>OZ021732.1:51841213-52441213 GCA_963978545.1 Linyphia triangularis | reverse complement strand
ACATAATTTAAAAATAAATTTGACCGGTACAAAATATTCCTTATTTTATTTTCTAATTTACGGTGTTATGTAACGTATTAAAATAGAATTCTTTGACATAAGATTCACACTTACCAATAAATGGATAAATTATTAAGTAGCATCATTTTGCATCAAGCATCAATATTATCTGAATTTAGTTCAAGTTTTATTTGGCAAGTAAGTTAGGAAGTAACATGAATAATATTGATTGTTTGTTTGATATTTTAAAAAATTTCAGTTCATACGCCACATGAAATTTTAAAGGTAACATAACAGCTTAAATTACTTTTCAGCATTTGTGCATATGTATAGGCTAGTCACAAATGAGGTGAGTACCATACAGAATATCAAAAAATTTCCAGTACTCCAACTTTAAAAAAATAACTGCTTGAGATATTTTTATACATTGAATTTTATTGTCTGTACGTAAAATTGTCGATTCTTTGAATTTTTATCGTTTGGTCTTTCTCGTGCTGAAATTGTGCAATAATCAAGTTCCACGCCATTTTGTTCTTCATTGCAAGACGAATTTATTACGCATACAGAGATTTGAACTGCTTGAGGTTTATTTCCAATATAAATCTGATAAAAGATGTACATTTTTTGGGACCTCTGTTTTTCGAGTCAACTACTCATACTACAGTATGCTGAAAACTTATAATAATGCAATGAATTGTTGGATAAGGAATGAGCAAGATTCTTGGTTCCAGCAAGGTAGAGTGATTGCAGTAACAACAACTATGCTACGTGTAATAAAACTATGGACATGTTCGTTCAGGATTTTTTTGGCGATCGACTGTTTTCAATAAAATCTCTGGCCACCATGTTTCCTTGATTTGAGTATTCCTGCGTTTTTTCTGTGAAGATATTGAAAGACTGAAGTTTATGAAGATCGATTTTAATTCCTTTCTTGTATTTTTATTACCTATTTGAAGACATTTTATAATTGATGACGTTGAGTGATGAAAAGGCATGCTGTATTTCGACAACAAATAATATCCGATTTCAACATTTTGGTGCATTCTCGCTCATCTTTTATCCACATATCATGCAATCATTTCCTCCTCATTTTGCTTAAATAAAAGTAAACTCTTTTCACAGAAAATATTAAAGAAGAACTTCTAAATTTGAATGGAAAACGTCTTATATTTTGGCTAAATTTTTTTATTTTTTTTACTATGATATGGAATAGTTTCCTGGATCCAATTTGGAAAACGGCTAAGTATTGAGGAAAAGTTTACTATGGATTTGAAGCCAGAAACCTCTTCATTTTACGATATCTATCATTCAACGTACTTTGTTCAATAGTTTGAAGTTTAGAATTCAAAGAATTCCATTTTAATACTGTTTATGATTTCATATCCATGTCATTATACTCAAAAGACAGTAAAACTATCATTATCATTTTACGACATTCAAACCAATTAGTTTTTCTTTTTGGAAATGAAATGTCTTAAACAGTGACAAATTACTTCTAAACCATATCTCTCAGCAATTCATATCTTTCCCCACTCGTTATCCAAAACAATAAGTTCCATATTTAACCCCTGTTCTCCCTCAAACCTCAATCTAAACCACTTAATTACGTCAATGGTCGCTGGCGTTTACGACCTCTATTAAATGTTTACTAAGAACCCAGAAGGCAGATTTGTTGCAGAAACCTTTTAGCGTCTAATGAGCTAGTTGCCAGCAGGGACTGGCAAATTCCGGGACAAAATGAAGCCATTCCTGATGGTGGTGGTGTGTTTTGTTCCTCCGCTTATTGTGGAAGTGACGGTTCAAAATGTTGATTTTTATTTCTGGAATGGGAGATGATATATTTACTATAGACATTAGGAAAGAAAGTATTTGCATAAAAGTAGAATACACATGGGGCGATGAGGATACGAAGAGCAAACTTGACAGCGGGTCGAAACTTTTTTTTTCGCCATTCGAATCTAGATCCTTCACAGTTTCTAGAGGTATATTTTTTATTATGAATGCTTCCTTCTATCCATCTCAAAATAGTCAGTGAATGATAACAAGTACGGAAAAACCAATACATGGAAAACTTTTAAAACGCGTTTTTCTGACAACCACCTTTTGTTGAGTTTACCCCTGATGGTATCCATAACGCCCCATATGGTTGGTTGGTTGTTTTCAGATTATCTGGCGCCGTCAGCAACACGAGGGCTATAATGCGCCGAAACTTTCGTCATTAGACAAGCCAACATACATTTACAAACACCCATGCCAAACACGGGACTCGAACCCGCAACCTCGCGGTCTAGAAGCTAGAACGCTAACCACTATACCGTTTGGTCGGCAACGCCCCATATGTACTTTACGTTTGGTTTATGACAATTCTTAAAAGTTCAAAATAGAATAAACTCGTCATTGAAATTCATGGCCAATATTGATTAGGGAGACAAAATGACAAAGAAAATCAATCTTGAACATGATTTATGGATTCGAAAATAAACCTACTCTCTTATTATTTTTTTTTTTTTTAAATAGAAAAGTGTTGTAACACTTTTTCTGTGAGTTTTTTGTTTCTACCAAATAATTAAAATTTGCATTTGTTTATTTATCTTCCACATACTAAGCTATTGACAAGCTAGTTCGAAAGTGAAGTTTAAGACATTTAATTTCTTTATCATAACTGTACAATAAATTAAAAAGAAAAGAGTGGCGAGCAGCCAATGGACAATTCCCGCATTTTTTAAAAACGAGTGAAATTACTTTATATTTATGAAGAATTTCTTTCTGATTCCAAATATTTAAACAAAAGTTCTTTAAAAAATTAGTTATTTAAATATTAAGAAAAGAAAATGCCCCAAAACAGAGCCAAAACCAGTCAGATCAAAACACTCAGCAAAATCCGTGACGTCAAGGGTTCTAACAGTTTTTATGGTTATCGTGAGGTTTCTGCCAAATAGTTGGCGTTGGTAGACCATTGCCACATTCCGTACAGGTTGGCGTGATTTGCAAGAAACTTGAAAATCTGGTTTCCGCTGCTGCATTTCAAGCCAAGATGTTTGCGAAGTCGTGACGTCCCGCTCAATGCTAGCAGAATGAATCGTTTTCTCGCCAAAGTCTAGCAAGAAAACGTTGATAGCAAATTAAAAAAAAGTAAGAAAAAGCGCACTGAGCAGAAATTTTAGTGTTTCTGGCCTTTTCGAAACATTTAGAATTGAATAAAAAAACAACAACAATGCGTTAATCATCCATTGATGTTATTTGAGGGCCTAGACTAGTGGCCATGATGGTTTTAAAAACATGTTTAAAATAATTGTTTTAAAGGAAGACATAAGTTTAAGATTCGTTTGTTTGTAAAACACAGTAAATGGTATCAGTCTAACAAATGAATACAAAACTGCTAAAGAGGAGTTTAAAAATTACTAAACCTATCCCGAATAAAAATTAATAGCTATGTTATAAATGTGTAATTAATATAGATTTGTTTTATGCCATTACCACTGTCATATTGATTAAAATATATATTTGCTGCACAAGTTTCATGCGTTACAGTCAATTCATTAGAGAATGGCTAAATGAAACACGCATTGGATTGGTTAATAGAATATGAAAATTTTAATTCTTTTCAAAAGATGTGTTGAGATTGGTTACTGTCACAAATGTTGCTACTTGATGCAACCCCTCTCTTAATAACGTTGCGCATAAAGTGCATTATTACAACTCAAAATGGTGGTTCATTTGTCATGAAAACCCCAAACAGAATATCTAAATTACTGACCAAATAAAGTGTCTCTATGACAACGTTTGATATTTACCAATTACTGTGGTCATATATTTATCTTTAATTTACATGAGCATACAAAGACTAAGTAACATCTTCATGACAAACCGGATTATGTTAAATATAAATGTAGTCCCAGATATAAAAGACTATTATTCATGAATTCATGCTACCATTCAGGATAAAAATAAAAAGAACTTCGAAAACAATGTACCAAATACAAAGTAATCTTATAAATCAAATAAGAGATGAAAGAGAATATTTTTTTGAAATTGACTTACATGAATATTTATCATATTGTATAAGAATAGTTAATATTAATGCATGGAAGATCATAAAAACGTTAAACATAAAAGAAGCACTTAAGTCTTCATACGAAAGTATGTTGTTTTATGTATTGCTTGAGTAAAATGAATGAAAAGTTAACATTCTATAACAGGCACTATTTGATCTATCTAACTTCCCGCTTCATCTAAAATATCCATAGTAATATAACAATAAATATTAAATTACCATACATTTCTGGAAGATGGAAAATACATTAACGTATCTATAAGATTTATTCAGTTCTTATATTGAAATGAGATACGTTATTTTAACTGAGAGAGTTTAAGATAGTTGAACACTTGACATTTTATTTAAAGCACATTTTTCATTTGACCACTAACTTTAAAAAACAATGAGAGAATAAGAATAAAAATGATTTTAAAAAAAATTACAAAAAGTATCACATTGATCCAAGCGAGAAAAGTACTTTAATTTTTAGTAGCAGTAAAAAAGAGCATATTTCTATATTTACCGAATAATAAGATATTACATGTATATTACCTTCATTCGTTAAAAGGCCCTGAATCCCCTCCCCCCCCCCAAAAAAAAAATACATATTTTTACACTTTCTGATTAGTCCATACAAAAAAAAATAATTTCTATTTTATTGAATGACTCAAGTTTTTTAGTCAGACAAAATTATACAATAATACTAAAAAAAAAATGAAATTTCAAAGAATGAACGCAAAAGCGTCAAAATATGCATTTGAATCGTTTTGGATATCGTTTTCTTAACTTATGACGGCAGTATATGTGTAATATAAATGGCTTATTAATCATTAAATATACTGATATACTTTCTTTTGCTGTCGTTCTAAGCAAAAAATCAGTATAATCAAATTTCATCTTTTCAAATTAACTCTTTCTATGACTTCTTAATATAATTATTTTGGGGACCAACAAAGCTAGAAATTCATAAGTTCATCCATTTAACAATGGCATACTATTTTATTAAAAAAACTGTTTTACGATAATATAGTTAAAAAAAAACTTTCGTATTAAAACAAATGAATGAGGTATGCACTGTCTATTCATTTAAGACGGTAACGAGTGACAAATTTAAAGATTTTTCTTACATCTTTGAATAAATTACTTAACATTTAAATATATTTTGGAAACAGTCAAACTGAGTTAAGTATTAAAAACTTTAAAAAACAAAAAGCAAGAGAAAATAAATGTTTAAGTAAAATGGAAGTAATTTTGAGAAAAAGCACTTTAAATGTTTGAAAGCACTTTAGAAGCACGTTAAAATGTTCATTCATAGGAAATAGCTGATGAACTGCATAATTTCTATTTCTTGACTACATACAATCAGTTACTAATAGAAAGTTATATTTCCACACACAAAAAGCGACTTAAACCCCGTTCTCTAGTATTTTATTAAATGTGTCTTTAAATTAAAATATTGACTTAAATTATAAGAAATTGCATTTAATAAAGACAATTAGATACATTATTTAAAGTATCGGTAAAAACTTATTCAATTATAAGTTTTGTTAAGAATCCATCATATCCATACTCTAACAACATAATACATAAATAAAAATACTTCTATTCAGTTATTACTTCATATAATTAAGAACAGTACGCATAAAAGCACTCAAACTCTGGCTATATCTTGTATTCTAATTGATGAAAATAAAAAAAAGAGAGAAGTACCGTTGTAATTCGAAGGTTTTAAATAATTGTACATGTTTTTTTTTTTGTTTTTGTTTTTTTTAAGTTTTTTTTTTCATGTTTCCCCTCCCCCCATCTACTTATTAAAACTAAACCCGATTTAAGTAGTTCAATGGAAATGCCATAATAAGGGCATATTTAGATTTAGAATAATGATAATAAAAAAAACGAAATTTTAATTTTCCTTATTTTAAAGGAGTAGTTGTTAGTATTTTAAATGATGACAAGGGAATGACAAATTAAAGTTACAAAAAATTTTAGTTATGAATTGTAAAATAATTAATGTATTTTAATAATAATTGTTTAAAACAATAGTTTGTTAAGTGTTAAAAATAAATAACATGCAGCTTTTGCATTGAACAATTTTTGATAATTATTAATAAATAAAAAAAAATTATCTTTTTAAAAATATAAAAATATTTTATTTGCTTTCATTGGGTTTATCATGGACGAAACCACCCCCACCCCCCATTTTTTTTCCATTTAAATGTTAGATTTTCATTATTTTAGAAAAAAATCTTAAAGAATCTATTTTTAGGAACACCATGCGAGATAACATTTGAAATTAATTAAAGTTTAATTAAAAAAAAAAAAATTGAATGTAAAAAAAAAAGTTTTTTTTTTTTTTTTTTTTTTTTTGTAAAAATTTATCTTTTTAAATTGTTAGAAACATAAGTGGTAAACGTTTATATTTTTTACTAGTCGATAGTCGCAAATGAATTTTGAAATGTGGTATGCATTTAGAAACTCGGAAGTTTTGGGAGGTGTGCATCAAATTCCTTTCTTAATAAATTCTATCCAGTGATCGAACCATAGTCTTGACTCAGAGGAAACACAGTCCTTTAGACTTTTAGACAAATTCGGTTGATGCTTCGTAGTTCCTGCTTTAATTAGCTTACGCCTATTTCTTATGGTTCACTAACGCAAGGAAATCATGATTAAAGTTTTTAATCAATTTATAAAAATTATATTATTTAAAATTATAATATTATTTGAACTGGTATATATTTTCAATGTAATGGAACATTACATACGAATACAAATTTGTCAAATCACTACGTTTTCTGTGAATGATAAAACGTTTTATGTAAGTTTAATCCCATTGTTATGAGCATACATTATGCATTATATTTTACCTTATGTAATGCTTACTTATGTATTTTACTTATGTACCCATATGCATACATAGGGCAATGAAAGTATAGTATTCGGTCAACACAAAATTTCGATTTTTTTTTTTTGCATTTCTCTACATTTTGGAACATTCTGATTTCAAAAAGTGATACAGAAAAAATGTCTGTCTGTGTGTCTGTGGTCAGCATAACTCCCGAACAAATTGACCTAAGATGTTCAAATTTGGTGTGCAGGTAAGTGGTGGTCATGGCACCTACCATTAAGGTTTTCGTCAAAATCGCGCATGCGCATAATGTAGCTGCCATTGAAAAAATCACTTTTTTCAATGATTGCTAAGAAACGGGTCCAACGATTTTCATCAAAATCACTATGGTAATGCCTCTTAAGGTGTTCTAAACATCTCCACCTCTACATTATACTTAAAAATGCATTAATGGCGTAAAAAGTTGAAAAACGAATGCCTTCAGAGTTCTCTTTGCTTAAACATAGATCATCAACGATCGGTTTTTCTTATTTTCTCAGTTTCACTTATGAAAAAGGATAATATAAGAATTATCGAAAAGTATATAGACAAAAGCACCATTTTGGCGAAGTTTTTATAATTTTTTTTAAAGACCCTTATAAGGATTATCGCAAAAAAATATCACCAAACTGGCCATTTTTTCTAAGCGAATGATGGAAATATAAAAATAATAAATGACACAAATCCACATCAGTACTATAGTGTAATTGAAAGTTGCGCGATGTTCCACACCCCTAGTTTACTAAACTTTATATTTTATTTACTAATTGTCGAATATGTGTGTTTTTACGTCTTTCTGAAATGTCCATAAATCCAACTTGTTTTTAATTTTATTATTAAAATTTCAAACTCTAAGTTATATCGTTATTTCTTTTTTCATGATACAAAAGATCTAAATAAAGGCTACACTTCGCCAAAATTGCTTATCATCTAAATTACTAGTCCCAATTTCAAGGTAGAATACCTTGGAGATTGTTCTTTTAAAGGGAACTTCTATGGAGTACCGAATGAGAGGAACCTTGAATTTTTCAGATTTCTACTTGGAACATAAAATTCCAACTGCGGCTGCTTATTTTTTAAAAGGGGGTCCGGCACAAGAAAAATTTCTACATTGTAAATTTTGCATTTATTAAAATTTAAATTATTTTTTTTAAAAAGGTACCTCAATTGTATTGTTGCACAAATTGTCTGTATATATTGTAAATAGTGACGTATTATTTCAAAATTCTATTGTAATTTATTTTTATCTTATTTTATTTATTAATTAATAGCGATTATACAAGTTAGAAAAAGGTGGCAACACCTAAAGCCATCGAGAAGTTTCGAGATATTTCTTTTCTATGAATTGGCTGGAAATTTCGAGAATGTCTCACGCGCTTGTATATAAAAGTCTGGAGAACGGGAAAGTTTTCAGATGGACTTCGGACTTGGTTGAAAGCTGATCGCTTTGTTTACCTATTGGAGTGAGCTTGTATAATCGCTGAATTCGAAGTTATTTTTGTTGAAGCTTGTGTTGAAGCTTGAGAGTAATTAAACTGTTGCCTGTGAATAAATTTTGTGAGTTTTCTGAAGAGAGAATAAATATTTTTATACCGTGAAAACTGTGCCATCATTGCCTCAGTGGAAAAATTCATAACAGTATTTATATTGTTACGAATTTTTGTATATTTGTAAATATTTCGCAGTGTTAATTTTGTAAATAGTAAAATTTATGTTCATCTCGCGTAAGGCAGTGCAATGGTTCGTCTTGGTTTGTTTCCCAGCAATGATTCTCTCAATGCTTGATAACGAGTTTTACAGAGGTAACTCTGGGAAGCGAGTTTCAAGGGGCAGGGCATTTAACATTATGGTAATGGGAATCTCGCCAAGTTGGCGATGGTTTTGGCGACTAATTTTTGTCTCCAAATTTGGCGAGAAATCGCCAAATGTCGCCAAACTTAGCGACATTTTCGGTACATGTATCCCATGTATGTACATGTATAGGATTTTTCGACTACTGTCTGGAAAGTTCTCCAAATGTCCATTTCTGGAAGGTTCAAGTATGTTCGCAGCCACTCCTATATAAGCGCGACCTGAGTTGGTTAGTATTAGTTGATTTTGAATCACTGAATTAGTTGTCTCTCAAAGTTCATTGTGAGAGCTGTATTCCTGACTGAGTGAGTTTGAGTCACGGAGCTAGTTGTTAGCCGAGTCCGATAGTTGACTGAAGTCAGTTCTTGAATTTTGACTCTCTGAATTAGTTGACTGGAGATACTGAGCATTCTAAAGCGAACTGTTTTGCATTGTCTTTTGCGGTGATTTAGCAGTTGTTTGTCAAGTTTTTAACTGCTGTTTTGTGCTCTATTGAGGTGAAAAGAGCTGTATTGTGTCTTCTAGAACGAGAAGTTCTGGAGCTGTAAGAGAACTGTGAAGAGTTATTTTGGAATAAATTTCTGCAAGTTTTGATCTGCTTTGGCTTCAAATCTTTCGAACCCGTACAACGCAACAACTGGTGTCAGAAGTGGGGTTTGATGCCGATAACCAGAGCAATGGCAGAACAAGATGACAAATTTGAACAGCTTTTTGCTTTCATGCAAGAATGGTGGGAAGAAATGAAAGCAAGCCAAGAAGAAATGAAGAAAAGCCAAGAAGAAATGAAGAAGGGAATGTCCGAATGGTGTGAAGAAATGAAAGCGAGCCAAGAAAAGATGAAGAAAGAAATATCCGAATGGCGAGAAAAAAAAGAAAGCTAGCCAAGATGAGATGAAGAAAGAGATTTTCTCTGGCCAAGATGAGATGAAGAAAGAGATTATCTCTGACCAAGAGGAGATGAAGAAAGAGATTTTCTCTGGTCAAGAGGAAATGCAGAAGGATATTGCTGCGATCTCTGCCGGACAGGAGGATTTAAAGGAGTATTTGAACGCGACACCAACTTGGCAGGACATTTCCATCTATAGTCCTACGACAAAGCGATATTGGACCCTCTGGGACTCTCTCCATATTCGAAACGATGTGTTTTACTGGAAGTTCGAGTCTGATGATGGAAAGACATCCCGATGGCAGCTATTGCTTCCAAGATCCCGAGTTACAGACGTTCGTAAAGAACTACATAGAAGTCCAATTGGAGGCCACTATGGAATAATGAAGATATTACAAAGAGTTCGAGAGTGGTACTACTGGAGTAAGGCGAGGGCTGACGTGGAGAAGTGGTGCCGATCCGCCCGGAAAGGACCGAAGAAACGCAGTCGAGGAAAACTGCAACGTTACAACGTGGGAGCTCCTTTTGAACGGATTGCGTTTGACATCTTGGGACCACTACAACGATCTTCGCTGACGGCAACAGATACATCCTTGTTGTCATGGATTATTTTACGAAGTGGCCGGAAGCGTATCCTATCCCTGATCAAGAGGCTACCACTGTAGCAGAGGTAATGGTTCAGAGCTGGATTTCCAGATTTGGAGTGCCCCTTCAGTTACACTCTGATCAAGGAAGGAATGTTACATCTGCTGTAATAAAAGGACTTTGTGATCTACTTGGCATTGACAAAACACAGACGACGCCTTTACACCCACAATCGGATGGCATGGTGGAGAGGTTTAACAGAACCATCCTCAATAACCTCTCACTGATGGTTTCGAGAAACCAACAGGACTGGGATCAGAAGTTACCTTTGTTTCTTCTGGCCTATCGCAGTGCTGTCCACGAGACTACCGGCTATTCCCCATCCCAGATGCTCTTCGGTCGTAACCTTCGTCTGCCTTGCGATCTGTTGTTTGGCCGCCCTCCAGATGCACCTTCATCGCCAGAGGAATACGTCGAGGATCTTCAGGCACGGTTTGAAGATGTGCACAATTTTGCCCGAGAGCGAATCCACTTGGCGACGGATAAGATGAAGACCAGATACGACACGAAGGCTACAGGACATCAATTCCACGAAGGTGACAAGGTTTGGTTCTGGAACCCGAAACGACAGAAAGGACTCTCTCCCAATCCTCAGTCTCACTGGGATGGTCCTTATTCAGTCCTCAACCGGCTGAATGATGTCGTTGTCCGAATACGTAAGTCACCAAATTCTAAACCTAGAGTCGTTCATTACGACAGGTTAGCTCCTTACTATGGCCATAGTGTGTAATCCCCATAGTTTGTAATCCCCTTTATGTACAAAGTGTATATAGTTATTAAGACTTATTAAGACAATGGTCACAGGTGTATATAAATTTTTAAGTTTATTGTTTATTTAATTGTTTATCTAATTATTTATTTATTCAGTAATGTTTCTGTCTTTAAATTAGTAAGTTTTATAGTTTAGTTATGAACACAGAGTGTTTGCTAATGCATTGAAAGTGAGCCTTCTTTCCGGGAACTGTACTGCCCGGGACGTGCAGTCCTTGGGAAGGGGGCAATGTTACGAATTTTTGTATATTTGTAAATATTTCGCAGTGTTAATTTTGTAAATAGTAAAATTTATGTTCATCTCGCGTAAGGCAGTGCAATGGTTCGTCTTGGTTTGTTTCCCAGCAATGATTCTCTCAATGCTTGATAACGAGTTTTACAGAGGTAACTCTGGGTTGGTTGTTTTCAGATTATCTGGCGCCGTCAGCAACACGAGGGCTATAATGCGCCGAAACATTCGTCATTAGACAAGCCAACATACATTTACAAACATCCATGCCTAAGACGGGACTCGAACCCGCAACCTCGTGGTCTAGAAGCCAGCACGCTAACCACTATACCGTTTGGTCGGCAGGTAGGTAACTCTGGGAAGCGAGTTTCAGGGGGCAGGGCATTTAACATTATGGTAATGGGAATCTCGCCAAGTTGGCGATGGTTTTGGCGACTAATTTTTGTCACCAAATTTGGCGAGAAATCGCCAAATGTCGCCAAACTTGGCGACCATTTGGCGACATTTTCGGTACATGTATCCCATGTATGTACATGTATAGGATTGGTTGGTTGTATTCAGATTATCTGGCGCCGTCAGCAACACAAGGGCTATAATGCGCCGAAACATTTCGTCATTTAACAAACCAAAATACATTTACAAACACCCATGCCTACACGGGACTCGAACCCGTAACCTCTCGGTCTAGAAGCCAGCACGCTAACCACTATACCATTTGGTCGGCGTACATGTATAGGATTTTTCGACTACTGTCTGGAAAGTTCTCCAAATGTCCATTTCTATAAGGTTCAAGTATGTTCGCAGCCACTCCTATATAAGCGCGACCTGAGTTGGTTAGTAGTTAGTTGATTTTGAATCATTGAGTTAGTTGTCTCTCAAAGTTCATTGTGAGAGCTGTATTCCTGACTGAGTGAGTTGACTGATTTTGAGTCACGGAGCTAGTTGTTAGCTGAGTCCGATAGTTGACTGAAGTCAGTTCTTGAATTTTGACTCTCTGAATTAGTTGACTGGAGATACTGAGCATTCTAAAGCGAACTGTTTTGCATTGTCTTTTGCGGTGATTTAGCAGTTGTTTGTCAAGTTTTTAACTGCTGTTTTGTGCTCTGTTGAGGTGAAAAGAGCTGTATTGTGTCTACTAGAACGAGAAGTTCTGGAGCTGTAAGAGAACTGTGAAGAGTTATTTTGGAATAAATTTCTGCAAGTTTTGATCTGCTTTGGCGTCAAATCTTTCGAACCCGTACAACGCAACAATATCTTATTTCGAAGTATTTTTTATTAATTTTTCGAAGTAAATAAAATGTACGTATTTCAAATCATGTTTTTTTTAAATTCAAAGCCGAATTTCTCTAAATGCTGTTTTTTCATATTTGGGGGCACATAGCTTAAAATCTACTTAATAGAATTGCCTGAAATTTTTTTTACATGGTAGCAAAACTATAAATATTAAGTATATATAGTTTCCATCTCTAAAAACATTTCATGTATATAATAAGTATTTGAACACGAAGAATAAATGATGCGTAAACTTTTTCTTTTAAAAAAATAATTCACCCAAAATTTTAGAAATTTTCTTAAACATAACTTTTCATAACTTTTTATTCATAACTTTTGGAACTTTTAAAAAAATAATTAAAACATCGTTTTAAAGTATTTAAAAATATCCAAATATTATACTCTGCAAGTTTCAGAAAGACAGAGAATTGGTTGTTAAATGAGATGCCGTTGAATTTAACGTGAACTCCTATGGAGGTACTGACACCCTTTCACAAAACCAGTATCAAGTATTTTATCATTGTTAAATAAAAACCATTGAGTAACCAGTTCATATTTGTCAACTTTACTATTAATGCTAATAATATACGTTAATTTCTATTTCTGACCATAATGGACAAGTTGAGCATTTTTTTTTTTTTTTTTTTTTTAATTTTTTTTTTATTAAGAGTGACGAAAGACAATCAAAATTAGAAAAATTTATGAAATCCGTTCAATATTTCTCGAATCATACGAGTTTCAATTTCCCACTTTTAAAAGCTCGGCAAAAACGAGACTAGCTTAGCTGTGACGTCATAATCCTATTTTTGTTTCGCGCGGGCTTGGAAAGTATCGTGAATTTATTCGCATTGCTATAGCACGATTAGTTTTTATTTAATCTTGTATTCTTTTAATCTATTTAAAATTATGTCCTTAAATTCAGAGTGCAAACATTGCCTCGTCCCGAAATGTAGCAATACTTTAATCACGAACACTTCTAAATTATTTATCAGTGTTCTTAAATACATAAACATCCGCAAAAAGTGGTGTAAAGCTATTAAACGGGATGATATTTCTGCAAAAAGTACCCTATACATTTGTGAAAATCATTTTTATCTGAGTATTTTACATCTATTACTTTTATTTTTACATAATGATTTAATTATTTTGGATTTTTATCATTTATAGTAGCTCATGATATACAGTGACTCGCAAAAGTTTTCGTACAGTTTAAAGAAAAAGCCATGTAACCTGGAATTGAATTCGAATATTAATTTCTATATTTTTTATCGAATCTTCATTAATTCTGAATCAAACCTAATACTTAAAAAAAACAAAAAAAAAACCCCAAACCTCTTTTAACTTGCACATATCTCACAGCATAGCCTCCATATGTTTCCCTCGCAGATCTGTACGAAAAATTAAATAAATATTAAGGATTTTAAAACCAAACCGGTATAATTACTTTTGCTAGTTAAAACTTTTACAGACTTTATATGAAAATTGTAAACAAATTTAGAAAAACAATCCTTTTTTGGTAAGATTATTATTATGGATAACAATTAATAGCGCATTGACTATGCAATGGCATATTCACATAGCCAGAAGATAAAACAACATTCATTAGGTTGTCTATGCTTGTGATCTTGAGTATATGTAATTTATTAAAAACGAATGCCAATTAAAAATACATCTACAGGTATAGAGCAGGGGATAAAAGAAATATGAGAAAAAATAAATATAAACTAGAAGCTTTTTAAGCCTTTCAAGATAATAAGAGTTCGTCCTTGCGGAGTGTGTGAGAACATCGCCCGACTGTTCTTACTGAACTGAAATTATTTAAAAAAAAAGCAGATCAAAGAAAATTGAATCAGCGTTTTAATTGAATAGGAATATACAAACAAAATTAAATGAGATGTATAAATAAAATTAAATTGTCATTGGCTTATATTCTGCTTTGACAATTTAAAAGAATTTGTTAAAACGATCCATTTTATTTTCTTGGTAATAAATGTCGCCAACTTTGTGAATGACAGGTGTACAAGTTGTTCAAAGAGGTAACAAGTGTTCTTGAAAATGGGAAAGTAAAACTTCTAGCTGAATATAAATAAATCTGAACTGAAAAAAAAAATGCTAAATTGAAAATAATGGCAAACTTTTTTTTCTCTCTTTTGGGTTTCATGGCAGTTGTTTACAAAGCACGCCAAGTTACAGACATTTCACTTATTAGTAAAAAATGTGGAAACTTCTACTATTTGAATCCCTCAATTTAAAAATTTTATTTCAAAAATAATACTGGATACAACTACACTATGGAAAAATAGTGTTTTTATAACTTTCTTAGGAGTGAAGAGCTGTTTAAAAACGGACTGAAAGTTTTCAAAATAGCACCAAAAAATTGATGAACAAGGAAAAAGTCATTTGTTTCTTGTACAAGAATCAAATGAACTTATATAAGAATGACTTGTATAAGAACGGAATGAAAACTCTTGAACGTGAATTTTAATTGAATATACGGTTTTTGGTTAAATACGATTCGTTTCGAATAGTTCGTAAAGTATGAAAAATTTTGAGCTCTGAAAATATTGGCGAGTTGTCACTGCAATTTTCTTCAGTTTAACTGGATGGAATGATAATTGAAAATAAAAATTTACAATAAAAATAAGTCATATTCAATCAAGTTAAAGACAAATGAAAAACTGTTTGTAAAATGGGTACATACCTTTCAGATTTTACCACGAACATCATGAAATTCATAGGTCGTCGTATGTAAAGAAATGAAGGACACAATTTTCCATCGGATTATGACGTCAAATCTAACCAGCCAATGATGGAACGTTTTGTGGTTACGTCACGATTCCACTGTTTTTACGATTTTTCTTCTTTCGATATTTAATTAAATAAATTTTTAATCGCAATATAACTTACATTTCGGAATTAGTTTTGCTTTCTTTATTAAAATGTATTGCTTTCGAACATTTTTAAAAAATACGCAACTTCTCCATTGGACTACGCATGAAGTTGGCTCCTCTTCAATTTTGTTATACATGTTGCATTAGAATTTATTTCTGATTGAGTTACTTAACTAATTTTCGATTAACCTCTTGTTAATCATGATACAATAAATATTTCCATATAATTTTAGACTAATACCAATGATGTCCTGAAACACGCCTCCGTTCGCTTGCTTTCATGCGGGGAACCATAAAATTAACGTTTCTTTATTGAGATATAGTATTAGCTCATAAGTGATGGGTTTTTCAGCATAAGAAACTGAAATTTGATATTTACTGTACACAAATGAAATGGAGAAAAATAAAACTTCGTATTGAAGTTTTCAAAGTAAGCGTTCAATTTACTTAGAAATCAGCTCTCGAAGAAGAAAAAAAATTGTATCAGGCCTATAAAGAATTGTAAACAAATTACTTTGCGGCAAACCTCAATATTCTATGACTTAAATTCAAAGCTATAGCCATTGTTCGAATTTTTTTTTGTTAGTTACATACATAAAATAAGTAAGACTTGGGACTATCCATCAATTTTGCTGATGCAATAACATGTTGACAAAATCTACGATAATATCGTTTAAAAGCGTTGGTAAAATCAATGGCACCAGCATAAGAGATGGCAGATTTTATGCTCGCATCGACGAATAAATTAAACAATAAGATGTAATTTAAATATAACCATAAAAGATGCTGTAGTTTACTGGCCACTAAAATATTGCGTGATAATGATAAAGATACTTTTATGTCATCTGAATATTAGGCTTCAAATATTTTTTACGAGAAAACTCATTACTAGAGGACGTTTTCCCTGAAAAGTATAACATTATTTCTCTCGTTCGATGTTTGTCCAACAATCAGACGGTGTTCTAGAAATAGTCCTTTACTATAGTTTTGTTTACAACCTGGATGCATTTTCCAACTCACACTATCCGGTAGATTATCCGTTTCCTATCCTGTAAATATTGACTTCTGAATGATGTATGAAGTAAACCCCGGAATATTGCTTTTCTCAGCAAAGCCCTTTCTTGTTAGGCAGTAGATTTCGTGCAAGTACGTAGAAGACTACACTTACGTAAAACATACACATGCGATATAGTTTTTACAAAAAGTAGCTAACATATATGTAGTATTTTCTTATATAGAGAGATAGGATAGTTGAAGATTAATTACGATTAGCCCTCAGTACGGCAATTCAACAATTTGCATTGCAAAACAAAAACTCCTTCCACTAGTTATTCTTTACTGAAATAAATGTATTCAGTCTCATATACTATTGAGGATCTTTAGAAAGGTGGGAAGATAATATTACATCGTAAGTATCAATAAAAGATACAAATTTATTAGTAAAAATATGTTCATTATTTAATATGTTGTATGGAATGCAAAAAGATGTCTCTTTCATGTAAATTTGATGCATCTAAGCTTATAAACTGAACTAATAGCGAAACAATGAGAGATGCTAAAGCTTTGTAGTCTAGTGCATATTGCTATTTATATTATGAAAAAATTCTTAAAAGCTATTATTTCTGAAACATGCTCGTTCTGTACTCGTAGGAAAATAAGATTAATATAAACGCCAGTAGTGTTCTTTTTCTATTGAACTATCTTTTTCATATTTTTAAATTTTACGATTAGAATTTAATTTTTAGAGGAAGGAAACTATAAATAAAAAATTAGAAGGGACAGCTTGATACAAAGCTTTTATCTTTCAATGTATATTTAGGTTGCAGATTTGAATGAAACAAAAAATTAAATCTATATTTCATGTCCCAAACACACCGATAAGTCACTATAAATAGGCAGGCAAATTCTATACATCTGCAGCTGTTTTAATTTTTTTCTACGTCATGTTTTTCATTTCGAATCAAACGTTCTTGACATATGTTTAAATTTTAGGTTTTTGATGACACCAAAATTTAAAGAATATTTATTATTTCATATAATCAATTAAGTAGTTTTTAAAATTAATTACTAAACTTATTAAAATGTGTTTGGAGTTCATTGGCTTATGAATATCTTGTTGAGATTAAGGGTTAGACAAAATCTTATATACAACTTTACTTGGATTCCATAACAATAATAATGTCTAAATCTTCATCTTACACAGCCTTTTTAGCAGAATTTTTTAACCTCCAACCCCACATTACATTATAAAAGCATTATCTGAGTTTGAAATTAAAGGACTAATAAAAAAAATGCGATTTTCACATTTTTTCCCCCACAGGTTTAATAAAAAAGCATTTCATTGCATATCTTAAAACAATTCACGATATCATCCTACAACATAATACTTTTTTAGAAGTTCAGCGAATATATCACATTTTAAAAGATAAAAATGTCATTGCATATTTTGAAAAATATACTTCATATTAATTGAGAAAACAATCGAATAACCCACTCTGTCAACAAAACCATTAGAAAATTCAAAGAATCATTAGTATTTCGTTGCCTACCAATCACAGACACTCACACAAGTTTCAAACAAAATTTTTTTTAACAATAATTCTACTATATTTCTTTTAATAACTTATTGTTTATAAGAAACCTCTTGATGTCACGTATATATTTCTGGTTGTAATCCTAGTAATTATTCAGCACTTCAAATGTATTCGACACAAACTCATAACTCAGACGATTTCGATTCAATTCTTTAAGTTGCCTTTCATCTTTCTACACTTTTAAAAATGACTTAACCTGTTGATCTTAAGTTACTCTGTGAGAGTTTCCACATGTACCGCCCATTCAAGAAAGACTCAGATACTGGTGTCATCAAAAGACCACGATGAAGGCATTCCTATCGTTGAAATGTAAATTATTTTCTGTAGTCTTGACGTCGTTATTTTGTTTTGTTGAAATAACATCTGGTATAAAACTCTTGTATTATGAAAAATCTAATGAATCTATTTAACATTTTGGTAAAATATTTAAATTCAAATCCTATTTCGTTGTCGAGTTTATGATAAAATGTTTAGTTCTTTTCAAAATTTAAGCGGCGCATAATCTAGGGGTGTGGAATATCGCACATTTAACGCTGGTCGCTGCATTTAAATATCCTATGAATTGAAGCAATTTACTTTTTCGTTTACATATTTTCATTAATTTAAAAAAATAAAATAATAAATGCATGATTTGGCTACATTTTTGGTAAAAATTAATTTTATTGGCAAAAAAACAAACAAATCCCCACCAAAACGTTAAAATTGATGATTTGTTTTTCTATAAATATCACATTATCCTTTGTTGAAAGTGAAGCAGAGGAGAAATAGTCGTTGATGGGCGGAGCTCAAAGGAAGGGAACTCTGTCTCAAAAGCATCGTTTTCAACTTTTTACGGCCTTATTGAATTTCAGAGGTGAGGATGTTTAGAGCATATTAAAAGGCGTTACAACGGTGATTTTGATCAAAATCATTACAGTCGTTTTCGGCAATTGTTGAAAACCTAACATTTTTCGATTGCAGCTAATTTTGATATTTTCCATGTCACCACTAAATTTTATTAAAAAATTAAATATCATAGGTCAATCCTTTCGTGGAAGTGAGGGAAAAAAATCAATTTATTTTTCGATCAAACGCAATATTTTCATAACATTATGTTAATTTATAGGTAATTGAACGCAATTACCGGTAAACTATGCTGTATTAACCAATTCATATAACTATGTATGAAGTTAAATGCAACTTATATTTATGTGTTAAATTTTAATTGCCTGTACTGAGGAATTGCTGGTGAAGAATTCTTGTAATTTTCTATACTGTAACAAAACAACTGTTAGAAAAAGATATGCGTGGAATGAGAGGAAATCATTACATTTTATGATTTTAAATTTTTAAACCAAATTAAAATGCTTATCATTTTTAATAATTCTTTCAAAACTAATAAAATTTAAATAAAACGATGAAATATCCAGTATTCATATAAATTTTCTTGGAAAACATGTTGTGAATAAACTTTCTCCCTAAAAAGGACAAAATTTTATGGTAAACTATGAATTTTAATACGATGCAGATTTATCCATAGCCCAAAACCAATGAGAAATTTGACTGAAACTTATTTTTCTTTTCTGAGTTCCAAAACATAATCTACTCTCCAAGATATTTTTTAAAAAATTCGTGTCGCTATGCTTTCCCAAGATTTTTAGAATAAAGTAAAATATTTTCTGGTTGAAAGGCGCAATCCTCATTATCTCTCAAACATCAATCTCTCAAGAAAACATGCTCTCAAGGAAGGTACCTCTCAAGAAGACATGCTTTTAACGAGTCTAGACATTTTATCCAGAGAAAATTGAGATTCAAAATTCAACGAATAATATTTTTTTAACATAGATTCGAAGCAGTTACTAATTTTGGCATATGAAAAGAAATATTCAAAGTAAAATAAATAAAAAATAATTCAAAATAGTGGTTATGTCTAGAATAGAATATGTCAACCCCTTGCTTCAAAAGTGGTACAGTTAAAAATTTATTTCAGAATTAAAGTGTATACAGAATCATGGACCACATGGACTGTAATCAGGAAGAATGGCCCAAGTCAGTTATAAGTTAAATTTAACTTGAAAACAATCTTATGTCATTCAGCCAGTTTTAAATTACGTGCAGCCTATGATTCTGCACCCACTTTAACTCAAAGTGAATTTTGAGTTACATGACTTTTCTTTCAAGATTGACAAACATATTGTTTAACATTTTAATCAAATCTTTCGCTGCTCTAAAGAAGGATAAATCTAAAACAAGTTCTCATTACGCGTTATAACTTCATCCCACTTGGGTGGGGTATAATTTGCGCAACCCATTTCAACAGAAATTCAAAAACAAATCGAAATAAATTACATTGGACTCTAAACACATACAAAGAACGTCAAAAAGTTAAAATTCTTGCTTCTCCGGCGTTGTTGACTTTAGAGCCATATTCATCGCATTGGATTAATCCACCAGACGTTTTATAGTTAACTTATTTGGCACGGGTATACCCGGAAATTCGATTTGAAATTAATTTTGAACTTTGCGTAAGAGTTGAGGAAAATAAACACGGCCAATACAAATTCGGTTAACTTTGATCATTTTTGAACATCGAACTTAAAACACATAAAGCGTCAAAGAGAATAAACCGCATGTACTGGCGAGTTCCGCCCACTTTAATTTCGAAGAAGAGAGAACAGTGTTGTCACTCGCACGATTCCGAATTCCCTAACTATATATATATTTATTATTTTTTGCTACGTATTTGAGATATGGGTTGTACTACATATACCCCACTTGCCCCACCCTCTGAATTTTGCCCACAAAGTATTTCGCATTTTGTACAAATCATATATTTACAAAGCTTACACATGAACTTCCAGTACATCATCTCAGAACTTTTCGTGACATATCGTTTGGTTGTATTTGATATTTTTTGGTGAAAGAGTAACACAAACGCTAGATAGCACCAAAATACTTTAACAGCATTTAGGTCATGGAGTCATGTTTAAAATTTAAGGTACAAATGACTTGCGATACCAGTCATAAGTAAAGAACACATTTGTATAATGAATGTAATACATTTGTATACTATTAAGTAGAATAATACATAGTAAACTCTCACGCAGTTACCTCAAAGCCAGATCAGAGAAATACATTTTCAATAAGAATTTCATTAATTTTGAAAGCCGCCTCAGTTGGTTGGTTGGTTGGTTGTATTCAGATTATCTGGCGCCGTCAGCAACACGAGGGCTATAATGCGCCGAAACATTTCGTCATTTAACAAACCAACATACATTTACAAACACCCATGCCAAACTCGGGACTCGAACCCGCAACCTCGCGGTCTAGAAGCCAGCACGCTAACCACTATACCGTTAAAGCCGCCTCAGAAAGTCATCGTTTATTTTAGAAATGGACTTTGGACTATATAACCTTGATGAGACACTTAAGAGCTAAGAAAGACAAATGAAAATGCTTCAAATAAATAAGGTATAATGTGAAATGTAGAGTCTTATTACGAAGTTAAACCTAGTAAAAAAAGTACAAAAAAGTTGCAAATATAGTAAACAAAATCTGACTTTTGAACCTAATGTCATTTATGAATTTGCCAGAAAAACATTTAACAGGTAAAATCATTATACAAGGTGAGACCGAAAAGTAAGGTGACTGATGTCTACTAATAATCACTGTATTATATATTTCAGATAAATACATCACTGTCCTTCAAAGTAGTTCCCGCCGTCTACAATACACTTCTGACAACGTTCATACAAGTTCTTGAAACTTCTGGAAAAGTCCTCCTTTGAGACTGTCTTAAGTTCCTTAGCAACAGCAGCTTGAATGTCTAAGATGCTTGAAAATTGGTTTCCCTTCAGTGCCAATTTCAGTTAAAGTATTACACTCGCCTTATTCCCCTGATCTAGCGCCAGCAGATTTTTTTCCTCTTTTCACAACTGAAATTGGCACTGAAGGGAACCCGATTTTCAAGCATCTCAGACAATCAACCTACTGTTACCAATTAACTCAAGACAGTCTCAAAGGAGGACTTTTTCAGAAGTTTCTAGAAATTGTATGAACGTTGTCAGAAGTGTATTGTAGACGGCGGGAACTACTTTGAAGGACACTGATGCATTTATCTGCAAATATTTAATACAGGGATTATTATGACATCAGTCACCTTACTTTTCGGTCTCACTTTGCATGAACAAAAAAATGGTTTTTGATTATGTAAAAGTAATATGTACCATAATAATAAAAATGATGAATCGCTCAAATATGATTAATTTATTTAAAATATCTTTTCAAAAAATTTCCTTGTTATAAACAAACCATTATGGTGGCATCTTAAACGCTTCCTTTTTAACTTCCTTCACAAATTTTAAGAAGAAGAAAAATATTTCAAGTCCATACACACCTCCATAAGTTTTTGTTCACTCACGCCTACCGTTTAACACAAACAAAAAGATACCTTCCCGCACGACCTCCTTTAACAACCGATGTAAAAAGAACTAACTCACACCAACAATAAGATTAAGACATCACAAAAACCGGATTGGTCATGTTATCGCCTAGAGCGCCGAACAAAGCGTTAAAATGATTTACAATAAAGATTAAAGTTTAAAGGATAACGCATGAGAAAAAAAAAATATCAGGAAAAACATGGAGCTTTCGGTTAAAATGGAATCAAGAACTATAAACCTGATGGCGGGTGGTCTCCAGAACAACGCTTGATAAATGGCTTTGTTCGAATATTTTAAGTGGCGGGAAAGAAATTGCCCGATTCAGACCACACGCTGGATTTTCTGGTTGCCACACATCGTGATAGGCGCGAACGCGTGAGGTATTGGGCGCTGAACCAACATTTGCATAATACCCTTTTGGAAGTTAAGACATCGGCATCCATTTTCTTTCTTGACTTGATTGGATAATAACCCATCCGCCTCTAAAATGCAGTCTGGGAGATGACAGTTTCTTATATATGTGTTTCTTATGTTTTTATCAGTTCTTTTTCAATAGTAAATTGTTTTATTAGAATCTTCAACTGTAGATGAATACGCAAGTAATTAATTGTATTATCTTTTTATACAAGAAAATAAACCATATAACTGGCGTTCAATTTATATATTCCTCAAAGACAAAATGTAAGATCTCTGGCATATTCTTTAAAGATTTTTTTAAAAAGAAAAATCAAATTCGTTTGTTGCAGACTTCTATAGTAATATACGTCCAAATAATTATTACACTTATTGTCATTAATTTTATCCAACAAGCATATTCTATTTAGAAATACTCATAATTTTTTTTTTTATTTGTTACACTCATTTCTGGGTAATATACGTCTGAACAATTATTGCATTCATATGTCATATTTATTTATATATTTTTTATATATTTAATATAATATACCAGACAAATATGCTAGTTATTTATCACAAAATATTATTCTAGTTTTGATAAGCATCTCTAAAACTGAATATGGTACATTTTCTAAGCAAGCTATTTATTTTTAACTCTAGATAACTAAACCTTAATCAGTGTTGCTCTTTAACATAAACTACAAATACTACTGTCTCATAAACTACAAATTAAAAAAAGTTTTTTTTTTTTTTTTTTTTTTTTTTTATAATTTTCTTTACCTATTTTAAACAAATTAATGTATTTTAAGAGAAGTATTATAATATTTCTATTAAAAAATAGTAAATTAGTGTTTGCAGTCTTGGCCGATGTTAAAAGTTCAACGGGAACATTTCGAATTCACAAAACTGCAGAGGTGGATAGTCTAGTAGAATAATGATTAGTTATCTAGGGTAAAAGAAATTAGATTGTAACAGTATCATTAAAAGACTTCCACAACATACGTTTTATTACAGTACATCAAACATATAGCAAGCATTTACATTGTACAGTTTGGTAACATTTAGTGGTAAAAAAATCTGAAATCTTCCTTTGTTAAGTATGACAACATTGTTTTAAAAAAACCCAAAAAAAAACCCAGCCAATTTAATGTTTAATCCACAAAAATGTCACCAATTTGGTGAGCTTGGCAACAAACCTAGCGAATTTCTAATTCAATACTTATTTTTTAGTCAAGATGCGAGTTTTTCGTTGAGTTACTAATTTCCTGCCAAGTTTGAAGCTCGCACTTCCAGTTGTAATTTACAATTACATTTTATTTAATACTTCTTATTTTAGTGAGATTTTCAAACTGATAAACGAAACATGTTTGTACCATAAAAAATTTGGGCTTAATAAATTGCAAATTGACTTCCAGTCGCCATTGAAGTACTTCCAGGTTGAATTTTGAAATGAGAACTCATTTTAATAAGACTCATTTGATATATCGCTTGTGGCTGCGACATTTGTAGTTTTGTCTACAAATGTTGACCACAGACAGATGGAAAGACTTTGTATAAACTTCTTGAAGTCTCCGTCATTAAGTTCTTTTAATGTTGATTGGTCAAACCTACAAAGTTATGGGCAAGTATACTCCCACTATTTGTTTTATGTAAAGCAGACCAAGAATAAAATATATGAAGTAGGTTCCTAGTCGTCTATATATAAAATAAATTAACCTTATGTACAGCTCAATTATTTGTTAATCAATAAGAAAATTTATTTAATCCTACTAGGATTACTCCTATTAATACCACGGTAAGAAGTTAGTACATATAAGATGGTCCACAGGGCATGACAGTATGCAAATATTTTGACACATCACAAGGCTATTCTATGAGTAGCATTGGCATGGCCATGAGAATTGTGATATACTTCCGAGTACATCATAATTGCCTTATTATGATAAGCCAATATTTTACTGCTCTTATTGATTTTTATTCGAACTTTATAAAATAAGACTTATTTGCTTCTCAGAAAAGGCCGTGAAGCATTTGAGAAGGGTAGTTAGTGGTTGAAGTCTAACTTTCATGAGGGCTACTATTTTTGTTTGTTTTGTTATTACAGATTACATTTGCTGCATCATGTTCTTAGGACACATCATACGTACATTTTCATTTATCATGTTAGGACGACATTTGCTCGCTATACTAA
Source organism: Linyphia triangularis (assembly GCA_963978545.1). Lineage (NCBI taxonomy): Eukaryota > Metazoa > Arthropoda > Arachnida > Araneae > Linyphiidae > Linyphia > Linyphia triangularis. Next base: position 52,416,146 of record OZ021732.1, on the reverse strand, counting down.
AAATAAAAAGTATGTTCATCGATAATATTATAGGAGTTTAAAAATTATCACTAAAGCTTGTCAAATTTAATAAAGACAACTCTAAAAGTCAATTTCTTAGATCCCTTTACAGTGCTTCGAACATAAAATGCTACAAGATCAAAGTTTCAAAAGCACATACCACTCAACAGCAAACAACCATTAAAGCAATGTCACTTCAAATACTGAAACTCCAATTAATATTCATTGTAAAAAATGAAGCCCATTGCACAAACTTAACGAGTAATCTTCCGTTAATTCCACAAACAGAAAATCCAATCAAGCAAAAGAGGACAGAAATAAAGACGAAACCATTTCCACCGAAATAACTTCAACTGCATCAAAGACCATCAACCATCTCAGCAGGGGGTCTCTCTCTTCCAAGAAGAGAAGACCTTTGATAAATGATGCTCTGGTCCGGTTAACCCCTCCAAAGAAATGGAAATGCACATTTTCTGTTGGGGCCGGTGCCTCTATCTCAATTTGTTTGGTGGTGCTGCTGTTTAGCCCCCTGCTGGGGTCCAGGGAAACTGTTGGCGGGGTTGAGTGATTGCTTTTTATCTTCAGAAAAACGTGATCTGACGTCTGTATAATCTTCTTGGTGGTGGGTAGAAACTGAATGCTGTGTTTAGAAGTTAGATATTGATAAAGAGGAATTGCAGCTTTTATAATATTCCAACAGCATGTCTGCAGAAGTTTCAGAATTTTTAAGAAATACAGGGTTTAGTTAAGTTCTTAGATTAGTTGAAATACTTCATTTTATGTTAGTGCGATTAGGAATGAAGTTTTATAAAGGGTGTCCACAAATTAATTGGGCAATGGAGTTCAAATAGATCTGTAGAACTCTAAAATAACAAGGCAGAGTAAATAATTTGTTTGCATATAGAATGACATGGTGAACATAAATTGATTGGGGAAAAATAATAGTTTATAAAGAGTTATTCAGATATATTTGAACTCCATTGCCCGGCTAATTTGTGGACACTCTGTATTTGTTAATGTTTTATAGACCAATTCATAGCATATATGAGGAGCTTGTCGAACGAAACTGAACTTGTCCGTTCGCAGGAGGATCAAAATAAACATTGTTCTGCATATGTTGTATGTGCATTGGATTTTGAATACAATTATTATGAGTAGTTTAGGGTCGTTTGAATTTAAATATTTAGGATGCAAATAATAGTAAGTTTCTGGAGGTTAATTTTTTTCTTTTTCTTTTGATGTCCGATTTTTTTCTAGCTCCTCGTATATTTTGAGGCATTTCATTTTAGTATTTACGATGCTTTTTTTACACCATAGCTGAAAGTTTATCTTAAAATATTCTTTTTCATGCTTGTGAACCTTTTCTTCATAATCTATACTTATTTTTATTTTAGGAAAAACATGCTCAATCACAATGAATTTGTACTCTATGTTAAGTTAAAAAGAATTTCATTAAACATATAGAATGGGTTCTCATTTTAGATTTAAACAAACTCCATTCACGACAAATCTCTATATATTTTCAAATACTTAGTCTATACCCAATCAATAATAAAACAAGATTAAAATACATATTACTTCCCGAGATTTAAAACCCCAAAATCAAAAACATTAGTATACATTATTTTCCTGTCTTCCTTCTAAACTATTCAGTAGCGTTATTAAAATGCTAGAAATATAAAATAACAGAAAGACAAGATCTAGTACCCACGAAAACTATTTTTGTGGACTTAAATTAACTTGAAAATGGAGGAGAACGATTCAAATGCTAATCAAATGGTAAAGTCAAATTGTAAGTAAGTTGCCAACACATTAGATTCATGTTTATTGCGAAGTACTAGTGTATAATGTGTATTTATTCTATTCCGTGTATGCTTATGTAAATAAAGCACTAATATAAATTCTGAAACACAAATGTTATATTATGTTCTTTTTGTAATAGTTAATTTGTTTACGTTGTTGAACTGAAGATTACTTTTGAGCGGAGTTTGTTTCAAAATAGTCTTGAGAGATATTCTCGATATAGATATACTGAAAATTGTTATGAACGTTTAAAATAAACAAACACACACACACATATATATATATATATATATATATATATATATATATATATATATATATATATATATATATATATATATATATATAAGCCTTTTTGTACCGGTATATTTTGTCGAACAAGTAAATTGAGGTTTTTTTAGCACACATTATACATAAGTTAACTGATGCAATTTAGTTCACTATTTTATTAGTTTTGTAAAATGTTTTTGCATATAGATAAATTACATTAATGAAATTCTAATGAAACTGCGTTCCACCGCGAAGAAATCTGTCTTTAGAAGTTAAAACTCTGAGGGTCTTATAGTTTATAGTTTCACACTTCCACAAAGCTAAATGAGTTAATGTTGCACTGACGTTCTTTTAAATTAACGATATGTTTAATCCCGAGGTTTTCATATTAGCTATGTAGATATCATGAACATATTATCTACATAGCTAATTTGAACAGACTTTTATCTATAGGTAGTTTGACGAATCCGAGTTATCGCTAGATATCATACTGATAGAATCTACTCTTGGAAGGTTATTCGATTGTACTATTTTAAATCCTAAAAAGGCATGATAAATTAGCATGATAAATCCTAAGGCATGATAAATTTGAAGAGAATATAAAAAAAAAAAAAAAAAAAAAAAAAATCAAATTAAATTTTTTTGTAATGAATATTTTAAATATTAACTCGTGGAGTTATAGATTATCCAAGCAATCGCTTCATTCAATGCACTACACACGAGGAGAAGTTAGCTTCGGTTGCGGAGCCTTCGTGTATCCTGACAGGTCAACAGGACTGTTTCCGGTCACGTGATGTTCACGTTTTCGCTCATATTTAATTTAATTTTTCATATCAAAAGGAGCGTTTTATGAACATTGTGATTGAATATTCAGAAACTACATCCACTTTTCTCTCAGAAAAATATATTACGGCATTTTGGGTATAGTGCAACTTCCTCATTACCCAACTCTAAGCATTCAACTAGCTCAATAGATAATTAGGTTTTACTAGTGACATTTGCATAACATTTTATCCTTTTTCTGGTAGCACTCATTAACACAAATAATGCACTTTAACACATTAAACAAAATGACAATTACGTATTTAATTACTTTACATATCAACATATTATATGCACCAGCACGTATCCTTTTGCATTCACACCCCCTTCTTGCCCTCAAAAAGAATAGCCATCACAGTCTTGCCCAATGTGCCGTGCCTAATCCACAGAAGGCTTTCTAACGGGATACTCTATCTTGCCGTCATCCCCCGCGGCGTCCGCAAATGCACCCTGGTCCTTGTAACCCTTCATTTCCGGACCACACGTGATGACGTCATGTAAAGTGGTCCTCTCAGCGTAATGGCCCGATTTCCTGTCCGGAACGCTTTCTTGATGGCAGTTGAGAGTCTTTCGTCATCAGAAAAGATGGGGATATTTTGAAAGGGGTTATTATGGTGGCTCTCGTAAAATAGCGGATATTTTGGAATTGAGGTATTAGAGTTTGATACATTGTTGCAAATGTTTATTGGTGAGTGGAGGGATATAATTTTTGAATTTCTAATTCAAGTGACCTTTTCTTTGAAAAGGATGTGAAAGCTTGTTTTAATTTCTGGTGTCTAACAGTAACTTGTGAATAACTCGCACTGTTTCAACAGATGAAGCCAATTGAATATACTTTTCCACATCTAATGCTGTATACTAGGTTGTTCTTGATTACCAAAAGATGTTAACTATACTAAACTTCAGCTTAACTTGACATCACTAGACGTTAGATCGTCACAGTGCTCATAGGTAGTTTATCCATTTTGGCGGCGTGAAAGCATAATGCTCGCCAAACCACAACCCTGTAGAGAACTAAAGGCTATAAGGTTTGGCGAGAATTATGTCTTCACTCCGCTAAAATGGATTAATTGCCTATGAGCACGGTGAAGATCTATCATCTAGTGATGTCAAGTTAAGTTGGAGTTTAGTATAGTTAGGAGGAGAGGTCTAATATTGACCTCCATGGTGATTGCTAAACGTTCTCTAGCATCAAGACAATAAATTAGCTTGGGCTATCCAAAAGCAGTTATGGATCAGTGGTATTAACCGATAATTTGCAAAAATTACGAACCGATCTCCTGATAAATGGCAGCTTAAATTTTTTACTCAACTTCTTGTCCAGTAGAAATTGTAAATTTGATTGAAGAAATCAATATATTTAGTTGTATAAATACTCCACAACTTCAGCTGTTTGATGATGTTCAATGAAATAAATAGTTCAAGGATTTACAAATGAGTTTTGATGTTTCCACAAAAACAATATGCATTTGTCGTTATAAAAATATACTGTAATTCTTTTTAATCGAATCTTACCAAATTTTTTTCTAGGTGAACAGTAACACATGTTAGTAAGTCCTTAACCTTCCACTGAGTGAATTTGATCTGACAGTGGGGTGATCGTTGCCTTATCTTGCATCTTAGCTGTGTCGTATGCATCAGTTTATGCAGAAACTTTCTTATCTTTAAATCCTTTATATTAACTTCGATTTTGTGTGTTTGTCGATGGGAGTGGAATCTGCGGAGGGCTACGTAACCTCCTTGCCGTCATGCAATTGGACTGAAACTTGGTAGATAGAATGCATTGTCATCGACATCGAACCTATCAAATTTTGGGATTGTTACTGTCAGTAAAAGATCGCTTTTACAGAATACTAATAATCCAACTTGCCGTCATCCAATCGCGCTTTGGCTAGCATTTAACTGATCATTTTTGAAACGTTTTTCCCTGTTGCCAAATTTTTTTTAATAAATAAATGTTAAAATTACTTTAATCAGAATAAATATAGGATATTTAGATGTGAGAGCATAAATTCACGTTCATTTTTAATAAATAAATTTTGAAACGTGGTTTGCCGCATATTTTTCTGATAGAAATGTTTCTGATATCGGTGATGTGTAAACGAATATAAAAATCGACAATGCATAAAAAGGACTTTTTAAAAACTGTTTTTATGGGTTATATTATTCCTTTATTTGACACCCATTATATCTGTGTGGATTGCTTGGAAGCTGTATAAATGAATTTAATTATGGGTTTGTGGTTTTTTAACTTGTTCACATGAAGCTCATAGCGCTTGAAAACAGAGTTCAACAAATTGCGTATGACCGATAGACTTTAGATTACAAAGATAAAATCCACCAGATTTTTGATTTTTTTTTACCCAGGTTCTAAAAATTTGATGAAAATACAAAATGATAAAACCAATACCAAAAAATATTTTATTAATGACAAACGTGACTTAACAAATGCATTCCAAGTAATTAAAAAATAATCATAATAATATTTTTAAATTGCAATTATTGAATTAATGTTATTTAATTAATTGATATGAATATTTTGATTTGAAACATTATCGTAAACTAAAATATCGTAAAATAATCATGAAATACTTTATACACATTCTAAATCAATAGAAATATATTTTTAAAGTAAGTTTTTTAATTGTGATATTGTTATACAATGAAGTAAAATATTTTAGAAACTAAAAGGGGGCTTTATCTGGCACAACAAACGGAATAGTATCTACCCAATTTTGTGTGTCTTAAAAGCCTTTTACTTTTTAATACCATAGAACATCAGATAGTGTAATATAAAAATAATAAAATAACAGTTATAAATAAATAAAAAAAATTATCAAACAAAAACGAAAAAATATACATAGTAGCAATCACCGTTTTCTTATTTAAAACTGCTATTAGATACACACACTCCAACTATTAAAATATTTATAAACAGACAAAAATGCCCCACTGAAAATTGCCTCTGTTTCGTTATCTTAGATTTCTTGAAATTCTCAAAGGAAACATCTAGAAAAGAGAATAAAAAACGAGAAGGCAATCGAGTGTATAAATCTTAATAGAATCCGACTAGTGCTTTTTTACTGAAATATTTATATCATGGTTCATACTCCACATACTTCAGACTCCATGGAATATTCTATTGTAATAAATTGAATACATAAAGCATTTTGTTTTCTTCAATAAATAACTCGTGGAAAAGTAAGTATAAATATGTATCTGTTGTTTCAATATCTGAGATTTTATTCTCTTATAGATGCCATTAAGGAGGCAATTCAGATGGAGTTGTTTACAAACTAAGATATTTACATTTAAGTAAAATTTTTTCACAAGTATGTAAATTAATCATATTTTTTACTGTAGTGACGATGATATTTGTTTTTTAAAATTAAAAATATAAATGTCTTAATTCTTATAATCGGTTGTGAATTTTTTATACTTTATTATTAATACATCTTAGTTAAAAGAGTCATAATTTAACACGTCAAGGAACCTACTCAACAAATTTATTCTTAAAAAATTAATTTTTTTTTTATGAATTTTAATAGTTATGCAGAGCTAAAATATTTTACCACTCAATATTTTGACTTAAAAATTCCATCATTAGCCCTAATTCTTCTAATTAACAAAGTCCTTCCATGCTCCAAGTGTGTTGATTTAGAGAAAATAAGGGCAACATGCAAGAAAAATCTTGAAATTTTTAATAAAAAGAAGAGTGCCTTCATCAAACTCTAATGAGCATGATTAAGAGATCCTAAGCTCTTGCAAGCACACCAGCAAATTATTCAGTTTTCATAAGCTCTTGATATTTTTTTTAATACTCTAACCTTCGCAGGGTACTTTCGAAGAATTCGACCATGCGATGCAATTTAACAGTCTTCAATTAACTATTTAAGTAGAAATTTTGAAGAAACATGGCAATATACAGGTAAGTTTTTTTTTTTTTTAATAAAACGAAGATGCGAATTAAATTGAACTTTTTTTTTTATGGTTTTGTAAGTAGAGGGGGTTATATTCTGTTTTAATTTGGTAACAGGGGGAAATCTAAACGAAACGTGTCAATTAATACTTCAAAACTCATTTAGAATGTGAACAATTTTTCAGTGATCATTAATCAATTATTTGCTTATGTTTCTAACTTTGAGAAGGGAGATAATATTCAACTCGTTTAGAAGATAATTCTACACACATATCTGATTATAGTACACAATGTTTGTAAAGAGTAAAAAATATATTTTTCAAGTTTTAATTTCAAAACAATAACGTTTATAAGAAGTAGAAAAAGCAACTACAGCTAAATACGGCAAATAAAATATATTGGTTAATTTACTATGTAGAATCTATTTTGTGAGAAATAAACAATATGTGTTCTAATGATATTTTTATAAATAATGAGAGAAAATAGGTTATTTGTTATCAGATGAAACGGTCGTTTCGCCGCCAACCTTAAAAAGGCAAAAACCGACAGTAAGTATCTATTCTCTGCACAACTTCCAGCGAAAAAGCCGAAATTGACTATTTTCTAGGGCGCTTACGAAACTTCACATAATTATACAAAAAATACCATAGATTCGTCTCGGTGATATCTTTCAAAGAAAAAAAAATTGAGTACCTAGGATAAAAGACAACGAAGAAAAAAAATATTGAAATTTCCAAAACGAAATAAAAAAACGAGTTCCAGCCCGATTTTGATGTAAAAATTTAGACAAACGTCCAGCCCTAACTAATCTATAGATCTTCAAACGGATTGAATTATAGGATGGGGAATATTTCAACTTAAAATCCTACGCTGGTTTGAACTTCATTAAATAATTCTTTCTATTTTTAATTAATTTAAAACCACTTTTTTCATTTCATAATTTGGCGACAGATAAAGGCGATCATCTTGTAATTGAGGTTCAGATATATATGCCAAAAGTTGCCAAACAGGTTTGCTATAATTTTAAAGTTAGTTTTTCCGACATGTTAGGCTTAAGTGAGAATGAACGTAATGTTAAAGTATAGGCAGAACGAATTGGACTATAATTATATGGCTTATAACATCTTTAAAATTGAAATAATTTAATTTTTGAGGAGACTGAATTGAAGATAAATATTTGTTCTTCAAGTTGCATGTGTTATTTGAACTGTATGACAATTTAGAGAGAGTTAACTTTCAAAAACATTTTAATTTCGGGAAATCTCCATTGAAAAATGAAAACAATCACATTTTGTTGCAAGATACTATGGGCTGAATACATAGTATAAATGTGGAGGTTATGCAAGCTGACGTCACAGTCAATTCATTTCAGAGGACTAAATGAACCACGCATTGCAATTGGCTGATGGAATTTGCAAAAATGTCATTCGTTTTTAAAGATGTGTTGATTTTTTTACTTTCCATTGTAAAATGAAATCGTAGAATCAAATATCATCAAAACTGTAATTTCATAGTGAATTTTAAAATTGTTGTTAAGAAAATATTTTAAATTTTGTCAAATATCAATGGGTTATTATGTGAACCAAAATAATGCTTGGTATAATAAAAATAATTTATACAGCAATATTTAGGCTGTAAAAACTTGTAATATTTATTTGTAACAATTTATTAGAATAAATTTTCAGTGGAATGTATGTTAAAGGTAGGTGCCGGATTTGATTCCTGGGTTAGGTGTGGATGTTCGTTATGATTCGGAATCCAAGTTAAGCAGTGGGTCCCGGACTGATCAGTCGTTATTTATGTACTAAAATAGGTCGTTGTGCGTAGAAACTAAATAATCGAGCTGAAACTTGGCAGACATGCTCTTTGTCGATGGCAAACGTATTTCTTTAAGTTTTGGGAGTTGAGTTGCCGTACACAAGTTTCTATTACTCTTTCGTGGTCGATTTTGATGGTTACTTACTGCCGTCCGCATTCAAACAATTTGTCAATTTTCAAGTAGATTTTGGCATGCAAGATATCATTGAACTCAACTTGAAAAATTATGAATATTCATGGTACCAGGTGTACCATAGGTGGTACTACTTCTGGTTTATCAATTTTGAAGATAAATATGGCATGTTGGGTATCGTTGGGCTTGTCTTGAAAAGTTATGAATGTTTAAAGTACCAGGTATAGCATAGGTAGTACCACTTTCGGTTTATCAATTTCCAAGATAAATATGGCATGTTGGACTTTTGTTTGATGACTTTTGGCTTTGCTTTTGTTTTGATGAATTATGAATGTTTAAAGTACCAGGTATGCTATTGGTACCACTTCCGGTTTATCAATTTAAAAGATAATTGTTGCAGGTAAGGTATCGTCGAATTCAGTTTGAAGAATTATGAATATCGCTGGTATCAGGTGTACCATAGGTGATAAATAGAAAAACGATGAAACGGACATATTCAAAAAAGAGAAGTTGCCAGTGTTTAAAAAAAAGTTATGATATCCCTCCAAAAAAAACTTTTGAAAAGTAGAAGAACCACCAACCTCAAAAACACAAAAAACTTTCTTACAATAAAAAAATCATAAACATGATGAAAATTTTCAGCCACAAACACAGTGATATAAAAAATGGCCAACCTCGGATTACAACTCTCGCTTAAGAATGTATGCTTACTTAGTTTATTTTTAAAATTTAAGTTCCGCTCCCATAAAAATTTACGCTGCTTGAGGTTGGCGCCCGTCATAATTACTAACCTTTAAAACTCCCCAGGCAATAAAAACTTTCCAAAATGTATGTATCAACCAAACAAAAGCTTACCACAAACACTTCAGTTTACTACTTAAAAAAATTCTAATAACGATTCAAATGCAAGCGTTTGAGCACAGTTTCTCTATACTATTTTGAAAATTACATGAACATGAAGATTTACATCACTTTGTATTTCCTACCCATCCAAATGAAATCGTAAACTCGAATATTCGAGCAAACAGCCATAAAGTAGTTTAAACGCAAGCATTGTTAATATTCCTATGACAGGGCACCAACCTCAAGCAGCGTAAATTTTTATGGGAGCGGAACTTAAATTTTAAAAATAAACTAAGTAAGCATACATTCTTAAGCGAGTCACAACCGAGAGTTGTAATCAGAGGTTGGCCATTTTTTATATCACTGTGTTTGTGGCTGAAAATTTTCATCATGTTTATGATTTTTTTATTGTAAGAAAGTTTTTTATGTTTTTGAGGTTGGTGGTTCTTCTTTTCAAAAGTGTTTTTTTGGGGGATTTTATTCCTACTCCGCTAGCTACTGCATCTTGCACTGAATCGATGCAACACCAAAACCTTTTTCACAGAGTAGCGTTTGACAGTAATGCCTGATAAAAGTCACACACAAAAAATCTAAAAATTAGCTTTTGCAGAAAATTATTTTCTTTTATCAATTGGTCTTAAAATTATAGTTCTTTTGAATGTGGTTAAATGTATGTTTTAATATCAAAAAATGTATTATGGTGTACTATAATCAAGATTTAATAAATATATTCCTAGGGACACAAGTGCGAAAAGCCACTTTTTTCCTTGAAGAATTAGTTAAAATTGCAAGTAAAATCCAAGACATATTCAATTAGATTTGTATCATGCTATGTTTTAGAAGAAAAAAAATGTGGATTATATCATCAAAATTAGGATTTTCTGTATAATGTTGTATTGAATAACGGGGTCTCTTATATCGCACCACAAGCTGAAGTGCCTGGCGTTGTCGGGTTCATATAGTTTCAGTCGATTGCAAGTTATGAGCATAATACCATAAACTCCCAATCCTTGATTTCACTTTAAATGATGAAATTGTGTTCCCGATAATCTGGATTAGTCCAGATAAATAAGAAAAAAAAAAAAAAAACCGCTTTAAATTGGGTCAGTCGATTTTTTTTTTTAAAATTCTTTTTAATGGAAGGTGGAACTTCGAGGATAAAGTGTGCAGCAAATCATTGAGATGGGAATAAAACCCTAGTATTCAATAAACGATATACATAAGAAAACTCCTCTTTATATCTATAGGTTATAGTGCCTGTAACATTTTACTTGCTTATAAACCTAGCCATTGAACTTATCCTTTAAAACTTTATTGTTTAGACCACCTAAAGTTATTCAGCAGTTTTTGGGAGTTGGTACTCTTAGGTTGGTTGAATTTTGAATGCATAGTATATTAATATGGATAACCAAATGAAGCTAATTTTGAGTCATTTATAAAATTATTTTTTAAGTGAAATATATTTTGTTGTGGAAGTCGATCACAAGAACAATTCAAAATAAAACTACTCTAAAACTTTGTAACACAAATTTCAAATATCCCGTGAGGGATCTCACCAAGTCTAGAGATCTCGAAGTTTAAGTGTGAAATCTGTTCCCTTGACGTCCAATTACTAACTTTAATTTCTCTTTAAAACCCAAGCTTTCAACAGCGTCACCACACCGCACAGTAACCAAACACCAGTCCATCGGTTCCATCAACGAACCTTTTCCCATGACAACAAAACTGCGGCCCACTAATTGCATTACCCAGGAAAAGCCAATGAATTTGTGGCAGAAGCCCCGATTACGAGATCCGATTTCATTATAAGTTAATTGCGGGGCGCGAACACATTCTAAATTCCGCCCCATGCTCGCGTTTCCGCGCCATCTTGGACGCACTTCGGTTACTCGTTATGGATATTTAAAGCGATATCACTTTGTTTTGAGACTGGATTGCTGCCTGAGTATGGCATGGGTGGATTGCGTTCAATTCATTCTTCGATGTTCAATGGTTTGTCCTACTTTCCTAATGGTTTGTTAATGCATTAGGGTAATGCTGTTACCATATGGCGGGTTGTGTTATGGAAGGTTCAGAAACTTAATAGCTCAGTACGTGAAAGTAAATTGATTATAAATTTTAAGATAAACATTTCCAGGTAACATTTTGCAGTGTTGATAAGGGAGGGTAATGAATAGAGATGCATCTTGTTGTTTCCAAAGATTTTTTCAATCTTAAATATTACTTTCATAGCTGCTGTGTTTCAAAAAGTATATGAAGAACATATAACTTGAAATTAACTATACTCAAGTGAATAAAACATACCTTCAGCATGTTAACTAAGGTGGTAACTACAGTGGTAAATCATGAAAAGGCAGTTCCAATAATCTCTCCCCCTTAACGCAAATGTAACTCCTCATTTTTCTAACACGGTATACAATCAGTTATTTGAACATAATATTTTATATAAACATACTGTTAATGGTTTTGGGAAAGAGATATAGGCCTTCAGGTGCCACAGAGTAGCTTGTTTTATGTTGAGGAAAAGCTTTTTAATCTTTTAAACATTAATTCCGGACGATTCAGCATAAAAATAACTATTTTCCATTACGTATTTTTAAGGAAATATTTCTTAACAGACGACATTTAAACGCAGTGACAACGATAGAATTCATGTAGGTTGATAATAGAATAAATACACTTTATTTTGAAATTTTATAGCTGCATTTTGAGAACCTCTTCAGTTTAAAAGGACTACTTTTTTACGATGTCATAATGATAACGGATGTTGAGTTGATAACTGTTTAAGGAAAAAACAGTTTCTAAATTATTTGGAAATGTTTGTAAATTCTTTTTCAATGAAAATGTCTTAAAACAATGCAGTTAATTAAGTGTTTTAAAAATTAGTTTATCGGATTAAAATTAGAAGCTACGCAAAGAAGCATTCTTTAAAGATGGAAAGGAATTATGAAAGAATAAATGTTGTAAAGGAGCTTCAAATTGAACAACGCCTCATAGGATATTATGAAGAAGGCTGGAAAGTCAAACATTAACACCAAACCTATCAGATCGGTCAAATAAACGCTTTTGGGACTTTAATCAAAATTGTTAAATTCCAAGTTTTCATTTTTCTTGAATTTACTGTTCGACTTTTTCAATAATATATAGCTACTTAATTTTTTAATATCTATCTTTCTTCTTTTTTCGTTTTTTCTGATAATTATATGTACTCTACCGTTATCTACCGTGAGCGGTCTTTTGACCGGTGGAAAATATACGAAATTTTATAAAATTATCTGCATTAAAATCTCAAACTTACCACTCTTTTACAATCTTCGCTTGGTCGGAGGTCCTTTTCCCAAGGAAATGTCATCCGATTGTGTTTATTAATATATCATATGCTTATGCACAATTTGTTTTATGCTGGGTAGAGAGCGCCGTCTTCTGGTAACCCACGAGGCAAAATAATGATCATTCAAATTTCAGCGTGAATTTCAGATAAAGCCCGAAAAAATCAATATTTTTTTATTATTACTTGATAATTATGTTGTGTTTTATTGCCTATGCTAAATTCTCTATTATTAATAATCAACTGGAAAAGAATATAATGATTATTTGAAAAGCGGTCATTTGATCACCATAGGTACAAATAGGTATGTATTAAATGACGGAAGGTTTAGTGATATGTGCCACATTCGAAACACCTTACGTAATGATTCAGTAACAAAAGGGTTTCTTGAAGATTTTCTTTTTCATAACTCCTCAATCAAAATAATTCTATACCTCAGAAATCAACTATTGTAATTGCAATGTTAAACCAATTGCACTTATGATAGTTTGCTTTCGAGGTACAGAATTTTGCTTCAGAAGCTCAGTCGATAGCAAGGTGTGTAATGTAAATGCTTACTGGTTGGCGAATTCAATCAAAAGGCTTGTGATCCAGGGATCACTAGTTTGTTCCAACGTGAAATAATGTTTCCTCGTAAATCTCATTACTTTAGAAATTGGTTGCTGCACCAGAAACTTTACAGTTATTAGGAAATGAAACTAAAGTCAGGCAAGGCACAGTGAGAGGTGCTCAGTTTTAATGGAACTTGTCATTTTAATATTCAGAAGAACACCATCAACGCACTTTATACCTTTAAAATATTTATGTCGTTTGTGTATGCAATAACTCAGAGACCGAAAACCCCCCCATCATTCTACTTTCATACTCCAATCTAAAGTCAAGAAAGCATGTCATTTCAGTTGTATTTCCAGTCCGAAATCAATACGGATTCGAATTTATTCAAAATGCCTACAGGAAGGATGCAAAAGAGATAGGATCCGGCTAAATCTGGGGATAAGAAATTGAAAACTTCGTGAGCTCTCGAATAAGTCATATATATTAGTTTTTCGATTTTTTTACGGCATCGGCGTCGCCGGGTCGGAATTCATAAAGGGGCTATATTATTTCCCTCTTGCAGTAGGAGTTCTTATGACTTTTATGACTCGTAAGGCTGGGTCCACGGCGCCTTTGGAGAGAACCTTCATAGGAACCTTGTATTTGAACTTAGGATTTAAGAGAGTCGCCCTAGATCTTTACTGCCAGAAGGAAATGGGATATGATTTTCGTTTTATTCCTTTGAGGACGTTTGACTAAATTTTTACTCTGGTATTCCTTAAACGCAATTTCAAATGTTGAGACATGCTTTAGAATTGGCGGCAACGTTGTTAAATTCGTCTTCTCAAATATGTATATATTTGGTTACTAAGTGATACTTTTTTGAAGAAGAATTATAGTTAGTTGTTGTAAATGAAATGTACTTTCAAGGATGCTTGTCTTGATTTTACAATCAACGCTATTAATAATCAATATCGTTTTATTAAACTTAAAAGCTGGATATCATCTACATTTCCGCTTTTCTAATTCAGTTAATTCATACACTATGTTTCATTACAATATATATATTCTTTAATTTTAAGAGTGTACTTGAAAATTGCTTTTTAAAATATCATAATTATGAAAAACAGGTTTGTTTACTTTTAAAAGTTGTTTCACGATGCCCTTCGGGCTACAAGAAAATTTAAGGCGCTTTTTAACTTTCATTTAATAACAGCTTACTAGATTTTAATCTTGGTTTTAATGAGGAATCTAAAAACAAAATATTTAACCATCGGGAATATATGAGATTATCAAATGTATCTTATTATTTCTGGTATTTTTCAGGTATCAAGATTTCAAATACACATTCCTTTCATACAACATCAACTAATTTGTTTTAGGCTACATCTCTAAAAAAAGGTAAAAAAATGAACAGGTAACTATCTCCTTATCCTTTCCTTATTAATCGGCGTCACAGGGCTCATTGAGAATCCTTATTTATTAAATTATAAATAGAATGGTGAGTTTTCACAACTTTCTAGTAAAGATAAAATATAAACTATCAATTTTTATTGCTCAAAAGCCTATATTTTCGATACTAATATGAATTTTAATTTTAAATAAAAGCTACGAATAAAAAAAACTTAATTTAATAATATCAATTTAGAATATTACAAATCAACATTATGGCTTCAATAATAAAGCATATAATTACCTCATGTTAACAAAATTTATAGACTCTGTTCTTTTGTATGCTTACGATCATTGTCCAAATACAACGTTTGTATTGCGTTGAAAAACAGGTTTACAGTGCCCAAAAACCTTGGGTTTTAAGTAACAGTCAAATTATTAAATAGTGTGTCCCGAAAAATTTGTTTCTGGGTTTATTTGTTTTAAAAATAAATACAAGAATATCAGTTTAAATAATAATAATAATGAAAATGCTAAAAATAAAGCGAAAAATATGAAAGCGTTATTTGTATGAGTACACCCTTTAAAAAGTAATGGAAATTTAAATTTACATGAAAGAGGAAATGACAAATTAAGATATTTTGAGGATAAATCACAAATTTTTAAATTTTTTTTTTGCGAACCATTGACTAACTTTTTTTTGCCCTCAAAACTTAATAGAATGTTTTTTCATCGATAACGAGTTTTTCTATAATGTTTTAGCTTGATAGGATAACGGAAAGTGGGCTTATTAGTCCTACGAAACGACAATTGAAGCGTGTAAAAAAAGCATCCGTTTGGTAACAGGTACCAAAACTTGATAAAATGCATGGACTATGACAAAAATATTTATATTTCTTTTCAGCTTGATCGGATGGAGACAAGTAAGTTAATGAGTAAACGGCGGTGTGTAAAAGCAGTCTTTTAGTGACAGCCTAAAACTTGATAGAATGCCTCGACAACGAATCTATAAGCCAAGTTTCAGGTCGAATGGATGATGTCAAGGGAGTTAATTAGCTCTTAGAAGAGTTGCCCACCACAAACAAAGAATTGAAGTTAATATAAATGATTAGCAATAACAGCACATTGTAATGTTTTAAGGCAGTTCTTTGGATGACTCCCAGGATATTTTGGCTCTTTTTTCCGCTCTCAAACATTAGAATTGTAAACTTATGGTGAATCTAGTGGTTATGGTTTTTGTTTCATATAATATTCGTTGATTAAAAAAAAAAATATTAATCCCTTTAACTTGGTAAAAATATATTTATAACGTCTGACGCACAAGACATTAACGTGTTTCGTGTATCGATGGCTTACAAATGTGTATTAGGCATCGAATTATTTAGATTCTATAATTGGCGCGTATTTTTTCTCCTCGAACAGGAGTGGTGCCCAATATTTCGAAATGCATAAATTTTTGTAATGGTTTGAAGGCATCTTTAGGAACAAGGGGTGTGGAACATCGTACAATTTTCAATTACACTATTAGACTGATGTAGATCGACTGTTTTTACTGTTTTCATATTTTCATCATTCATTTAGAAAAAAAGTGCCAATTTGGCGATATTTTTGGCTATAATCTTTTATGAAAAAAATACAACCACCAAAATAGTGATTTTGGGGATATATTTTTCGATAGTTCTTGTATTAATCCTTTTTTGTAAGTGAAACAGAGGAGGGGAGAAGTACGGTTCAGAGAAGAGGAGAAGAACGGTCGTTGATGAGCTCAAGCTTAGAGCACTGTGTTAAAGAAAATCATTTTTCAACTTTTACTCCTTTAGTATTTTTATGTGAATTTCGGAGGTGGGGATGTTTAGAACACCTTAAGAAATATTAAACCAGCGATTTTCATCAAAATCGTTAATGTCGTTTTGAAGCAATTACTAAAAATTACAATTTTTTTCAATTGCCTTACCATATGCACCTGTGCAATTTTGATGAAATCCGTAATGGTAGGTCCTATGGCCACTACTAACCTATACACTAAATTTGAACATTGTAAGTCAATTCGTTCGATAGTTATGCTGATCACGTACACCATAGGAAGAAATTTTTCTATACCACTTTTTTGTAGTGAGGATGTTCAAAACGTGGAGAAATGCAAAAAATCGAAAAAAGTTTTTGATCGAAAACAATACTTTCATTTTACTATGTAAACGTATGTGTAATTGAAAGTAAAGAAGTGAAGTAGTGATATGAAAACCCGATAAAGGAATATTTCAATGTAAATAGTACATTACAATAACAAAAATCTATTTTACAATATGCATTAAGGGCTCTGTCTACTTTGGATGCATGAAAAAAAAAGCGCTGTTTAAATTTTTTTTTTTTTTTTAAGAATTCTGTTATGTTTATTCATATACAACTTCTTGGGCTAAACAAAAACATTCGTAAATTAAAAAAAAAATTAAAATACTGATTTTAGCCACTTTTTTATCGTGAAAATGTCAGGTAAACAGGAGTATTCAAAAGGTTGAGCTGTTGAAAAAATCTTAGAAACTATTGAACTGAACGAAATTTTAATCAAATATTCTGTACACTTATCGCTATATCCTGTAGCAGAATTATTGCAAAATTTTAATTTTTACCATTTTTTTGGCAAAAAGCATGCCAAAAAAAACCCACGTTTTTAATTTTTTTCCCGTTATTTTGTTATTTTTGCATATAAATTAATATTAGAGGTACGGGATACACTAAACCTAAAACCATTAAATTTGTTTTGTTTCAGATGGGCCGTTGTTCAGATTTTTTTAACAGCGCATACCTACCTACTTTTTGAGGACTCCTGTTAATCTAGCATTTTCACACTAAAAAAATGGTTAAAATCAGTATTTTTTTTTAGTAATTTACGAATGTTTTTGTTAAGTCTAACAAGTTTTTACTTACCCTTTAACTATGAAGCTGAATAAGTACGAATGAAGTTTACAGTCCTTCTTGTTCCTAAACATTAACCCCAAGTCTACTGCGTTTTAAGTTTCTGGATCATTTTAATGTTTAGATTTATGTCAAGCATTTCCTTTTCTTCTGGAAAGCTTTGCACAAGATTGAAGCCGTGATCACTGCACTTTACCCAGAAAAGGTTTGCTTGGTGAAGGTGCAGTCACAAGTTAAGGGCAAATAAACTAGCCCGGGATGGTTTCATTCATATCTTTTCAGTATTACTGAAGTCGGGATTTTTAATTAGTTTGTCTGTTTTTAATGAATACAGGAATGCTTTATTTATATTTTTCAAGGAGTTATTATTCATCAAACCTTCAATAATAGATTAGAAACAAAGAAGGACGATTGATTCATATACAAGATCTAGGATATGTTATTCAAATTGAGTTAGGAACTCAATATTTCAATATGTAGTCGCAGTTGCCTCACTTCACCCATTGAGAATTATTCAATTAACTATTTAAAATACATTACAGGGCAGGAATATTGAAATTTAGTATTGACTTGGCACATATTTTAGGTTTATGTGTAATCTCATTCGAACCACGTATAAATAGTAAACATACTTATATAATGAAGTATTTGGATGCCGGAAATTTCAAGAATTTTTTTTTTATTTTCAAATGATACATTTTTATGTTTAAAATATCTTAATTTTATTCAAGATAATTTCAAGTTTAATTTTGAGAGGTTCAAGGGTGTTCCTAATGATGTGGTTTGGTCAAGATACATATGGAAATAAAAACTCAGGTTCATATTTATTCAGTAGATATCAAGTTATGACAATTTCACTTTCATTTCCTTCTCTTGATTTCACTCCTTTTACCATAAGCTATTGGAATAAAATGTATTTACTTTTTCTATTTACCATGTAAGGAAACCTCGCACAAATTTCCTCCTTCTAGCTAGGTCGGAGTTTAACGAAGGATAAGTGATGAAATCAGTTTGAGCTCTAGATTAAAAATTAAATATTAAATTCAGATCGTAGTAACAATGAATGGCGAAATGGTACACCTATTAATAAAAAAAGTTATTTCGAAAATGAAAAATTGATTGGTTATCCAAGGTTCTCTCAGTATAATAGTTATGTTTGTGTATTTTATATTTCCAGGAATCTTTCGGACAATACTTGGATACTTATTTAAAAGAATTTTTCGGAGGGTTCAATCTAAATTTTTTAATTTCAAACATAACCGTAGATCTTAAACGTAATTGCATGCTTAACGTTTTGTTTAATGGTTTTCCGAAAATTCCGGAAAACGGAATTATAATTGTTTAGACGATGACCCAATATGATTTTGACACAAAATCTATTTAAATCGTTTTGCCAGCTTTTAAAATAATTATTTCACAGATTTTTTATACCTTTTCGGGTGAAAAAATATTAGTACTGAGAAATATAGGAAAGTTTCCAACATAACGTAACAAACAAATTGTTCCGATTCGAATGTGATCATTCATAAATGTGTTTTATAAATTCGATTAAAATAAATAAAAAAAAAGTATTTTTTTAAACATTTTGTGGCATTTAATATTTTATACTATACCTAAGAAATGTACATTTTACGATCAAGTAACGTGGACTTTGTTTACAAGGTATTTCAAAATGGTTGCTTTGGGGATAGTTTATATTTGTATTTGGTTAGGGGATCATTGTAAATTGTAAAAAAAAAAAAAAAAAGTGGGACTTTCATTGGAAATACGCTTTTGAAGTTCAAAAGTTTGATTTTGATACAAACCCTTTAGAGAAAGGAATAAGTACAATTACAAGAGGTTTGGAAAAAAATCACATTCAGGAAAATTAAACACTTTTCAAATTATCCGAAATATCCATTAATTAATTAAAGGAAATTACTTTCGAAATATCCATTGTGCTTTTTGATGAGGATTCTAACCCAAATTGATTATTTTAATCTTCAAGTATTATATATTCTAATTTTTTTCTTTCTTTTGCATTAGTAAAGCTCTTTTGGATGCAAAAAAGGACAAAAGAGTAACTACCACTTTCAGTTATTATCCATAAAGTTTTAATTAAAAACTTGAAACAGATCGTATCGTAAATGATTTCATAACATTACTATCAGAAACATGGAAATTTATTTAAATAATTTAATAAGGAATTTATTTGAATAATTTAATAAAAAATTTAGTTAAATATTTATTTAAATAATAAATTTACTTAAATAAGAATGCGGCCCAATCAATTTCAAAATCATTACATTTCGGTTAATTTTAAATAAAGAGTATTTTTTCATTTAATTCAAGTTGACCTCAGGAACAGTTTTGTAATTTACTTTCCCCTCCACAGAATCTGTATAATAATTAATATTATCTAAAATTTTCAAAGAATGATCGCACTATTTTTGTGATTGTTTACCTTATTTTAAGGACTCTTGTAATTTATACTGATGCCCTATCAACAATGGGGGTATTCCATATGATATTTAGAGAGCAAATTCTATACGTCTTGCTAAAGTTTTTAGTACTTTAATTTAAATCAAACTTCAACTGGCAGTAATTAAATAATCAATAAATCTTTCTCTTATAAATTAATGAAGAAACTAAAAATTGTGAGATATCGCAATATTTGTAATTGTTTTTCATAATTTCATTACTTGTATGACTCACAAAAAAACTTTGAAATGCATTTTGAAGCTATATTCCTGGGTATACTGCTCTAGGAAGTTAAAATAAAATGATTATACTAACTTATTATATAATGTATCATGTGCGCTGTAATATCTAAAATGAGTATTTACTTATCTTTTTAATTTTTAGTTAAAAATGTCATTTTTTGTTGTCCCAGTGAAATGGCTTAATAGCGAATGAAAAAAGCCTTGTAAAAACGTTTTTGAGATTCTATAATACCATTTATATCAAATTAAAATATTAGATCCATCCATGAACACACTAAAATTATTTCACAACCGAATAGAAAAAAAGCTCAATGTATTCAGGAACGAAAATCTATTGTGTAAGTTCGAAGGTAATTTTAAAGCAATTTATCCTTTACACCGGAAGTGCTTATAGACTGAGAAGCTATTACAAGTTTAGGTACCCCATCGAACATCATCCTGAATTTTTTTTATTTATGATAATAGTTCATCAATTTATTGGTCTGCAGGGGTAAAAATGGCCGAAGCAGTTCAAAAATCGACTTTTAATGAGTTGAACTAAATCCGATTGCCAAATATGTCATAACTTGACAAATAACATCTTATTTTCATTATTTGACAAGTTATTCTTTTCTACTAAGCTTATTTTACTTGGCAACCCACTGCTCTTTTATTT
Organism: Linyphia triangularis; assembly: GCA_963978545.1. Classification (NCBI taxonomy): domain Eukaryota; kingdom Metazoa; phylum Arthropoda; class Arachnida; order Araneae; family Linyphiidae; genus Linyphia; species Linyphia triangularis. The sequence goes on along the minus strand of OZ021732.1, from coordinate 52,395,014 downwards.
TCCATGAGGAAGGGTGCTCACGATTCTGATCTCTGGAGCCTTTTTATTTACATCTTTTTAAAGTAAGCCAATTTGGCAATAAATATTTCGACACTGATGACGAAACTGATGATGCCAACTTGACTCACTTTTAAAAGTAGCAACTAAGACGTCGCCAGATATCTGAATCGTCTGACGCCTTTCTAATTAAAAATTAAAGAGCAGTGGATTGCCAAATAAAAATGAATGGTCATTATTTGGCAAGTTGTGACATATTTGGGAATCGGATTTAATTCAACTATTTAAAAGTTGATTTTTAAACTGTTTTTACCCTGGCAGATCAGTAAATTCATCATCTACTAGCAGTTTTCTAGATATTCAGGATAACTTTTAATGGGGTACTTGCACCTGTAGTCTCCTCTGAGACTATTACTTATTAAATTTTGATACCGCAACAAGATAAAAATGAATTTTAGTCCCGAGTTATTTGGTTATCCATTTATTTGAATTTTTCTTAACTATCTGCTGGAATTTAATCTTTTACATTAAACAGTCTATGTTACACATCCCACAATTCCTTTTGAAGGGTGGATTTCATTTAAATACTCTTTAATTTGTTTGGTTAATTAATCTAGTGGCATAAATGCAATTGCATTAGTTCATTAACGTACGATTAGTTAACATACAAAATGAAGAATACAAAAAACTTCATATATACCCAAAATAAAATTAAGAAATATCTTCCTGGTATTCCTGCTAACTAATCGTACGTTAATGAACTAATACAATTTCATTTATGCTACTATATTAATTAACCATACAATTTAAAGAGGATTTAAATGAAATCCCCCCTTCAGGAAGAATTGTGGGATGTGTAACATAGCCTGTTTAATAGAAAATATTAAATTCCAAGACGAAGGTATTCCTGCAACACAATCTGTAAAAATGTAATTTTAAGTTTCAATCGAGTATAATTGCCTTCTCAAAATAAACTGAAATTTAAGAAGCTTATTATAATATTTGTCATTTATCATTAAAATACGCTGGTTTTGTGTTTTGTAAGTTAGAAATGTTAAAAATAAGTAAAACTATCTCATAAACAAACGCCTAGAAAAATAAACGCCGTAGTTTATTTTCCTCACCTTTGTCATCAAATATTATACTTCGTTAAATAAAGAAAACTTCCAGACATTCTTGAATCTTATTTAAAATTCTTTTGATTAGTTTCTCTTTGAGCTTCTATTTCATTGGTTTCAAGACATATTTCAAAAAATCTTGCTTTCTGCTCTTTCTCTTTGTCTCAAAAAATTTAGTTTTCATTTTCTGATAAGGCATTTCCGACCAATCCACTTTTCGTCTTCTTTCTTTTGTATGCGGGCTCCTCTTTCAAATAATGTTCATTTCCGAAATCCTGCTTCATTATAGTGTCGCATCTTTTGATTTCATTTTTTTGTTTTGTTTTTTGTAATATCTTTTTTTAACGTAATTTCATTTTTTTCCTAAGCTGAGAATGTATGATCTTAAAATTTAAATTGAGTTAGTAAGATATTTTATTACTTAAGAGACGAGGTGATTCTTTGTGATGTTGAGTGATTCTTTTCTTCTAATTTTATTTATATAAATACAAAGTGGTTTAGATATCTTTCTTGCAAAATCAGTAATTAAAAAAAGTATTAAGAAATCCTAAACATTAAATATTTATAAATATAGTTACACAAAAACTGCACTCAACTGGATAGCATGTTTAAACTTTATGAAATTATTCCCACGTCAATTTACCATTATATTAAGCTATAATTAAATGCATTTATTTATAAATTTAAAATGTGTTTTAATACTTCATTTACTGATGAGTCTTAAAGTCCCCTCAGTTCCCTAATGGTACAGTATTAATTTAAGCGCTTTGAGATCCTTTGGAATTTTGAAATCCTCTTCTATTAAGTTAATTCTTCAACTATTGGTTGCCAGAGCAAGTGTATTTCTCTTTATAAGTAAGCACATGGACAATTTTGAATCTTCAAAGGCATCCATATTGGCTTTACATCTTTTTATATATTTGACTTTAGCAAGCTTCCAAAGAGAAATAAGCTTGTGCTGCTATCCAACAATTAAAGAATGGACTTCAGAGAAGATTTCAAAGTCCCAATGGATCTCAAAGCGGCTATATTAATGCAGTATTATGAGAAAACTGACATAAATTAATTAAAATGTTATTAGTCCTGTCAGTAAATATAAGGTAAAATGGGAATATTCACAATAAAAGTTAAATTTGGTAAATATTGCCTGTTCTAATCCAAAATTACAAAAAGGGAAAATGTAGTTTTAAACTGAAATGTTTTCTTCCATTAGGTTATATAATACATTAAATATTGTTGCACACATTTTTTGTGTATAATTGTAAATGGGGTCGTATTCATTTCTAAGTTCTATTTTATCTTATTTTATTCTGTATATTATCGTAAGTTGTGACGTATTTCTTTTAAAGTTCTATTTTAATTTAATTTATTTGTTAACAGCGATAATACAGGTTAGAAAAAGGTGGCAACATCTAAATCAATCGGGAAATTTCGAGGCGTTTCCATCTTGTGATTGACTGACTGGATTTTGCTAGAAAGTTCTGCCGCGAGGGTATAAAAAGAGCTGAAGCGTGAAATGAGAGATCAGTTTAACTTCAAATGTTGCTTTGAAAGAATCAGAGCGCTTTGTTTACTTTCATCATGCCTAAATTATCACTGTGTTCGAAGTTGTATGTACCGAAGCTTGTATAGAAGCACGATAAAAATTGTTACGTTGAAGCTTTGTGAGCCTTCGAATTAAAAATAAATTATAGTTTTTATTTAGTAAAAACTGAGTCATCAGTTTCTCTGATAAAAATTTAGAGCAATATATTGACACCTCCTCATGTTTATTTACTAAATTACTTGTGACAAAATTTGAAACTATTCCTGTATGTTAAATATTATAACCAGGATCTACAGAGTATCATTTCAGATTTTCAATGGACAATTCCCGCATTTTTTAAAAACGAGTGAAATTAGTTTATATTTATGAAGAATTTATTTCTGATTCCAAATATTTGAACAGAAATTCTTTAAAAAAATCAGTTATTTAAATATTAAGAAAAAAAAAAGAAAGAAAAATGCCTCAAAACCGAGCCAAAACTAGTCCGATCAAAACATTCATCAAAATTTATGACGTCAAGGTTTTCTACAGTTTATATGGTTATCGTGAGGTTTCTGCCAAATAGTTGGCGTTGGTAGACCATTGCAATATTCCGTACAGGTTGGCGCGATTTTCAAGAAATTTGCAAAGCTGGTTTCCTCTACTGCATTTGGAGCCAAGATGTTTGGGAAACCGTGATGTCACATTCAATGTCTGTGGAATGAATCGTTTTCTCACCAACGTCTAACAAGGTAACTTTAATCGCAAATTAAAAAAAAAAAGAAAAAAATGCACTGAGCAGAAATTTTTGTAATTATGACCTTTTCGAAATATTTAGAATTGAATAAAAAAAAATTCGGAAATTGTCCATTGTTTCAGATGCATAGGGAGGAAATTCATAACTTGCTTATTAACAAGCGAATTTCCATAAATGGATAATAGATGGGTTAATATCAGATGCGAAAACAAGTTCATGAAGTGTCATATGGTTGTCATAACTAATGTGAAACTGTTTATAACCATTGTTTGAATTGTAATTTTTTCGCCATGGTCTCAAAACCTATGTACAAATGCACATTTTTAGGTTTAATTTCAAGTCATTCTGATAAGTGATTCTTTTTTAGAGATTTTTGAAAGTTAAACTTTAATTATAACCACCTTGTACTTAAGTGATACGATATTTTTAAAAAATCGCATTAATATAAAGGCTGGCAGTAATTCAACTGCACTTGTTTAGAGCTTGTTTTATCGAACATATCCGCTCAAAATTCAGAATTCATTATTTTGAAATCATTTTTAAATTATACTTAAAAAAAAGTATTTCGCCACCATTAGAAAATATGGCGCTTTAAAGCTTATAAGAAATAACACTTTATTAGACAAAAAGTTCAACAACCCAATAAAGTTTTGATAATTTCTTAATTTTATTTATTGTTCCTGGTCTTATTTATTGTTCTTGAAGCGTCATTTTGAAACACTTATTTTTTTATGTATATCTTTTAAATTCCATATGATCTTAGTGTTATATATATAAAGCACTATGAAGATATGTTGATTTCCACAGACTACCGAATTGCTGTTTAATTTAGATTAAGTAGTTCAGATATGCCACATTTTCTGCAGATTTTTCTTAGTTTTTACTTATTTTCCTTAGTTTTTACAGAATTCCTTAGTTTTTATGTGTTGTGATGCTAATATTTAATTTTATATGTATGTTTTTGATTTAAGTGCACTTTTCCTTCCTCTAAAGTTTTTGGTACTTTGCTCATCTTGATTTTGCTCTCCACTAATTTTTTTTCTTTCTGGCGAATCTGTGTTGGATTACCTTTCCAATTGCGGAATTGACTTGCATAAACTCTATCGGGGGATTGGAGAACTGCTACGTCAGCTACCTGAAGGAGAAAACGTCTTTCTGCTGGCGAGCGGTGAGTGCCGCGATTTTCGTTTGGGTGAAAAGGAAGTGAAGGGAGAAAAAGCGAGACGGCGGTAGGATCAAAATAAGAATCTACGGGGGCCAAAAGAGTAAAAGAGAAAATAAACTGGGTAGCGGTGAGAGATCGAGATAGGTTTTTGGGAGCTTGGAGATAGGAGATGAACTAACCGTGTGGCGGCTAGTATGGTTCGAAGACTTTGAAAACTCTAGATCGTGCAAGACTACTAAAGTAATCCCCGCCAACGCCTGAGAAATCGTTGCATTATGCTCCCCTAACGTTATGCTGTGTTACTTCCTGACGCTGGAGCCTGTACTTTCCTCGGAAGCTGTGTTACTACCTGACGCCGGAGCCTGTACCTTCCTCGGAAGCTGTGTTAATTCCTGACCCTGGAGCCTGTAACTTCTCCAGACGCTAAGACACTACCTGATCCTGGAGCCTGAATCTTCATGTGCCAGTCAAACGCGCCTGGAATCTGAGACTCTCGCATATAAGCATTTCTAAAACTAATTCAAAATGATCTTACTTCACTGAAAAATTATCTTTAATCAAGTATTTAGTTAAAATCCTATGCCATTGCCATTTCCCCGCTCTGTATAAAATTTTGTTGTGCGCTCTGCGTGCAGGTATATATTTAGCCTCGCTAGGCCATTACTAGGTTAATTTGTGTGATAAGACGTTTTGCTAGACTTGAATATTTGTTGTTGTTAATTTTAATTAAATTCCTTTACTCAGAAAATCTACATGCTTGTCTTCTTTAACACATGTGACACATCATTAATACATCTGACTGCATCCATTATACCACAGTAGGGATGTTAGCTGAATTTTGGGTTATGAAATAATGTTTAACACAGGCCTTTAACCTTTAGATTATTTTTGTTTGATAAGTTCTCAGGTGAATTTCACCACTGGATTTTACGGTTCTACAGACGTTCTTTGAAAACTACGGAAAAGAACTATGTGAAATATCTTTTCTTAATATTTTGCCAATACTCTTCCTTTAGACGGGTACCAGATAAAAACCACCAAATTGCAGCAATAATTCATCCAAACTAGCAATCTTTAAATCATTTATAATTCATATAGCAAACCGTTATAGGGTTGCTAGAGCAATTTTATATCAAACCATAAACATTTAGGATTGGCGCCAACTGTACCAAATGGTACCCGTCTAACAGAAGAGTACCCTTAAAATTCACCAATTATTCATTATTGCCAAGATTAGGTTGTTTTCACTGTGTTACTCTGGCGTAACAGGCTCTATTGCATTAAGTATTCATTTATCGTAATGGATAAGAGTATTGGTCAAGAGTAAACCGTAAAAAGAAATAATCCGTCAAAACTACAGAAAATCTGTAAAAAAGCTGGCATCTTTGGAAATTTTACTATCAAAAACAAAGGAATTAAATGTTTTAGTGAGTTTATCCCTCATTACTCCTACCGCCCCCATTACATTTTTAATAACTGAATGCCGGTGGGTGTCTATCACATTTCAATTTGTATACATTTTAACAACTTATAATATGTTGCAATGATAAATTAAACAACATCTTTAGAGAAGATTATTATTTTAGAAAAGTTTTACATAATCCTCCTTAATTAGATAAATTTAGAAAGCTTATTTTAATGATGATAACTTTTTTTTCTAGTTTCATGCCTCCAGTGAAAGTAATGCCAGAATAATTAAAACTTGTTAGTTGTTTTTAGTCTACAATGAAGACGAGGTGGAAACTTAGTAACATTTCAATTTTACCGTACAATAAAAATTTAGTGTATTTAAAAATAAGAAAACACACGAACACTAATTTAAAATCAAAAATATCATTTACATTACTTCTGACTAAAAGGTCACATATATTAGTGTTATTTTTAATTTCATTTTCAGTGTTGAAATCATATGGATAAATTATTAATGTTTACTTAAAAATCAATTTTAAATCATTCGACTTCATAGTGATAAAAGAAAGCAATAAACTTTTAAATTTAATAATCAATGGGTTGGACCTATGTATAACGTAAGAAACATTTAAAGTCAGTATTCCTAAATAACTACAGGTGAAATATACTGGTTGTTTATAAAGTAACTACACATCTAGCGATAACCACATTTTATTGCTTGAATTACATTATTAACCCTTTGCACTCCAGTGGCGCCTCTCAGGCGCCACACGATTGGATGCCAAACCACGAGAGGACCATTAAGTGTGATGCGGAAATTCGATGCAAGGCCAATGACTGTGTTTAGTTTCTATGAAGCAAATCCATAAACACCAGCCGAATCTAAAATGTCTTGAGTTGCTGATTCCTCCGCGCGAAAAAGGCCTGGAGTGCAAAGGGTTAATCAAACATATTATACCAGGACATATCTAGAGAACATTTCAATGCGTCCCCCTTGCACATCTCGACACAGCTCACAACGTTCCTCCAGTTCCACTAAAACTCGCCAAGAATTTGGACTCCATGGTCACCGAATTTGACACACCTAGTTTTCTCTGCGTGGAGATTTGTAAAATCAAAGGTATACCAGACGATGATACGCAGCATTGAACAGCTAAAACAACGGATTACAGCTGCTATTAAGGAAATTACACCAGTTAGGTTGTGCTATGTTTTTCGGGCCACGATTGAACGCGAGTGCAGTGCCAAGGTTTGCAAGAGGGACACATTGAAATGTACTAAATGCGTGTCCTGGTATGATATATGTTTGGTTAATAATGCAATATATCCAATAAAATGTGATTGTCACTACAATATATTGTTACTTAATAAACATCCTGTATAATAGTTTTTAGCGTATGTACATCTTTGAATATTTGAAGTACATTCTTCATGTTTCATATAAATCCATTAAGCATTTCAGCGTGTCTAATGAGCAACTAACTAACGAACTTATTTTTAACATCATAAATGATCAACGAAATTAATTATTTTATATGCGGGTTTATATAACATGTAGATTGAACAAAAGTATACAATCACCAAAGTTTAATAAGTTTTGTTTTTAGTATAGTTGAATCGCCCCACCATGCTTTATCAGGATATAATTAGAATGAAAATTAAGAGGAAAAATAATTTAAATAAAAATTAAAAGTCACGAATCTTTAGATTGTCTTGTTGTTGCGTAACACAGTCAGATTATTTGCAAGCCGATTTGGTGTTTAAGTGTTCATACTGGCCCAAGTGAATGTCCACTCGTCACATTCTAAGGTATGAAAATTTTTATCCCGTTCATAACATTTTGATTGGAAGAAAATTTCCCCAAAATAAGAAAGATCTCATTTAGTACACTGCCATTATAAACGCAAGAAGCATTCTAAATTAGAGTTCTATTCTCTTTACACGTCAATGGCTATTCCTGTGTATTTCATATATTAATGCCTTCTATTCCAGCATTTGGAATTCCAGAAACGTCTTTTTCTCCGTCAAAAGATTAGTTATCCAAAGGAAGCTAGATTACATTTTTCTTCCTTCACGAGACTTCAGCGTCTATGTTTCGGGGCGTTTCTTTTCCGCGCCGTAATGGGCCAAATTTAATGAGCGCGGCTAATTGGTTTTCACTGCCACACGCACAAACGGGAAATACATAAAAACCATATAAATAAACTTTTAGTGGTTTCGATTTAACTTAACGGTATCACGAAATGCTGAAGAGGTGTCCAGCGCCATTTTGGCTTATTCTTGATTGTGATTAATAAAAATTAATATTTTTGATTAAATAAAAGGCAGTGTTTACTGAAGGTGTATACGTTAATAATTAAAACACCAAAGTGTTTTTTTTTAAATTTTTTTTTTAATTACAACTAAAATTAATCATGCAATAATGTCTGATATTCATTTTGGATAAGCTTAATACGTAGAAACTAATATTTCAAAATAAAGCTTAATAAAATATTTACACAAATTGTATACTTTTAATATGTATGTTATTTGTAGAGTTCTCACAAATATTGGATTTCACTGTATTCTTACAAATCACGATTTTTCTTTATTTGTCTCTATTGTTAAACTTTCCAAATTAGTTTTAATATTTGTCCAGTTAACATACATGACAGAAAAACTATCTAAAAAAAGTTTTCCAGTCATAAAAATAGTGGGCTTACAATTTTAAGTTTATTTTTAAAAAGGGACTTAAATACCTTGTATTGAAATGACACTTTTTATTGTAGTAAGAATATATGTTTTAGTATATGAGTAATTCCATTTGTTCTATATAATGTTTCTATATATATTTTTTTACAAAAATTCATTTTTGTTTAATAAATTGATTGAATATAGATTTTCTATCCATCTTATATTTTTCAATTTAATTTATAAATTTCAATTTAATTTCAAATAATTTATTTCATATTGTTACGAATAAACAAAATATTAACAGCCCTTTTAGATAATTAATATAAAAGGAATTTCGAAATTACATAAATGTATCGAATAATTTTGAAATGCATTTCAAAGCGTTTTATATTTTTAGTTAAGTAATACATTAATGTATGAGACAAGATTACATAAAGGCTCTGTCTGAAATCAACATAACCAAACAAAACTGCATATGTTATAGACATGTCAAATGAAAATTTTAGTCAAAAAAAGTTTTAAAACAAAAGTTCAACCAGAAATTACCACCGAAAGTACCAAAAATGGCAACTAGAAGTCGATTTGTAATTCTATAAGCATAAACTATAATAGAAATAGACTTGTTAACTATGAGAAGTTCGCATCTTGGCTGAGAATAGAGATACCGTATTAGAGCTTGGATATACAGAGGCAAGTTTTTTTTGCCTTTTCATTTATAAAAAAAAATTAAATTGTCAAAGTTTTTGTCATCATACGTGGCCAACATTAACAGAGGGAGATAGTCATAAAACGTCTAAAATTGTATGTGTTTATTATCTGAACCTCATGTACTGAATGCAAACTTGTAGAAACGGTCGTTAAGTGACAGCTACTAGCACATTCCAATTTGTTTCTATTCGAAATTTTTTATTAAAAATAATTAATACTATTAATATAAAGATGCTATACAATAGTAACTTTTAAATTGCCTTATATCCTTCCCGGAAATGAAAAAGATTTTATTGAGCTGTTACTTAATACCTGAAAAGTACTTTAATATAAATCCATAAATTATCTTTATATCAAAGCAGAACTTTAAAGTAAATTTAATTATTTGCAGCCAATTTATTTTCTTTACATATTTGAATATTACAATGAGTTTATTGCAAGAAAAATTTATTTAGGAATTGTAAATTTAATACGTATTTCATACTTAAGTTCTAAGTCTTAGACTTAAGTTGATAGTACGTATTCATAATTAAGTAAGAACTACTTTTTCAAAGAGAAATATAACTAAATGAGTTAAAAAGATATACCATGTAATTAGAATCTTATGCAAATAGATTTAAGGATAAAAACTATAGAAATAAGAGTTTAGTTATTTAGTTTCTATTAAAGTAAATATTGTATGAAGACAACTTTTTACAAAATCCTTTGAAGCAATAACATGTTTCAAAGGTTCACATTGCTCATGAATTATTCTAGTTTAAAATTAAGGCTAAATAAAAAAAAAAAAACATCTTCTTTTAAAGCTTTTGAAGGATTTATGACTACGGTGTTTTGCTATTATGGTTTCAGGGTGCAAATTAATTAAATCACTTATATTTATATTTTTGACAAAACTTGAATTAAATTATTGATATCTACAAACAATACAAATAGCAAAAATTTTGAGATGGTAATAACTCACTATCTAATAACAAACACTTGTATGATCCGTTTTTGAAAATATTCAATTCTGTTTTAATTAGCACTTAAACAAAATACTCAAATGAAAAGCCTGTTTAATATCAATCATAATATTAAAAAAAAGACTAACATCGAATTTTAAATGGCGACACTGTTTCTTTAAACGCAATTTTGGTGTATTGAAAATTACATTTACAAATTTTAATTTTCACACCCATTCATGTGTAATGTCCATACACTTCATTTTTTCATGAATTTTGCTAAAACCACGAACAGAATTTTACAGGTGTGTGCTCTAAGTCATAATAGCCACATAAGAGGTCACCGTCATGTGTTAGAAATTATAGCTGGTTGGTTGGTTGTTTTCAGATTATCTGGCGTCGTCAGCAACACGAGGGCTATAATGCGCCGAAACATTCGTCATTAGACAAGCCAGCATACATTTACAAACACCCATGCCTAACCACGGGACTCTGAAATTATAGCTGGAAGACTATTTCACGCGTTGCATTACAGTCTACAATTTTTAACTTTTTTATTGGTCTAAAAGATCCATAATTTATTTATAATGTTGTTTCAGACTCATATTTTTTTTCTGTGGAAAGTTTTCATTATTAGGATTGCAGAAAATATGATTTTAGAAAATGTGAGCAAATCTGTGTGAAACACAGGGATAAATTTATCTATAAAAAAGTTCTTAATATAAATCTTTTATTATGCATTTTCAACTTTTAAGTGCAATTTCAACTTAGCTGGATGATTTTAATTCAGATTGACTTTTTATAGTCTTTAATAAAAAAAAAAAAAAAAAAAAAAAAACTTTGATTCCATGCAATTGATTTTTTTTTTGTCTCCAAAACTTGATTAAATGCATTGCCATTGACAAGGAGTCTGTCAAATTTCAGCTCAATTTGAAAAAAAGTGGCTTTATTAGTCCTCCGAAGTCATAATAGTAGCGTGTGTAAAAACGGCCTTAATTTTTCTTGTGAATGAATAACTTTTTTAGTTGCATTAAAAAAAAATCTTTATTTTTTCCATGTTCTATATATTTTTTTTTTTTTTTTAATAACCTTTTCAAGAACTTGACCTTGTGTAAGAACTTGACCTTCAAGAACTTTATTGTGATAAGGTTATTACACTTTGGATATATTAATGAAAAAATCATGATGCATGCCCAATTTAAAAGAAAGTAGGATGCAAACCTTCATCATTTTTCCTAAAAAAATTCGCATCTCTATCTCGAAACAAAAACAATAATGGAAATACAGCTACTTTCAGCTTTGAAAAACGTAAAACTTTTGGAAATGTTTACTTCTATGCGTGATAATACCCAAGATTTTTCATAACTCGCAATAAAATTTTTCGGTTGATTCAGTATTAAAAATTATAAAAATATTATGGCAATTGAAATAGGTTTTTTTTTTTTTTTTTTTTTTTATTCTACAGTTTGATTTATGAATTGAATTAACTCTAACTATTGACTCTTAAGGATTTAGTTTACATTTTCAACTTTTAAAACTGATAAAAAATAATAACACGTTTATGATAAGAACGACCACTTAAATTAAAAAAAAAAAAGGATATAAAAAGCCATGGAAAGTTGAATGATACTTATTCGAAATTACAGAACCCTGGAACAATCTGAATTCAAATATTACTACAAACTCTTGATATTAGAAATTATATAGAGTCACATGGTGTTTCTAACTTCAAAAAAATTATGTATTGTACGTACTTGACACAAAGTTTTTTTTTTATAATATAAAGGTTTAAAAAAAAACCTAATAAAATATTTCATGTAGACAATCCCATTACCTATTAAATCCTTAAGTAGTATTGCTTTCGATTTCCTAAATATTGGCATGTAAACAATTTTTACAAAATTTTAACGGCGATTTTTAACAGAATACTAATATTTTAAAGCACATATACATAGGTTACCTTTACATCTATGAAATTTGTGTAGATGCTATAAAACTTTTAGAAAGTTCAGCACCTATTTGATGTTCAAATTTTTTTAATTAAAACGAAACTTAAAATAAACGTTCTTAATAATTAAAGACTTAATACGTTTTAAGACGATAAAGTAAAAAAATTAAATATTTTACTTTCTGTAATAATAACAACTTAAAATAAAAATTGAGTCTAAATTATGGTTTAGACTAGTTTTACTACTAGACTCTTTGAAAACTACATTTTATAGTACACTGTGAAAATAGAATGGTTTTGGAATTATTGTAAATGAAAAAGAAATCGTCAGTATCGTTATAAAATGTAAAATGCTTAGTTTGATAAAACAAACATTTTTACTATAAAATCCTGCTTTGCCAACTTCTGGGCAATTGCAAATTATTAATACTATATTTTGAGCTCAAATTGAATTTTATACTGCTTGACAAATACGAAAAAAAACATTGATTCCATTGCATTTTTTTTTTTTTTTTTGTTAGTTCTCACAAGACTTTTTCACCATAAATACTCCAACAAAACATAATCGAATTTAATAATGTAAAGGATTAAATAATACCATAGTCCATCTATAAAAATAATGTACCATTTTATGCTTTTGGTTATTGTGCTGCTTAAAGCAAAATCCATTTCAACCATAAAAAATACGAAACAGGATTCAATTTAATGCACGTGTACTTTTTTCAATTTTTTTACAAAATAGTTTAATAAATTTGCTATGCATAGCTTGTAATGTCTAAAATTGTTTTAGGTCAAAACTTGAAGGTCTTATTAATATATCAAGCCATATTTAAACCACAGTACATCGATGAATTCCAAAGGTTACCCTATGTATAATTTATATTACAAACCAAGGTAAATTAAAAACACTAAATTCCGTACAAGTAATGTTTTTAGGAAGCAGTAAATCATATCCCGAGGTATTTTATCAAAAGAAAGAAAAATAACGGTCTATCAATAAGGTAGTTGAGATCTTTTGGCAGTCTTTTCCAGAAACAAAATTACACGAATGTCGAGACATTTCCGAATAAAGAGCAGGTTTGAAAAAATACCATTAGTTGCAGTTTCATACGAGATTTTTTTATTATTCTACAAAATATTCGATACAAAATAGCTTTATTCAAGATACGTATTATGTTCGTACAAAAGATTTTATGTAAATAAATTAATGAGATAATAATATTCACAATAAACAAAAGTATCGAAAAGGTAAATTACGCTTTATCCTAAATTTTTAAAAAGGCTAAATGTTTTTCTTTAGAAGAGTTGGAAATTACTGCTTGTAGTGAATTGGTATACACTGTTTAATTTTTAGCAGAATGTTAAAAAAAGAAAAAGTTATCTTGAAGTTAAATAATATTACTCAAACTTTAATTTTGTCAAAGAATTTTTAATATACATGCATTTTATCCTTAATCTTTTTCAGTACAACTGGCGATTGTGTTACATTGGAAAAAAAATCTTAATTTTGCTTTCACAATTAGACCACGATAAAAGTTAATGAATAAAAAAGCCATTATTTAAAAATGATTTCAAAGTAAAGCATAGCTTTCCAGGCTGGATAAAAATGTTTAATCAAATTTTGTGCTTATGATTCATAATTACAGATGAATATACGAATGACATATTTGTGTTTATATGAGATAAAAATAAACATATCCTCTGTTTAGGAATTATACAATTTTTATATCCTTTAATTAACTTCGACTTTGTGTGTCTGTGTGTGGGTGAGTAAGTGGGTGGTTGATTGTGTGTGTCGATGGTGGGCAAATCTGCGGAAACCTAATTAACCCCTTTGCCGTCATCCAATGGGCCTGAAACTTAGCAAATCGATTCGATGCCAATGCATTCTATCAAATTTTGGGGGCTGCCACTGTCAGTAAGAGATCCCTTTTACGGAATACTAATAAACCAACTTGCTATCGCGCTGAAATAGCATTTAATAGAGCATTGTTGAAACTCTTTCCTGTTTCTAAAATTGTTTAAATAGATAATAAAAGTGTTTTATTTTGAATAATATATATTTCGATGTAAAAGTATAAATTCGCATTCGTTTTTAATGAATAAATTTTGAAACGTAGTTTGCCGCATATTTTGCTGATGTTTTTATATTCAAAATTAGATGCAAACACCAAGCACACTCTGACAACAGGAACGGAACTATGTTAATGAAAATAAAAATTGCCAATGCATATAAAGTATTTGTATTAAGAACTTTATTTTTTTTTGTTTTATATTATTTCATCATTATATAATAGCTCCATATATATATGTAACGGTAAAATAGTGTTGACACTCTTGGGATATAAAAAAGCAGCCGAGATTAAACAAATATAAAAGTTTATTTTCAGAGAGGTTCTCAGCGAAGTGGGTGAGGCATTCACTAGTCAAGATTTGATATTCCAAGAGGCGGAGTCAAAACGGATTACGTAGCTTATATGAGTTTGAGGGACGTTCTACTATGTTCTAAGTGGTTCTCGCTAACTGGAGAATTTACTAGAGCGATCTAATAGCTTCATTGACTATCCCAATGCGAATACATTACATATATAAAAAAAATGCAGCAAATACGATTGAAGACCATTTTATTGTACAACCCAAAACCAAAATAATAGAATAACAGAACTATCTAAACAAAACTTGGCAATACGTCGTGTAAAATGAACATATGCAAATTTAGAGTGACGCATGTTATTCAGGAATGGGCAAAACAATTTTCAGCAACTATACAGATATTATTTTAGCAATTTAAGGTTCGTTAACGCATTTAAGGGTCGAAAATCAGAATAATCAATTCATTCAATATGAATTTGAAAAACAGACAAATTATTTGCATACTTGTTAGCCTATACGTTGCGACAAGTATAAAATTAGGCGCTTGGAATATCTAACGTTAGTCTTTTGCTAAAAATGGGTCGTTAATGCAATATTTCTGAAACAACGAAATCTTGTACTTTATCATTGTTTAAAGCTGGAAAGAGACAGTAATTTATCCCAGATTAAATGAATATTTCACAATCTACGGTTTTGAATATAGAAGAACCGGCCAACTAAAAATAAACGATGTAAATGTGGTCAAAAGCTTATAAAAACTGCCAGAGATGAACGCAAATTAAAACGAATCGTCCAGAATAGTCTCTTTAAAACTGCTTTTTACATGAATAAGTGTTGGAAAGAATCTGGAGTTGTCGTGCTAAAGTCAACTACACTTAGGCGATTGCATATATTTGAATTTCAATCACGCGTCCCTAAAGTAAAACTAAAGATGAACATGGAGCAGAGACGTGCGCGATTCTCCTGGTGCAAAGAGAAGCTCATCTGGAAGCAACAAAACTGGGAAAGTGTTTTAGTTAGAGATGAATCTTTATTTCAAATATCTGTTGACGATGGAAGCGTTCGGGTTTGGAGTTTAAAACATGCCTTTGATAAATCTTGTTTAAGGTGGTCCAGTACTGAACTTTGTCAAAAATTCCACAATTTTGTCTCCGACTTTAAAAAATAGTTCATACATTCCTGAAGAGAATGATGTTTTTATCTTTGTCCCCCAGTGATTAGAACTGCACGAAATTACCTGTTATTTAAACATCACTAACTGTCGTAAAGCCTTGAAGCGTTTGCTTAAATTGCGTTTTTCTAGCACTAGTGTTTTTTACAGATGTTGCAAATTTAAATCTATATATATCCAACATCATTAACATTTGGCTATTCAAATTGTTGGAGCATTCAATTTATATAGTTTTAAATATTTTTTTTTCACAGAATTTTATTTTTTAAATTCTATTTTAAAGTATAACATTTAGCGTAAAGGATAACATAAATTAAAGCGAAATAAATTTTAATATTTTAACTTTAAGAATTTTTTGAATTTTTTCTAATTCATCCATCAAAACTCTGTGAAGACAATTTTTTTTTATTATTATGTATTGCAGAAAGTTTTCACTTTGAAAAAACAAATATTTTTTCTTATATATCAAAATACGCAAAAATCAATTATTATGAGTTTTTCTTGGCCTTTAACTTTTTAAAAATAAATAAACACAAATATACATATATACATATACATATACATATACATATACATATACATATACATATACATATACATATACATATACATATACATATACATATACATATACATATACATATACATATATATATATATATATATAAAAACATTATCTCAAAGATATATGAATAGTATCTCATACATAAGATAAATTGTTTACTAAAAAAAAGTTGTAAATTAAGTTTTTTTTTATTTTCGGTGCCGGATCCTTTTAAGACTCCAAATGAGCTTCTCCAAAATCCAGATGAGCTTCTCTTTGCACCAGAACAGTCTTGCATTTCTCAACTTCATGTCAATCTTTGGCTTTACTTCGAGAACCCACTATTGAAACTCAAATTTATGCAATCACCAAAGTGTAGTTGACTTTAGCACGACAACTCCAGATTCTTTCCAACACTTATGTAAAAAAAAAAAAAAAAAAAAAAAAAAAACAGTTTTAAAGCAACTATTTCGGACAATTCCATTTTAATTTGCGTTCACCTCTGCAGTTTTTACAAGCTTTGTACATTTAATTCGGTAACTTTATAGTTGGCCTTCTATGTTCAAAACCGTTGATTGTGAAACATTCATTTGATCTGAGATAAATTGTTGTTTCTTTCTAACTTAAAACAATAATAAAATACACGATTTTCGTTTTTTTAGAAGGATTTTCTGAAGATTGAGAAGATTTTCTGTGCGCTAAGCTTTTTACTTGTCGCAACCTATAGGTTATCAAGTATGCAGATATATTGTCTACTTTTCAAATTCATATTGAATTAATTGATTATTCTCTTTTTTTGACACATATAAAAAAATAAACATAATTTTTAAATGTATTTACGACTCTTAAATTATTAAAAAAATAACTGCATTGTTGTTGAAAATTGTTATGCCAATTCCTGAATAACATGCGTCCTCTTTTAATTTACATAGATTCATTTTACCCGACGCATTGCCAACTTTTGTTCAGAAAGCTCTATTATTCTATTATTTTGAATTCAGGTTGTACTTGCTCTAAAAAATCATTGTCATTTTCAATCTATATTTGGATCTAAAATTTTAACATGTCCATTAAAATATGCATGATTTCAAGCACCTCCAACGTGAAAATATGTATAAAAAAAGATTTTGATAGTATTTTCCACTGCAGATGATATCAATTTCGAAAGTTTTTAAGATATTCAAACCATTTTATTTAGAACTGTTTCATATTTTTATCAAGTGCAAATTTTATTTATTATTTATCTTGTATTAAATTGACATAAGATGTATCTATATTTATTACAGTGTGGACGTAGAAAGATTAGAGCAAACGATAATACATTCTCAAAATGAAACACGGAAAATTCTTCATTTGCATTTGTGGTTGCGTGAGAAAAAAAAAAAAAAGGGAGGGGGGGGGGGGGGGGGCATTTTTTTTCGCACAATCTTTCTTTGCAGATTTTCTGAAAATTATTCATAAGAAACTTTTTATACACAGTATGGACTTTGTAACTTTCGTGATATGCTAACATTGAAACTTTTGTTATTATGTCAATATGAAGTGTGAAATAAAAAACGGCATGATTTGTGTTATTCCTTTTCTTTCTGTTTTTAGATTTTCATAATTTGGCTTAGAGAATAATACCAAAAGTATATGAAAAGGAGAATACCTTTTTTTCCCCTTCTTTTTTTCTATGCCTCCAAAGAGAAGAACGAATATAAATACTAAGTATAGAGCAGCGTTTCTCAACCTTTCAGTATTCGCGGCCCAGTTTTCAATCATAATTTTGATCACGCCCCCGCATACAATAAAATGTATACAAAAATAATGTATATTGAGTATTTTGGATTCTGTTTTTAAATTATTTTTAACTGCCAAAACAAGAGCAAAAGCGAGCAAACGTTGGCGAGAAACCACATCTGGCATTTTGCTAAGCGGGCGGTGAACACGACCGATGCCGTCTCGAGCATGCACAGAGCAAATGTTTTTTCATAGGAAGAAGGAAAATGTTCGATAACAAAAGTTTCAATTCCAGCCAGTCTCATTCGAGTCGATCCTTCTATCACTATCGAATCTATCGTGAATGTATATATTATATATATGTTTTCGTGTTAATTGCAATTCACCATATAAAATATTCACGGCAACAGATTTATGCAGACTCATGGATACATTTTTAAGCGGAAGTAAGCGAGCATTAGACGATAGTCAAGCATCAACAAGTACACAGAAAAGCATGGTTCCGAAAATAAAATCAAAAAAATATTCTTAAGAATACTTTAATTTTGGGTTTAACAGTACTGAAATAAATGAAGAAAGGCCCCTGTGTATCATTTGCTCAAAATTATTGGCCGCAGACGGCATGAAACCTAATAAACTTAAACGACATTTGGAAACGCTTCATAGTGAGTACGTCAACAAACCCAGATAATTCTTCGAATTAAAATAAAAATCATATAAAAAGCAATAATCATTTTTTAAAGAAACTTTGTCTGTGACTAAAAAAGCTTTAATTGCATCTTACAAAGTTTCATATAAAATAGCCAGATGTAAAAAAACCTCACACCATTAGTGAAGAGCTTATTTTGCCCGCAGCAAATAAGATTGTAGAAGCTATGCTTGGAGATAATTTTTCAAAACAATTGCCATACTTCTTTCATAAGATCTGTTGCTAGTCGAATTGGTGATATAGCTGAAGATGTACAGCTTCAGATTTTCTCGAAGTTGCGTGACAAATTGTTTTCAATACAGCTTGATGAAGCAACATATAGTAATAAAGATGCTCATTTATTTACCTATGTTCGATTTTGTGATAATATGTCAGTAGTAGAACTACTTTTCTGCAAAACAATAAAACTCCAAACAGCTCTCGCATTATTTGCTATTTTAAATGATTTTATGGACGAGGCAAACATAGAATGGAAAAATTGCGACGGAATATGTACCGATGGTGCTCGTTCAATGTCCGGAAGATTCCAAGGTATACAAGCAAATGTAAAACAAAAAACGCCTCAGTGCGTCTGGACACATTGCATGATCCACAGAGAAGCTTTGGCTTCGAAAGAAATGAGTCCTGATCTGAATATTGTGTTAACTACGGTTGTAACAGTAGTAAATCATATGAATAAATAAAATTGTATGAATGTAGTAAAATATATAAAATGATACCCCTAAAATCGAGAATATTTTCCGCACTTTAGTAGCACAGGAGTAGAGGATGATTTTTCTGCACTAAAAACAAGGACATTGCGCATTCTATTACCATTTTCAACATCCTACCTTTATGAAAATGGATTTTCTGCTGTGGCTTCTTTGAAGACAAAATATAAATTTCGGCAAAATATAGAAACAGAACTGAGTGGCTATTTCTAATATTAAGACTTCCTTCGACAAACTTTGTTCTGCAAGACAGGCCCAAGGAAGTCACTAATAATTATTGGACTGCCTAGACCGGAGAACTCACCCTTGCGGGTTTGGAGCTTTTGTACCTCCGGCCGGAATAATAATTATTAAATTTGTTTTGTTTTGTTTTAAATTTAGTATGTTTTGATTAAGTAAGTTTTGATTTAGTAACTTGTTCTCGCACCTCCCCTCTAGTGAGCCCGCGCCCCCTAGGGGGGCGCGCCCCACAGGTTGAGAATCGCTGGTATAGAGCATCTGCCACTAAGAGAAGGCATCACCGCTGCAAAAACAGCATTGACTAGAGAATGACCAAGCGCGTTGTTACAAAATGAACGAAAACATGCATCTGTTCTAGAACATTGAAAGATGATCAACAACAGCAATGAATTCGAAGAAGTTCCGAGTCTATGTTACACAGAACTGATAGATGCCCTTCAAAGGGTACCCATTAGCGTGGGGCCACACAGATGATATACATATATTTCACAATTGTCATGTCATAATATATTTATTATATGACGAATTATTTTGTCATACCCATTTAACAGGTTAATAAAATATTTATAGAGCCAATTATAGTTTTATACAAGTTTTTATTCGATATACTAAGAAAAAAAAGTGCTTTAATTTAATTAGTTGAAATTAGATTAATGTCCATTTCTTGCATATATTTTGATCTAGCAACAAAAATATTTTCTATTTTTTATCACTTTTGATTTATATAATCAATGTTAAAGTTTCTTATCCTAATTTTTATGAAATTTATTATTTTAAAACAAATCATATATTGAATATTCCAGATAACAAAAATTGGAATATCAAAGTTAATTAAACACACAAAACCTAATTTATATTTAATATAACTTTTGTTAATATTAATTTACAAGGTAAAGCAATTGTTCTACTAATGATTTCTGACTGCAACTTAGCAGTTGCCAGATAGAAGAGAAAAACTGATTTATCGTTTGCGGTAGAACGATCATTTCTTTCTCAGAATTTTGATACAAAAGTGCTATTAAATGGAAGAATAATGATATATCTTCTGAAAAAATAATCTAAAAATCATTCAATCATGTGTTATCCTGAACCATTTCAAGAGAGAATATTGAGGACTTTTTTCTGAAAAATACTAAAGAATAAAAGTTGATTTAAAATAAATGCGAAATGTAAATGAGGAGAGACGCGCTTCGGGTTATTATCGACAGACTAACACAGCTTTGTTTTTAATTTTTTTATGCTACGAGATAATAAAAAATCTAACGTTGTTGTGATGGAAAAGTAAAGATTAATGTTTTTTGTCTGCATTTGGAACAAAAACTTATTTAAAACTTAAGTTTGGAACATTACTTTTGTCTTTAAAGGAGATGGATCAGAACGATGTTGGTTCTTTTTGATAGATATATGCAATTAATTTTAATTGTCGAGAATTTAAAGACGTGCGTTTTCAACTTTTTACTGGAATTTTGGAGATGGGGATGTTTAACACCTTAAGCTGCATTACCACAGCGATTTTGAGCAAAATCGTTGGAGTCGTTTTTTAGCAATTACTGAAAAACATGATTTTTTCAATGGTACCTACCTCCATGCGCGATTTTGACGAAAACCTTAATGGTAGGTCTCTGTGCCATCATCAACCCGAACAACAAATTTAAACATCGTGGGTCAATTTGTTCGGAAGCTATGCTGACCAAGTGCACACATACATACATTTTTTCTAGATCATTTTTTTTTTAAATCAGGATGTTCCAAAACATGGAGAAATGCACACAAAAATTTTTTAGTGAATACTATACTTTCATAATGGGCAATTGAAAGTAAAATACTAGGAGTTTGAAGACTTTTGGGAGATATTTTATGTGTTGCTCTTAAATTAAAGATTTTTCCAAAAAATTTTACCATGCACTAAAAATCCTATTTTGAAATATTAATTTTTGAGATGGATAATGAAGACTTTGACCGAATTTTGTATGTGTGCGAATACTTTTGATAGTTACTGTATATGTATTGTGGGCTTACATATACAGTGTGTAAAAGTTTGTTTTCTTATTGAAATGGTGCGGTTTTTTTTATGCAATAACTTTCCAAACAACTTAATCTTTACAAATCTCTTGAAAAATGAGCAAAGGAAAACAAATTGCAATTTATATTATACTCAATTTCTTTTTAAAAGGATGAGATCACATTGCTGTTATTTTCACCAAATTCAAGTGTATTTTCATAAGTTCCCAAAACGTATGGTTATTAATACAAATCCCGAACTGGCCGGATAGTTGCCAACCACAGCAGAAATGCAATGCATAACTTAAAATTTTATGAAAAATATTCAGCGACCGAATGAACGGGCCAAAGACTTTAATCAACAGCACACCAGTGACTAAGAAAATCAGGACAAAGCCAAATCCATAGTGTGACAACATGTCACATTTCCAATACCAGAAAAAATGCCTAAATTACAATTACTTCTAGATACAAAGTAGAATAAGAATTGTATAAAATAGTCTCGGAGAAATAAAGAAGGTATCTGATCCAAACGTATAACGTTCACTAATGGTAAATGTCTAGAAGAAAAGTGGAGCGTTAGGATTTGCGCAGACTATACATACCTAAACCAGAATACTGTTGAAGATGGAACATTATTGCCAAATGAAGATGAAATCCTAGCAGTACTTCATGATGCTAATTATTAAGCCGGATAAGTACTACATGATTCTATTATCAACTTGAATATAAATAACAAATGTCTTCAAATTCCTCTTTTTGAGGACTCACAACAGCTAAAAACATTTATAAATACCTTTGGAGATTATTTAGTTTTACTCGTCTCCTATTTTGGCATTAGCATTGGACAAGAATACTTCCAGGAAATGATGGAGGTTTGGAGAGTATTTCAAGCGTTGAATCTCTATAAGGTGACATAGTAGTTGCCGGAGAAGATATAAAAAGCTCCAATAAAGAACCAAATTTGATCATGAGAACTCTGGAGAAAGCCGACATAGTTTGAATGCTAAAAAAAAAAATGAATGTACTGTTAGTTAAAATCTTTAGATCCCTCCCCGCGCCTCATAATTTTCCCGTATTAGCGAATAAGTCAAGAGTTTTCTTTCATTCTTCAAAAGAAGGTGTCATAATCATAAAACCAGATTTTAAACGAAATGAGCTTTTGCAGAAACTCTATGAAGGACATACTTTTATTGAAAGAACAAGACAAAGAGCTCATCAATCTTCCTGGTAGCCTGTATTTAACCAAATATAATATATACTGTCGAAAACTGCAGAAGTGTATGTGTCGCAAGTACAGGATGACATCCTTGAAACCATAAATTCGTCCCTAGTTGCTAATTACCCTTGCCATATGGTTGGGTTGATGCTGACTTGAGTCACAGAAACTGTTATTACATTTTGATTACTGACTACTAAAGGATCCCTTAATACTGCCGATGATATTGCCACAAAGTACTACTGCGGAATCAATAATGCTAGCTTGTCGTTCAAGGTGTGCACACCATGACTTTGACCAGGAGATGTGGTCTTACAAGGGACCATAGTTCATAGCTGAGGCGTTTTCAGCGTTACCAGGCAAATACGGGTTCAAAAGAAGGTTACCCGAAAGGAACGTATAACATTCTAATCAGTGCATGATTCCTACTAGATATAATGGTCTGATATGGAGCTCAGTAAGTACCACCAAATGTTTAGTATCCAGAATGAAGGATCCGTAAATATGATGCTAGATTTTCGAGCAATATCTTAAACAACAGGGTACGGTCCAGCACAACTAGTATTCAGCAGATGGACCTCGCCTCACAAATGTATTCAATTTCTGAAGATTCAAGAGTCTGGATAACTGACTTAGAATGAGACTGAATTGTGTTCAGAAGGCATCCCACTACACGCATGCCGACCAAACGGTATAGTGGTTAGCGTGCTAGCTTCTAGACCACGAGGTTGAGGGTTCGAGTCCCGTGTTAGGCATGGATGTTTGTAAATGTATGTTGGCTTGTCTAATGACGAATGTTTCGGCGAATTATAGCCCTCGTGTTGCTGACGGCGCCAGATAATCTAAAAACAACCAACCAAACCCACTACACGCATATCTAATAGATACAAAAAATTGTGTAGCAAACTATTAAGAAGTTCCGGGAGAATAAACCAAGCTGTTGTCAGTACGAGACAATATTTTATTCTGAACAAGAACACAAAAGGAGCGGAAATATATAAACACGAATAGTAATAAGTTTAGTAGCATGAAGTTCTTCTTCGTAGTTCTAACTATTCAAAACGTAACACGCCTCCTCATAAACGTTGAGGATTCCGTGGCCGTAAGTTGTAGGAGTGTCTAGGTGGCTCAGGTGCAGAGTCCGGACGATGATTGTTGGATCCTCCAGATTCCTGACCGGAACCATGATCTGCAGCTACTTCAGGTGAAAACATGGATGTCGACGCTGATGGTGTTGCAGACACGTATGTTGACACGAGTGGTGAAGGGAAGAACACTTGCGCGGTGGGAAGTATCTGATCTAGCGGACATGCAAAAGAAGGTTCTTTATCCGGAACGGTAGGATTTTCCGAAGTCATTGGAAATGGTGGTTCTGCATTCTTTCTTTGCATCTGATCCACATGGCATTGCTTGATTTGGCCATCTTCGGTACGAGCTTGGTAGGACACAGGTCTCGTGGCTTTTATCACCATGGCTGGAATCAAACGTGGCCCTGGATTGTAGTTTCTCAGCAATACGGAGTCATTCACTTGAAACTGTCATAAGTCATGATCTTCACAACCCTGGCGGTAGACAATCTCTTGCTTAACTTTCCTTTCTTCTATGAGATCAGAATGGAGACTATCCAATATCGAAGCCTCCTCCCCATCAAAAGTTCTGCAGGATTGTTACACGTAGTTGTAGTTGGCGTGCAGCGCTGTTGCAGAAGAAAATTCGCCAAACGTTTCCACCAGTCCCCTTGAATGATACGCCGTAGGGAGTTCTTAACTGTTTGTACAGTTCTTTCAGCTTGACGATTGGCAACTGGGCGTCTGAGAGCGATCAAAACTTGGCGTATTGCGTTTCGTTCCAGAAAAGACTTGAACTCAGAAGAAGTGAACGGTGGACCATTATCTGAGACGACTACTTCAGGAAGACCTTGCGAAGTGAAGATTTCTCGAAGAATGTTAATGGTCGAATTAGCTGTAGTAGAAGGCATTCGCTTGACTTCAATCCATTTAGAAAAGGAATCGACAAGTATGAAAATGTATTTGTCTTGGAATGAACCAGCAAAGTCGACGTGAAGACGGGACTATGGACGACTCGTGATTTCCCAAGGTTAAACAGGGGCGCATGGAGGTGAGTGTCGAGATGATTCGCAGTTTTTACAGTCCTTGACGAAGGAATCGATGTCAAGGTCCATCCCTGGCCGCTATACGTAAGATCTGGCAAGCATTTTCATTCTTTCAATTCCAGGATGACCAAGGTGTAATGCTTTCAGATAACAGAACCTTTCCAATTCTGGAATTATTACTCTGTTACCCCAAAGTAAGCAGTTCCTGTGAACTGATACCTTGTTCCTTTTAGAGAAATAAGTTTTGAATTCTAAACTTGGTGGTTTGATAGGCCAACCCCTCAAAACGAAATTTAGGATTCTTGAGAGTATTTGATCACGCAGTGTCATTTTTACAATTTCCGCAGCATACAGTGGCGGGTTCTCCAGTTCCACAGTAAAGAGAACTTCAAGCGGTGACGGAACTTCACTGGGCGGAACTTTCATAGATAACCTACTTAACGCGTGTGCATTAAGAATCCCCCCCCCCCCCCGGTTCATGAACAAGAGAATAATAAGAGTAGGCTTTTATAATTAAACACCACCTCAGCATTCTAGGAAACATCATCTCTTTAGTCGGTTTATTATTATTGAAAATTCCCAAAAATTGGTTGGTGGTCAGTGATGATGTGGAATTTATGACCGAAAAGAAAATGATGAAATTTCTTTATTCCGAAAACAATTCCTAACGCTTCCTTGTCTATCTGCGCGTAGTTGCGTTCGGCAGACGTCCCATCCTCGTCGCCAGTATTAAAAAGTTACGGGAGAATAAACCGAGCTATTGTCAGTACGAAACAATATTTTATTCTGAACAAGAACACATAAAAGGAGCGGAAAGATATAAACACGAATAGTATTAAGTTTAGTTGCATCAAGTTCTAGTTCATAGTTCTAACTGTTCAAATCGTAACAAAAACGTAACAAGAAACTTCTGCCAAACAATCCTCATCAAACTATGTCGCGATCGAAGGAAGCAACCTTCTTATTACAGTTCAAGTCCAATTAAACAACCGAACGTTCCAACTATATCTCAAATTCATCTAATTGTGACAAGATTTGGAAGGACTATTAGATTTCCTGAAAAACAAGATCTGTAACCAGGGAAATGTAAAAAAGAGAGATGAAGTGGGCTACCTTATATTTTGTAATATTAGACACGTGTAAATTGAAATTTTTACTTTATCGTCTCCAATATACAAGTATCTTATCATAAGCCACATTAGAGCAATATGTACGTTTGTGCAGCCCACAAACATTAAATTTTTGCGCAGGCTTGTAAAATCTAAAAAGTGGGCCAAAGAAAGTTTGCGGATCATTTACTATGCCTAGTCAATCATTTTTTGTGTGTACGTATTGTTTTTGAGAAATTTGTTTGGATGCAAATTTGTTTGGATTTCTGAAAAATGATGACCTTCAACATCAATAACTTGGAAATAGTGAAACACATTGACGCTATATTTCGACTTCAGAAGTTTCTGTTGCAGATTTTCTATAAACATAGACAAATACTTAATATTCACGCTTTGCTCAAATTTAGACATTGAGACCGACATAACAGTAGCCTTAGTTTCATCAAATGTACTATTGGGTCACATTTTCCGTAAAACGCACAAAAGCAAAGCCTGTCACATATTTTTTTTTCCACTCGAGATAAGTCGGATATTTTGTTAACCATAGAATACATTTTATTGCAATTAAAACTCCTCAAAACAAGTAATATAAGTTTAAAATATTTTATACTTAAAAAAAATGCGTCCTCGGACATGATTTGTTACGTCCGAGGACTGTCGCAACCTCAGAGATGCTTGCTTTATCAGTATTTTAATTTCAGTTCATATTTCTTTGAAGTCTATATTTATTTTAAGATATAAGGTATGTAACGCAATGTTATGTCTGGGTGTAAATTTTTTATGAGTAGTAAATTCATTACAATTAATGTAATACTTCTTGTCGTAAGACTGACGTGTCATGTCCGTGGATAGCAGTTTTTAGTTGTTTAAGAACCCAACAAGGTGACACAACAAGTCAACTGTGATATTGTAAAAAAGTCTAATGTAACCATTTCGGTTCCAACACACATTGTGTATTTGTTTTTTCGATACAAGAATCATATTTTATTATTTACATGTGAAATATGTGCAACTGAAAAGATCATACCGTTGTGTCTGTAGTCAAGATAATATTAGTTAAGAATAATTAAATATTTAATAATAATTACTCTTTGAAAATATTAGTTGTACATATATCAATTTAGTAATCTCATGCTTATATACCTAAAGCTCCCTTCGGCACTAAACAATAAAAAGGAAATCGTCATGTCCGAGGACGTCAATCCATGGAATATCTATGGACGATATATAGATTTTATCAAACGATTTCTGCTAATGTCATAATTGGATTGTAATTGATAAGTTCTGTGAGAAAAAAAAATTCCAAGCATTAATGATTTCAATAAAAAATAAAAAAAAGATTCTCATGGTGCTGAAATAGTGCGTTCTGTGGAGAATGACGCTACTATGACTAAATAGAACTTTCCAAATGTTGTTCCACGTTTCGTAGTAAACCATTTTTTCTCTTCACCGTTATGGTAACTAAATGCACAAACTGACTTAACAAATAAAACATAAATTCAGGAATATTTAGATCATGCCTCGTATTCGTTGTTTTGACTAATTAAGCTAAGGGAACTAATTAAAACGTTATGTTGAACATAATTTTACAAAGAGTTTTATAAATTCTCCTTCTATATTTTTCAATCACTTTTAGTTTCAGCTTTTATTAACTTAAGCATTCGTAAGGGCATTTATAGATTCTTTTAGAATTTTGAAATGACATAACTTGGAAATAGTGGAAGACAAAGAAATGGCATGTCGTATTTTGGATGATAGTTTTGTAATTTTAAATATTACGATTTCAAAATTTTTTATTGTATTGAAATTGACAACAAATTATTGTAAAATATGGATAGAGCAGTATTAGTTTATCATTTTTCTCATGTAAAATGACCCTATGATTTGTCTTCAGGATAATGCAGCCTAAATGATCACTTGTGAATGTAGTTGGTTTGCAAGATACATTGACGGATTTTTAGTACCCCATACTCCTTATGTTTTTTTTTGTTTTGTTTGTTTTTTTGTTTATTGGGAGTAAATATGATGATGGTTGCATATGGTTTATCGATGAGGCCCATCTGGATTATGCATTGCTATTACCCACGTAGGAATAATTGAACCAGAAAAGAAATTCAAATCCATCCTAAACCTTTCATAGGTTTTTTATAATCAATAATACAGTTATACATCCATCACTCAGTGTCAAATTTCTACTAATTTTATATTCAAAATTAGGTGTTCTATAACGGATACAATGCAATCCAACGAAAGCGGGAAATTTTTAATCCCGTTTATAGCAAATTAACAATGTTCCTTTGCCAAACGAGTTATATATTATACGTAAAAGTGGGATAGTAACTATCATACCAAAACTTTTCAAAAAGAACTGCAATACTTGAACATTAAAATAATAGACCAACCAAGAAGAAATTTCTTTTTTATTAACACCCAATTGCATTCAACGTTGTAGAATATTTTTTCATAAATATAAGGATCCCAACTTGATTCATTTCGGTACTTCGAATTTCTTATCGAGATTTCTTACAACAATTTAACGAGTGCGAATAACAGACAAACTTCATTTATATATATCCCCATAAAAGAATCCTTGTCATCAAAGAACTGTAAGCTAACGACCATTGCTTAGTTTTTATTTTCAGTAAAAAAAAATGCAGTGTGATTCAATATTGCAGAATGTTTAGAAATACATTCGAATAAATTTAGGAACCCTAATAATATAAGTCATTACGAGGCTCCGAAATCTATAATGAGAAGCTTCCGAAATCAATGGTACACGTCAAAGAAAAGGATAAACGTTCCCAAAGATAGATCCACGTACGTATCATCAGGAATCTCATCTTTCCTAGCTGAGAAAGCTAGCGACCAACACTTTACCCGATTTTTTTTTCCTAAAGACTGTGGACTTTTTTGTTATTTCTGCTCGAAGTAGCTTTATATTTTCTCTAAATCGAACCTTTTTTTTTCTAATCAGGAAATTGGATCATAGGTTCAGCACTGAAGTCTGATGGACCCTTTCGCCTGCGATGATAGGGGAGAAAACAAAGTTTTGTCTCTTTAAGGGATGTATTTTTTTGCTGTTGCTTCTCTTGTCCTTTTTTTCTATCTTTGTTCTATTGTGGAGTGGTGACTTTTTTTTTTGGAGGGTCCCTTTTCTCGTTTAGTAGACCGTAGGTTACAAAAAGATTGCGTACTAGTAGGAAGTGGTGTGGAGGTATTTTTTTTTTCTATTTTTGTTCTTTTTGTAAAGAGTTGTCGTCACTGTCGCGTAAGGAAGATTGTGAAAAGTGGGGGAGGAAATTGTCAGTGAGTTTTTCTTCGTGGAAGAAAAAAGAATAATTTTTTTTTTCTGTAACTTTTTTCCTAATCTAATTGTAAATCGGGGGCAATGATCATTGCGCCTTGAATTTAATTGTAAATCATGGCTTTGGTTGGAGAAGGCGAAATTAGTATATGCTGTCAATCTTGCCACAAATTGCGGTAGTGAAGTTAAGCTACTAGCTCTTTTTGTAAAATGTATGTAATGCTTTATTTTATATATATCATGAACATCTTATGAATAATGGTAATATAAACTTTTATATTAGAGCAGGATGAGCCGATGACTATCAATCAGATTTGGTTGGAAAGTCGACATGATAGTAACTTGTCCCCAGGTGTTATGTTCAAACCTAATAAAATTCAAATGACAATGGTTGCTTGCATCTAGTACGGTTTATGAATCAGTTTGAGAAGTTTCACCTACTAGAACAATCGTTAATAATATGCGTAGCATAATATATGCAGCTTCTGAGTTCTGAAATAATGTTTCTAATTACATAACTACTTTGATGCGGACGTAGTTTATCCTTTAGTTTTATCCCCTGTAACACAATTAGTCGGTTACGCACTCCTACATAAAAGCATCAGTAACACACAACAGCCAGAAGTTATTTCTTTCAAAAGCATTTATTAGTTCTCCAGACTTTAAAAATTCGAGGTGGAAAAAATTGTTACCACAGAATTAAATACATACTTTTGTGAAAACTATTAGGCTTCGTGTACGATACGAGTTGCGAGCGGGGTATGATTGGTGGGTGACCAATAGAACGGTGGGGGTTGTTTGGTATTTTACATCAGTTCCTAACATTAAATCATCCAGTGAACTAGCTGAACACTTTATTTTGAGTGATTATCACCTACAAGGTGAAGTATCTAAAATTGTTTTATAGTGATGAGATGATGATCACAAAAAATCTCATAAACATAAGTTTATGAAAAAATAATAAAATAACTTTTCAAATTATATTTCAATATAAAACTTTTTTTAATTTCTTGGAGAACAACTCCGATCGTTCTAGCGTTCACTCGGTCTGCCGCTAGTCGCACACAGCTTGCCGTTCATATCGTGCACGAGGTCTTATACTTTTTTGGGAGAGTGATATGCTGCAGTGTTTATGTAGTATACCTAGTTTAACTGTATTTATAATCGTATTAAATCTAACTCTGCATAACTGTAAGAAATAAAAAGGTTTTCTCTTTAGTGGCTGATACAAGTGAATATGGACTTTCCACGGTTGCATTTTCTTAATAAAATAGTGCCTATTTATGTAGTGGTATCTTCTATACAAGGTAAAAACATGGCGCAGTCAGTAACTGGATTTGTTTCAATAAGTTTTACGTTTTCTTAATGGAATCTCCTGAGTGTAAGTTCATCGAAACTGTTTTAAAACCGAACGGTTGGAAAATGGAAAAACGGCGGGATGCAGAAATCCTGAATTTTACAAAATGAAATATGAAAATATCGTAACTTATTTTACCTACGAAATTTTGTTTAAAATTAGTTTACAATACTATAAAAATAAAAACTAATTCCTAAATGCAAATAAAAAGACATTTAAATAAAAAAAAATGCATGAAATATCAACGTCCTATTTTGGAATATGCAGTGGCTCTCTAAAGTCTTCGTACATTTTAAAAATTTGCCGAAAAAGTTCTCTAGCCTAGAATTGAATTCGAATATTAATTTCAATCATTTTTTATAAAATTTTTAATACTGAATAAAACCAAGTATAGGAAAAAAAAATATTAATTCGCTTTATTTTTTATAAAATATCAACTCATAGAATCAAAGAAAAAAAAAATACTACAAAAGTGTTCGTACACCATAACATTTCTGATTTGTCATTAAAATTATTTTCTGACGCCTTTTTTCATTTTTGCATTGTGGTGACTTTTAAAAATAAATTGTGTTTTTTTTTTTCTTTCAATTACCCATACGTTAACATAGAGTAATGTATTGTTTGCGGTTCAAAGTGTAGGTTGGTTGGTTTCAGATTATCTGGCACCGTCAGCAACACGAGGGCTGTAATGCGCCGAAACATTCGTCATTTGAACATACATTTACAACATCGCCAACATACATTACCCATGCCTTAGACGGGGATTAGAACCGGCAACCTCGTGGTCGAGAAGCTAGCACGCTAACCACTATACCGTTTGGTCGTCTTCAACTTTTTGGAACACCCTGAATTCAAATAAATAATCTAGAAAAATATGTCTGTGAGTAAGTGGTCAGCATAACTCCTAAACGAATTGACCTACGATTTTCAAATTTTGCGTGCAGGTAAGTGGTGGCCATGGAACCTACCAATAAGGTTTTCGTCAAAATCGCGCATGTGCATAAGGTTGAAATCATGAAAAAATCGTGTTTTTCAGCAATTGCTAAGAAAACGTTTCTAACAATTTTGATCAAAACTGCTATGGTAATGCTTCTTAAAGTGTTCTAAATATTCCCACCTCCGAAATTCCATAACCATGCTATAAAAGTGTAAAAATTCGAAAAATATGTGTCTTTAATACAGAGTTCTCATCGCTTGAGCATCGCTCATCAACGATCTCTAGTCTTCTCTCCTATGTTTCACTTACAAGAAAAGATACTATTAAAATTATAGAAAAGTATATTGCCAAATTTGCCATTTTAACGGGAGTTTGTTATTTTGCTCATGTAAGAATTATTGCCAAAAATATCGCCAAATTGGCCATTTTTTCAAATGAGTGAAAATGTGAAAAGGGCAATAAAACTATTCCATGTAAAATTTAACTGTAGTGACAAGTATTATAGTGTAATTAAAAGTTATGCAATTTCCCCCCCCCCCCATCCCACCCCCAGTTACTTTCCCAATTCGTTATAATATATTGTTTAAAATGACTTGTTGTTTCTAAGGACACACACACAAAAAGCAGCCGTATGAAATTGATTATATTGCATCGTAATAGGGGTAAATCCATTCGATGTATTGCTAATATATTAAATTTATTCCATTCACCAGTTTAGTATATAATAAATCATTTTAAAGAAGAAAATGTAATTCAAAACCAGCCAAGAAAAGATTTCCTTACAGTGTTATCTGAACGTGATAAAGGATTTATTGCAAGAAAATGTGAGAAAAATCCGTGTTTGTGAGCTATAAAAATTTCTTCAGAATATAAAGGAAACATTTTTTACTTCAATTTCATCTGAAACTGTTTGAAGAGTAGTTAGGTCAGCGAAACTACATTGGCGTTCTGCCGGAAGAAAAATGTTCGTAGGTACTAAAAATAGAAAGTTTAGCCTCTCATTTGCAAAGGCAATGATAAATAGGCTAAAAACGTATTGGAATCGTGTAATATTTGTAAATGAAAACAAATTTAACATTTTGGATTTCAGTGGTTGCATAATTATATGGAGAAGAAAAAATTATAAACTTAATCTCAAGAACTTTCTTGAGATTAAATTTATAAATTTAAGCATGGATGTGGAGATGTTATTGTGTGTGGTTGCATGTCAGCATCAGGAATCGCAAACTTGGTATTTATCGATGAAATAAAAATTCATGAACTCAATTTGAATATTTTAAATAAGACCCAAATTTTGGATTGACAAATTTAATTTAAAAGATATCTTACTAAGTGCTAATTGAACAGAATATTGCAATAAGTACTAAGATATATATAAAAATTAGGGGTGTGGAACATCGCACAGCCTTCAATTACACTATAATACTGACGTGGATTTGTGTCATTCACCGTTTTTATATTTTCATCATTCATTTAGCAAAAATGGCCTGTTTGACGATATTTTTTGCGATAATTCTTGTATGGGGTCTTTAAAAAAAAAAAAAAAAAAAAAAAAAAACTGAGCGAAAATGATGATTATGGTGATATACTTTTCGATAATTCTTATATTATCGTTTCTTGTAAGGGAAGCTGAGGAGAGAAGAAAAAACGATCGTTGATGAGGTATGCTTATGGAAAGAGAACTCTGTTTTAAATGCTTTTTTTATATAAACATTTTTAACTATTTACGTTTTTAGAATAAATTTTTTACAATAGAGCCCACCCCATGCTTCATCGCCATAAAAGTCTTTCTCTCGTCCTTGTAACTACGTGGAAGCGCCAAGGTGGGACTATTGGATGAGTTGAGTCGCCTTTTATGTTGGTCATCTGTTTTTTTTTTTTGTTTGTTTTTTGTGTGTGCAGAATTTGTGTATTACGGTGTTGCGTTATAGGTGGCTTTAGTCACAGTCATATGCCCAACCTAGAGTGCGTTGGTCTAACACGAGGATTCTTGGACAAAAGTTGAGGAATTTTTTCTGAAACAAACACGTCCTGTTCCAATGCTGTAGTATTTCAAAATTTGCTACTACCTGTAGAAGCAATAAAAAATTTAGCACATAGGATAGAGATTTTTACCGTTATTATGTATAGCAGCATCTCCGATGTCAATTTATTAAACCAGACAAAATACCTGCAGTATTTGAATGCGCTTCCCATTGAAATAAAGAAAAAGGGAATTTTTGAGGAGGAAACTAATTTTGATAAGATAGTACAATAGGCTGAGAAGTAAGCTATGGGTCAAAAGAATATAAAGCAGTTGCAAATAAATTCGTTAAGCGCAGAACAAGATTAAACGAATGGCGGTGGTGCCCCGGTTGAAAATGGCACAACTTTGTTATGGGTTCATGAAAGTCTTTGCAGGAAAAATGAAATCAGAAGAAACTGAGGTGTCATAGGTTTAGGGAGGACAAACAGCCTCTCAATGTGGATCCAAATGTTGCTCGAGATGCTTTTATTAACATGTTTGATGATTCTGGTGCATCTCATGTGAATTATCCTCTTAAAAGAGCAGATCAAATGATTGGTTCAGTACGTGAATTCTGCCACAGAAGGGGTCATTCTATGGTACAGTAAATAAATAATGAAAAAAAAAAAAATCAAAAATCCGAACGATGGCTATATCTTCGGTTCTAATTGTCGTAGAATTTTGTGGTTTGCACCAAAATGTTTTGTTTAAAATTTTTTACAAATCTGGTTCACATTTTTTTCTTAGGGCGCTGTATACTAAGTAAATTTAACTCTATATTTAAAATTTTTAATATGAACTCCTATTTTTTATCATTTCATTCGATTTAGAATACTTACTTTACCCTACATACCAAATTTCATTTCATTATATTGAGAAACATGTCACTTATGAGCGAAAATGTTTTGATCGATCTTGAGGGCAAATCTCTCAAGCATTGGAAGAAGCAAACGTTTTGCGTGCTTCAAGTCGTAATCTATTACACGGTCCCTTAAAGTGAGCTTTTTTACATTCTAACTAAAATATTGAGAACCAAAAGTCAAAATAGAATGAACAAAATTCTGGAGGGGTTTGTGATCATGATAATTCTAATGGAAGCAAAAAAATACATGTTTCTATTTAAAAAAATTTAAAACTTGTGTTATTAATTAATTATTAAAAATCTGTTTAATACAAAAGTTGCATTTTACACTATCTGGCCAAATGTATACGGACACCCCTTAAAAAAGTGGTTCTGACGAGTGACGCAATTTGATACGTAATTGAAAGCTATAAAAGTGTTGGTAGTGGTTTGTCAGATTGTATTTATGCGTTTGTGAGGTAATGAGTAAGTCAAAGGAGCTTAGTGAGTTTGATTGTGGCAGAATAGTGGGATGCAACCTTTGTGGGAAATCAGTTCGTGAGATTGCGGACATTCTACAGAAGCCTAAATCCACTGTAAGAGATGTAATTGTGAAGTGGAAACGTCGAGGCAGTGAAACGGCAGAAAAACGAACCGTTAGGCCGAAAACACTTGGTGAACGCAGCCGCAGAACTCTGAAAAGGGTAGTGAAACAAAATCGCAAGTCCTCGTTAGCGGAAATTTCTCAGGAGTTCCAAAGTTCATCAGGCGTTAGTGTTAGCAGCAGGACTGTCCGTCGAGAGTTAAAAGACTTGGGATTCCATGGTCGTGCAGCCGCTCACAAGCCGAACATACTCCACAGAATGCGAAGCATAGATTGCAATGGTGTAGAGATCACCGTCATTGGACTATGGACACGTGGAAAACTGTTCTTTGGAGTGATGAATCTCGCTTTACAGTCTGGCAGTCGGATGGACGCGTCTGGGTTTGGCGGATGCCCGGCGAACGTTTCTATAGTGACTGCATTGTGACGACTGTTAAGTTTGGTGGTGGAAGCATAATGGTGTGGGGGTATTTCTCATGGTTCCTGTGTTCCGTCCGTTAGTTCCTGTGGTTGTAAACATGAACTCTGAGATGTATGTGGACATTCTGGACAATGCTGCACTCCCAACTCTGTGGCAATATTTCGGGGAAGACCCATTTCTCTTCCAGCATTATAACTGCTCCATTCACACATCGAGACTTGTACAGACGTGGTTTGACGAAATGGGTGTTCAAAAACTGGACTGGCCTTCTCAGAGCCCCGATCTAAATCCCATAGAACACCTTTGGGACGAATTCGAGTGCAGAATACGTAGCCAGCCAAATCGACCATCTTCACTGCAAGCACTCACTTCAGCTGTGATGGACGTCTGGAAATGCAATTCCTATAGTCACCTATCAAAAATTGGTGGAAAGTCTTCCCAAACGTGTGCAGGCTGTCATCGATGCAAAAGGGGGACCAACGTCATATTAATATGTGCCTCAGGATGCTCTAAGTCCATACAACTGGGTGTCCGGATACTTTTGGCCAGAGAGTGTATTTGTGTTTTGCATTTAAAAAACTATCATTTGAAACAAAAATTGTTAAAATATATTAACTATTCAAGAATATGTGGCTAAGAAAACACAATTTTCTTTTTAACATTAATTTGCCATTTATTGATATCAATTAAATTGCTAACCACTCATAGGAAAATTGTGAAATTTGGAATTTAGATTTTTTTTTTTTTAATTCTAAATATGGTTTGATAGTGTGGGATTGCCATTGAACTTTTTAAAATTTGGTTTAGTTTTAATATGTAGATGACCCCTCATGATAAAATATTATATACAATTAATAAAGATAATCCACGATTTGCAACGGTACTTGACGTTTTAAATTTCATCAGTTAGAATACAAGATATAGCCATCGTTCGGATTTTTTTATTTTTTGCTTACTGTACAGTGCTGGAAGTATCAGGCATAGGTTTTGGGTCAGTTGGCTTATGCACTTCACCTGGGCCGAGTAGCCTCCCTAGAGATGAGTATGTATTTCCGAGTGCAGAGTTCAGCCATGATCAGGTTCCCAGACAGAGCGTTGCTCATGGTTTTAATGTCGAATGACATTTTTCTGAAGATGCGTATTATTATAAATGTGACGGAAGATATGGTGGCAATCATTGTAGTGGCTTGGGTCCAGCAGGTTCTACTTATCGCGACTTTGGGCCATGTTAGTTTAAAGGTCATCCTTACCGATTTGGTTGCAGTAGTCTTGGTGGTAGATGGAGTCAGTCAGGTGAGCATGCTTTAAACTATCTCAGAGACCATTAGTTAGCAATGTAATGCTCTCTCTAGATTCTATGCCACTAAATAAGAAGTGATTTAGTGAAAGTAAGAATTGAATTTCTGCTGTTGAGTTACGCCTGCAGAATATGCTGATAGGTGGTAAACCAATTGAAATCATTCGATAATTTTTGTGTGCATTTGTACATAAAATGGAACCTGTTGATGAGGTTATATACATCAATAATATATTTTCTGATGCTCCACTTCCCATGGTCCCGGTGTCTTCTGGACAATGTTCACATTCCATGCTTTTAGATTCTGATAGCCTCTATATCTTTATTAGCTAAACAGTATTATGATCAAATAAGGGGAAATACTGAAGTTAAGGCCCTGTCACGAAGGGTTAGAATAAAAATCATGAATTCTGAACTGAAATTTATTGCCAGAAGAGTTGCAAGATGTGTTTGTATGCGTGCTCACTTTTACGACTTCTTTTGGAACCTTTGGTAATCGCAAATTAGTCTGTGGACTGAAAACTGATGACAGTACATTCCTAGCAATGATTTTTTTTGTGATTGATAAGTTTAAGACAGAAGGCACAGAGGATGTACATGCTTATCATGATGATATTTAATTGGGGCATCTAGCTTGGAGGAGATGACTGATATGGTGAGAGCAGTACTTGAAATCTTCATAAAATATGATACACTGGTGTCCAAAAGCTAAGCATAAATTGTAAAATGCGAAAAACATGGAGTAATATTCGTAAAATTATTCCAAATTTCTTGCGGATATTAATTGGGTGAAGAAGAAACATTGGGTTTATGCAAAACTTTTCAGTCGACTACGTCCTGCGTGAAACACCTGCGCATGTCGAAACGCAGAGAAACTGATTCACGCAGCATAGGCAGTTCAGACAATTTTCGGGCAACTGCTATGCGAAAGAGCGTTGTTAACATCAAACAAGGTGAATGATGGCACAAAGACGCCAATTGGACATGTTTGCGAAAGGAAGAATAGTTGGAATGCTGGAATCCGGACGATCACAAACCGAAGTGTCTCGAATTCTGAATGTGAACCAGTCTGTGATCTCAAGACTGTGGCAGAGGTTTCAAAGAACGGGAGGTGTTACCCGAAGACCAGTATCAGGTCGACCAAGAGTCACACCCCGCGCCAAGACCGATATCTGGTAATAAGTGCACGACGTCAGAGGGACAGTACTGCCACATCACTGGGTTCGGCGCTCACAGTCGCCACAGGAATACGAATTTCGAGACAAACTGTTTACAGAAGACTCAATCATGTTGACCTGTATGCCAGAAGACCAGCAATTTGCATTCCCCTCACGTCTGCTCAGAAACGCGCTCGTTTGAACTGGAGTTTGAAACATCAACATTGGAGTGTGGGAGAGTAGGCCAATGTGATATTCAGTGACGAGTCCCGGTTTAGTCTGAGTAGTGATTCTCGTCGGGTAACGATATGGAAAGAACGTGGAGCACGTTTTGAACCAAGAAACATATCGGAAAGACACCATTTTCCATCAAGGGGAGTAATGGTATGGGCAGGCATCATAATGGACGGCCGCACAGACCTCCATTTCTTTGACACGGGGTCTGTGACTGGTCAAAGATACAGAGACGAAGTTCTTGAGCCTTATATTCGCTTGTTTAGAGGTGCTGTCGGTCCTAACTTCACATTCATGGATAATAATGCGCCATGTCACCGGTGCTGATTGATGACTTCCTTGAAACGTAAAACATCTAGCGCATGTCGTGGCCTGCCAACTCTCCTGATTTAAATCCTATCGAGCATGTATGGGATATGCTCGGGAGACAAATTGCAGCCCTTTCGCACCCACCAAGCTCCGTTACAGAACTGAAGAGAACTCTCCAAGAAGCTTGGAACCATTTGACCCCACAACTCATTCATCATCTAATAGCAAGTATGGTAAATCGCTGTGCAACGTGCCTAGCTGACAGAGGTGACCACAAGCCTTATTAAACTGTAGCATCAGTATTTTATTTAATGTTTTCTTTCATTTTTTCTTTAAAGTGTGAACCCTTGTTATTCTCAGTTTCTTTCAAACTGCTACTTTGGATAATAAAATTAATTATTATCGTTCTTTTGATTTGCTTCCTTATTTTATAACCATTTTACACTCGCATATCACGTTTCCCGCCATTCTGATGCACAGTTCCTTTTTTATTCACATAATTATCAATTATGCTTAACTTTTGGACACCAGTGTATGACCTTTCTCCGTCCAAGTGTATTGTATTTAAGGACACCGTAGATTATCTGGACTTTAATATTTCTCATAAATTTATAAATCTCATTTCAACCAATGTCCTCAAGTTACTGACTGTCAACCATCTAAGACTCCAAGTCATGAAGGTAAAGCGGTTTTTGGGTTTGTGTGGTTATTATAGAAATTTAATTCCTGAGCATGCGAAATTACGAGTTGACTAGTTCAATGGATGTCAAAGCACCAGAAACTTTTGAGAACTTGCAGAGAGTTTTCTTATCCGCTCTGTTTATGTCGCTTCCACAGTGGGACAGAGAATTTGTATTGAATGCTGATGCTAGTTGTAGTGCCAATTCTGGAATATTAATGCAGGAGATTGATGAGGAACTTTATTCTGTATCATACTACAGCGAGATCCTTGTTACCTGCCGCGCGCAATTAAAAGGCTATTGTTGCACAAATTGTCTGTATATATTGTAAATAGTGACGTATTATTTCAAAATTCTATTGTAATTTATTTTTATCCTATTTTATTTAGTAATTAATAGCGATTATACAAGTTAGAAAAAAGGTGGCAACACCTAAAGTAATCGAGAAGTTTCGAGATATTTCGTTTCCGATAAATTGGCTGGAAATTTCGAGAACGTCTCACGCGCTTGTATATAAAGGACTGGAGAACGGGAAAGTTTTCAGATTGACTTCGGAGTTCGTTGAAAGCTGATCGCTTTGTTTACCTATTGGAGTGAGCTTGTATAATCGCTGAATTCGAAGTTATTTTTGTTGAAGCTTGTGTTGAAGCTTGAGAGTAATTAGACTGTTGCCTGTGCATAAATTTTGTGAGTTTTCTGAAGAGAGAATAAATATTTTTAAACCGTGAAAACTGTGCCATCATTGCCTCAGTGGAAAAATTCGTAACACTATCTATAATAATGTTACTGCTTTCAAATCGTATTTATACAATCGTAAATTTATCATCTTAACTGAAAGTAAGCCACTTTTACGCTATAGGCAAACTTCTTTGCTTGTTGATATTTTACACGTCGGCTGTTAGATGTTTTCAAATATTCCATTCAGTGGAAGCATAATCCCAGGAAAAATTAATATATTACTAGTACTAGTGATACTTCAGTACAACAGGTTTATGTTATCTCCGTTGAGGACCCGGGCAAGGAGAGTTTTTACTTCCACACTTGTTCGGGAGCAATCTAGAGACACTCAGGTCATTGAGTCATCATTGAATCTTCCTCCCTGGTAGATTCGCTCAGAGTGAGGCATTTTTTACATAAATGATGAAAATGGGTTGCTGATGTTTGGAAAAGGTAAAAATAACGAGGTTGTTGTTATTCTTGAATCCCTGAATGCAAAGGTGCAGGTTATTGGCCATACGTCACATTTTGGTTTGCAAAAGGCCCATGAGATCGTGTTTCGAAAGTAATTTTTGAAAAGAATCTATAAGGACGCTAAAACATTCGTGTTGTCTTGCGATAAATGTATTAAGGTGAAACCACTTTCACACGTACTGGCACTGTTAGTAGTATAAAAAGGAGAGTTCCAAGCCAGGAGGGATGGAAGGATGGGATGGATGGATGGGATGGGATAATGACGTCACAGGATATGACGTCACAGGATATGACGTCACAGGATATGACGTCACAGGATATGACGTCACAAGATATGACGTCACAGGATATGACGTCACCGGAAGTAGAGTTGAGTTATTCGACTCCTTCTGTTGAGTTGTTTTCCTCCTGCTTCAGTTTTGGTTTCGGTTTCGTTATAGGCTGTTTCTCGTGACGTCATAGTGGATATGACGTCATAATATTAAAATTTAGCTTCTTGAAGGTGGCAACACCATTTAGTTTCGATTTCTGCTAAGTTTAGGAAGGCGTGGGGTTGAGTTGTTTGTTTCCTTCTCCTGAATGAAGACATTATACTTATAGGCTTTTGTGCTTGTGACGTCACAGTGGGTATGACGTCATGACATGAAAATAAATACCATTTTTATATGTTTCTGTTGGAATATATCCGAATTTAGCTTGTTAGAGGTGGCAACACCTACAATTTTAGATGACGTCATCATCCCTCATCCGCAGGGGTTGAGTTGTCCCAAGGAGGGATGAAGGGTTGAGTTGTAATTATGCTGCTTCTAAACAAAAACATTATACTTATAGGCTTTTATGCTTGTGACGTCACAGTGAGTATGACGTCATAACGTGGAAATAAATACGAATTTAATATGTTTCTGTGGGAATATACCCGAATTTAGCTTGTTAGAGATGGCAACACCTACAATTTTAGATGACGTCGTCGTCCCATCCCTCCATCCTGCAGGAGATGAGTTGTAGGGTTCCTTCTCCTTAATGGAGACATTATACTTATAAGCTTTTATCTCGTGACGTCACAGTCATTTAAACCTGATTTTAACGTGTTTGAGTGGAAAATTTACCATT
The DNA here is from genome assembly GCA_963978545.1 of Linyphia triangularis. NCBI lineage: Eukaryota > Metazoa > Arthropoda > Arachnida > Araneae > Linyphiidae > Linyphia > Linyphia triangularis. The sequence goes on along the minus strand of OZ021732.1, from coordinate 52,353,414 downwards.
TAGAGGTGGCAACACTGAAAAGCTCGCTTCTGATTGGCTGCAGCAGGAATACGAACGTGTCTGATATCGCATGATGGTGACTCATCCTGTTTGAACGTGTTGAAGCGTCATCGATAAGAGCGGAGAGGGAGATAAACCAATCACAGTCATGTGAGAGAGCTCTGTTTCGACTATCAGCCAATTCGAAGAGAGCATCTACGTCACTCTAAGATTATATATCTTGCAAAGACACCATTTCTCTCCTGTTGCTTGATAAGTGAAGTTGCTACTTGCAAAGTTCTGCTTGAAAATGTCTTCTAATTTGAACATCGATCTCATCGAGAGCTTTTACGATACTGCTAAATCGCAGCAGTTATTTAACGAGTTGTTGAAGTATGAGTTTGAGAATCTTCAATTGAACTTTAATGGTAAAAGCTATATACCTCAGAGAAAAGTACTCGGATTTGGCGACTATGGAGTTTCGTATTCCTTCTCCGGGACGAGTGTCTTCGCAAAACCATGGACCCCAACATTGCTGGATATGAAGAAGGACGTGGAAGCAAAAACTGGACAACAGTATAACTATGCTCTTCTTAACTTCTACCCTGATGGTCACGCTAAGATCTCAGCTCATAAGGATGACGAAAAAGATCTAGACTCAGCCTCTACCATTCCCACGCTATCCCTTGGAGCTACGAGAACCATGCAGTTTGCCCGATCAGAATTGCAGCCTCATAAAGTTCCCTTGAGCAGTGGGTCACTCCTCTTGATGAAACCACCCACCAATCACTTCTGGACCCACGAGATTCCTGCTGAAGTTAGTGTGACGACTCCTAGAATCAGCGTTACCTTCAGGAAAATTGTAAAGACTTCCCATAAGCGACCCTTTGACGACACCATTCCAGATGACGATTGGATGACCCGTTTGTACGCCCCCGCAAAGAAGTTTAGTGAGTGCCTCAAAGAGTGGAACCTTGGGTTCGGATTTGTAGTATCTCTTCATCAATTTGACTCTCGCGTCTTCATTCATATGGATCAATATAGTGCACAAGGACAGAACTTTTACCCAACAAACCAAAAAATTGTGATGAACATGGAGACGTTCACTGACTTTCAGAATAAAATTCATCATGTGGATACCAAATATGCAACATCGAGTGTCATTTGTAACAATCAACTCATGGTCTTATCCAGTAAAGGTGAGCTTGTTTTAAAGCAAATTTATCAGTTTAAACTTAAAGAATCTTTTCTAAAGGTCGACATTAATAATCTCATTAAAATTAATGAGTTGATTCCTGAAATATGTGAAACAATTAAAGAATGTCACTTAGCTATTTTAAAAACTAAAATTCTTGAACATTGTGTACAAAATGTAAATATACCATCCAATGTTGACTTATTTCATGAATATGTATCAGCTTTAAGATGTGAAATTGAATCTAATGTTTTAAACTTGTTTCGATGTAATGGATGCGCTATCGGTGATCTTTCACAAGGAAATCATTCGTGTATGACTGTTTCATTTCATGATCAATCTTGGTCTGTTGGAGACGATGCTATATTTGTATTCAATGTAAAAAATGTAATTGAAACTTTGAGATGTAAAAATGTCATACAGTACTTTAACGAGGATTTTTTCAAAGTCATTTCTTGGAGTGCTTTGAAAGATCATTTAAAATTTTAAATAAAAATTGTTGAATTGAAAATTTTGTGTTTGTGTGATTTTCTTTTTATGAAATAATTTAAACATGTTTGAATAAGAGTACTTTATTGAATCATAAGTCTTCCCACTTTAAGGGTGGTTTTACATTCTGTCTTAACTTTCTTTGAATAATTTTTACAGGTTGAGTAAATAATTTCTTATTTCCGATAAATTGCTTCGGAACATTTAATTCTTTTAAAACAGTATCAAATGAACTTTTTCGTGAAGCATTACTTCTATACATATAATTAAAAAAGTCGACAATGTTAGAGTTTGGTAATTTTTTTCCATGCAGTAACATTTCACCATTGGAATTCCACGATAAGATATTAGGTTGAATCTTGATAAGGGAGAAAACATTCTCAGCTTTTCTCTGAATAGTCTTAGGTATTGAAGATAAAATGAGATCTTGAAAATTGTCTTTATTTTCAGCTTTTATGATTGATTCTTCAATTTTCTCAACTTCTTCATTCTTCTTCTCTTCGATTATCTTCTTCTGCTCGTTCAAACGTGAATTATTAAATTCTTGTAGATTTAAACTTTTCTTCAACAGCTCATGATAGAGAACTAATTTTTCATGATCAGGTAAGTCACTATGTAAAATCTTCATCATTGCCCTATCAAGCTCACTAAGTCTTTTACTGGAAACAGTATGTTTCGTCACTAATTCTTCGGGTATCAGAGCAAATTTCTTAATTTGAGCCATGAAATAATGTAGTTAGCACACTCAAGGCAGCGGGAATAAGTACGTTGAGGAAACCTCCTTTCTGTAAAATAGTTTTACGCTTTTTCGATAAAGCTATTTTACGATTACTTAAATTTCGTAATATCTTCTTATGTTCAGAGAGCGCTTTCTTCTGTTGTGTAGTCAATGGGATATTTCCATTCAATGTGTTAATGCAACATTCGCATATGGCTTTTATACAGTTCTTATTGAGTTTACTCAATAGGGTTTTCCTTAACCTTAACGGACAAATTTGCAACAGTCGTAATTGATTGAGTTGCTCCTTCTTAAGCGTCATCTTGCTAAATGATATTTTTCTTCAAAGTTATTCACTTTTATATTATTTAAATTGGTATACTATTTGCGTTTGAGTTGGTAAAATTTGTGTGCGCAATCGTAACTCTTCAGGTGTTTCAGAACGTAAATCTATAAATAGATAGGAATAGGGGTTTTTCGTAGCATCTTCAAAGACTTCTTGAAACAGTTTAACATGACGAGGAAATAATTGTCTTCCAAGGTGTGAGATTTGACTCAAGTCTCGTCTATTTTTACATAGTACTAAATAATGTGCATTCAATGTGATATCGCGCATTTCTTTCCCCTTGTAGAAAAAATTTTGCGTTATGAAAATAACACTTAGGTTTAAATGATGGCTACCTTTTGTAAAAAGGTCAGTTAGTCGACTGTTAGCATTTGACATCAAATCATCAATTACAAATAGTGTATTCTCCCCCAAAAGTTCTTTGAATGCCGTCGGAAGACCTTCTACAAATGTCACATTTTCAATTTCATCGTATAAGGATTGATATATTCCGTAAAACCAAACAATCTTATCGGGAACTTTTGAAAACATCTCCTGCTTTTCGTTTATCAAATCCCGCACAAAATAACTTTTTCCGCATCCTGTTGGACCGGCAATTACCATCGTAAAAGGATGTTGTAACTTTGGAAATTCCATGTTGAATGAGAGACGAGACAAAGTGTTACTGTTTAAATACTTTTTTTTTTATTGATAAAATGGTGTTACAATTCTAAAGTGTTTGGTTACAAAATGATGCACTTTGATGTCATTACATAGCTCATTAGATACAAAAGATAAGAGAATATCGTTCAAAGAACGTCCATTACATTTCGAATATAAATAAAAAATACAGTATTGTCCGCATACGGAAGTCACATTGGATTGAAGTATCATAGGATTAAACTCTATATGTCGAAAAGGCTTCACATAATTTGCTATTCCTCCAGTGAAATAGGTTGGTGGGTTTCCAAACGAATCAAAGAAACATATTTCTATTGGGGATTCTATATAGAAAGTGACCCAATGGGTACCTTCTTGGTTTGACTTATCAGTGTTGGCAACGAAACAGGCTGGAAAGTTTCTAATGGATGTCGGCAAAAGATCACTTGAGAACACACCCAAAAATGCATTCTTAGTTTTTGCATTTCCAGAAAGAATTCTGGTTATTTCAGAGGTATCCATTAATTCGGAAAGTCACACACCACGTGACGGGATTTCGATATTTCAATCACGTTTTGAAATTCTGCATAGATGAGTACCGATAATGTTTCTTGAATAGCTTCAGAAAATTTAATTTCCACGCGCAAATTGCCTTGATGTTGAAGATTAAAATGTTCTCCGTCACAAAGATCAGGGGTTAAATCAAATGCATAAAGTACGTGGCCTTTAGAGTATTCTTCTTGAGATAAGTAAATTCCCTTATCACGATTAAATCCGGAGAATAAACTGTAATAAGCACGAACGTAGTTGTTAGAATCAAAATTCAATTCCAATGGCTTGCTGGGAACCGGTTGTCCATCCACGTAAATAGATACAAAATTTGCACTATGGTGAGAAAACAGAAATGGATTCTTTGAGTATTGTCCATTCATTGCCGCATTTCCCAAACAGGTGAGAATGACGCGTTTGGGCATGAGTCCAAGAAACACATTATCTTGTAAAAAGGACCAACTTCCCTTGGCAATGCTATAAGTTTTGCAAATCACACGATTAATTGGATACTTGCACGATGTCTTCTCCAAAGCCTTGACATGTGCGATAGCAACAGCAGGGCTCACCTTCACTTTTCTAATAAATATAGATGCATGTTCAAGAACAATTTTATAATCAGCATTCTCTTCAGTAGAAATTAAACAAAATGATGGTTTGCTGCGTATAAATTTAATTTTGATATCCACTAAGTTAATCATCAGTCGATTTTGCTGGAAAATATCGCAATGTAGTTGTCCAATCATGTCCACGGTTCGACTGTTTTTGATAAGATGCAAACGATTCTTTAATACAGGATCTAAGGGATTCACGATATCAGGTTGTGTATCTTTAAAAAATCCTTCACAGGTGAGTAAACTTTTCTTAGCATCTTCTCCATAATTTAACAAAGTTTCGATATAGGCTCTGTAAGGATAGGTGTTGCTTGCTGAGGAGATATTTCTCTCGTTTAAGCTGACATCCACTTGACTGAAGAGCGAGTGAAGGAAGAGGTTGATGGAAGCAACTGGCTCATTTTCCGATAGTTTGGTTCCGTCCGATTTCGTGACTTTCACTTTCACGTGTAGATAAGATGCAGCTAGATCCACATATTCTTCACCACTTCCTGATATTGAAAATTCAATCGGTCCACCATCTCGAGCACTTGAAAGGGGGTGAAACTCGACAAATTGTCCTTTTTCAATAACGGTCTGGGTTGGGGGAATTGAAAATAAATCCAATTCAGACTTAACACAGGGAGCAGAGTCTTTGTAGATGAAGGAGGCCATTAGGAGAAAATATCGCGAGTTGTGCACTTCCTCTTGGCTGAACGTGGAATGATAGACTTTTTCTTCTGCTTACGCTTTTTATGTCTTTTTCCATTCCCAATCATAGTCTTGACTTTGTTGGCGGCTTTATCTGTTAATACATTTCCAGCTTCTTTGAGTCTTCGTTTGGCTGCCATTTTAAAATCTTGTCCTTGAGAAACATCATTCATCAAGTTGACACCACTATGAAATATTTGTTTCCCAACGGCTTTAGCACCCGATTTCAGTAATGGTGCTGCGGCACGGAAAAATGATCTGAAAAGACCGCCTAATCCATATCCTCTCTGATAAGGACTACCCTGATAATAGTTCAATCCTTTGCCTGTCTGCTGCACATAATAATCTTCGAAAGATTTTTGACAACACTGATATGGGACATACATTATGAGAGCGACTTCTGTCGAAAGTGTAACTTCACGTATGAGCGCCCACGTTCAAATGGCGTTAAATAGCCTGCGTGAGTCCTTATAACGATTTCTAAAGTCTCAATCATTTTCCGGTTTACAGGTAAATAGTGAGGTCTATCATATTGTTCACTGATCATCTCACCATCTTGTCCTCTTACTCTAACCACGCGAAGGAGAGGCGCTAAAACATCGCCAATAATTTGCTGTTCTACAATATCAGTGTAAATCATTAAAACACGATAGTGGGCAGAAGGGTCGGCAACGAATGGACTGACAACAGTTGTTTCTATACTTGCATCAAACGAAGTTATTTCCATTGGTTCAAATCCTAGCATTTCAGCAAGTCCTGAATACAAAATGAGTTTCGCATTATTTTTCACAGTTATCTGAACACGCTTCGTAACAGCATTATAACTTGTAACAATTTTATCATCATGTTCTTTCACATAAATAGCCTTCAAAATATCAGAAACCGTCTCATAACATCCAGGAGGTAATCTTCTCCCCACCTCTAACTTTCCACTCGTCTCAAATCCGATTAAATTATTTTGATCATTGACATTGTACCAAGTATGAGGATATAGTAATTCTACCATTCCAACTTCCCATTCTCCTTGAAGTTCAATGGGTATGGGTAAGCGAGTAATAAAATGAGAAATTTTATTTTCAGGGAAATAGGACATGGAACTATCCGAGATAAGTGTAATGTAGAAACTCATGATGACTAATGAATCTTAGAATACATGTTACCAGTATTTATAGAGATAGTAAGTCAGAAGCAAGAATCCACTGATTAAACTTATTAGGATATCCACGGTATTTCACAAAATATTCCATTTTCTTTTTCCGCATACGTTTCTTTAAAACTTTTTCAATTGGGAATTCATCTTTCATTGCCACCTTTTGTAGCTCTTGAGCATAAAATGTACCTAGAACTGACTCTCCTAATAAATCTCTCACTCTATACACTGCAGGTTGTCTCTTCACGCATTCTGTTATGATAAATAATTCTTCTGTCCAATTCGTTTCATACCCCTTTTCAAAAGTTAGTTTTTTCTTTGAAATGCGTACGACGTCATCCACATTAAATATACACGTGGGTTTAGGTAAATTAGCCATATCCTCATACAATGTATTCCAAACATCGTGTTCGTTTTCTGCATTCACTTCGATAGGAGGTCGTTTGATACTTCTATGATAGCTGTGATTATAGCTCTTGATAAAATCTTGTAATACATCTATATATTTATATGTATTTTTCGCAGTAAAATATTTCCACATTTTCGTCTTTAATGTCCTGTTGAAACGTTCCACTATGGATGCTTTTGACATATTGTATGTGGTGAAAAATCGGATTCCCTTCTTTTTTAAAAAATTCTGAAACAGCTTATTCTTGAACTCTGTTCCTTGATCAGTTTGAAGTGATTTCGGAGAACGTTCATTGAATATTATTTGGAAGGCTTTAATAATATCAGTACCTTTTTTATGCTTGAGAGGAATTGCCCATGCGTGTTTTGACAGTATATCAATAACACACAAAATATATCGATAGCCTTCATTGAACTTTACTAAATTTGGAATGTCTACTAAATCCGCTTGCCACTGTTGATCTATATTATGAACTATCACCCGATTGGTAGGAAATTTATGACGAATGGGCTTGTGTAGGGTGTACGCATCCACCCCCCTTAGCCAATTCTGTATGGTTTTCTTTGGAATTTTGCCTTTCGCAGCATGGTACAAGGAATTTAGGCCACCGAAACTTGCTACGTGAGCCGGATCTTGATACGTTGCATTCATTACAACAAGATATTTTATTAATCCGTATCTCTATTCTAAATCCTAGCATTTTCAAATCGAAAAATTTCCGGTTTCGTTTTGCCGAACAATAAAATCAATCGACAATCGATCACTATCTATCACAATGTAAATAAAAGCAAAAATTAGAAGAATTCCGAAGTATAAGAAAGATCCAATAGTAACTTCACTCATCACTTCCATCTCTACAACTGACGGAAACGTGTAGATGCACTACCTTATAAATAGTATGACTTGGTGGCTAGTTCTCAAATCGACAAATTTCTGAACCACTAAGACATTTTAATATGCAAGTTTGAACTCCGGTTCTAGTTGACGAAATATTAGACAAAAATCATTAAGTTTTAAAATTAATAGATGGCACCACTTCCTAAAATTTAGAAGAAAACCATCTTAAATGCTAACTTTAAATATGTTCACGTAATAATTTTTTCTACAAATTCCCCTTTTAAATAATAATAATCATACTAAAATTTAATAATTATCACTAATCAGTTATTAATTAATATTTTTAGTCGTCTATTAATAAATACAGTATTTATATTTCAATTATAATGTTTTACGTTAAAACCCCACTATTTAGACATCGCAATGGGAATATAGTTTGGGGGGTGACGTCATTCAAGAAAATCTATTACTTTAAATGTCTTTAAGCAAGATCGCATGCTTATAACCCAACAACAATTCAACGAATTGATCCATAGACTGCACCGCCGTCTACCGTGAAACCTGATTGGTTTATAGGAGTCACGTGGTATACCATTACTCAGACGTTCTGAAAACTATTCCGATCATTCGAGTTTAAGATTTAAACTTTGTTGTATGTGTCTGTATTTCACTGCACCATTTTCACAGTCTTAGCACGTGTAAAAGATTTATTTGGATTATTTAGGTGAGTCGTTTTTCCTATTATGTATGATAATTTAAATAATTTATTTACTGTATTAATTTAGAATTGTTATATTTTATTTCATAAGTAATTATTTCAGAACACTGTTTTACTAACTGCTACGAGATTTTAACAAGCATGGACATGTTGATAACATGTCATAACAAGCATGGACATGATTAAATAAAAAATTTAAGTGTTTAAATTTAGACTGTATTATGAAATCCATTTTGCAAGTTCATTTATTATTATTTGGAAAGAACACTGTTTTATTAACTGCTACGAGATTTTAACAAGCATGGACATGTTGATAATTTAAATAAATTTTTTAAGTGTTTAAATTTAGACTGCATTATGAATGCCATTTTGCAAATTCATTTATTATTATTTGGAAAGAACACTGTTTTATTAACTGCTATGAGATTTTAACAAGCATGGACAAGTTGAAAAATTATGTTTTAGTTTAAGCTGCATTCTATTTCATTCTATTATGTATTAATTAGGTTATAGGTAATTAGTTATTTCATCATGATTTTTATAGTGACATTTTTAAATGTTATTAATTTTCAAATGTAATAACTGCTTTAATGTTATTTTAGTTTTCTGAAACGATGTCTGATAACTTAAATATCGTTGGAGTGAACAATGTTGAAGAAATGGATACTTCAATCCATCCAAACGAATTAGTGAGTATTTGACGATTTATTATTTTTATTTTACAAGGCCACATAGGGATTTGCAGACCTTTTTGCTTCCAATGTTGATTTCGGGCCTAGAGGCGGCATCGATCGTCCTTAGCCATTACAATCAACATTAGTTACTCAGAAACTTGATTCGGTAACCCTATTGTGGGGCTGGAGTATGGCAACTGTTTAACTTCCTTTCTTGCAAATGGTCTGAAAAATAGTTGTTTTTTTTTTTGGTCTTCCGTTCCCTATCCAACAAAAGGATAGGTTACGATAGGAATTGAATTTATGTAAATTTCTGTGTTAGGTCATGCATGGGTTATCGCTAAATAGTGTTCAGTAAACTAATTTTCGATGATCTGTTTAGAAAATAGTCAAAGTTGCACCAAATCCACGCCAAATTTTTTAATACTTTATTGATAAATTAAATAATTTAATCATAAGGAAATAATTTATTCAAACCTTATTGCTTATTTTAGGATGGTGAGGTATCGTCTCATGTAGCGAGCCGTATCATAAATGTGCCATTTGTTCTGGAATCTATTTCTGTAAGTAACATTTGAAATACAATACGATATAATTAAATTATTTTGAAACAAATTAAATTTTATTTCAAATTTATAGGATTTCCCCAATTTACCAACCACAAACCTGAGTGAACATCATAGTGTTAATGTCTTGCATGTAAGTTTTTTTTTTTTTTTTTTTTTTTTTTATTATTATTATTATTATTATATTGTTTAGGGTTGAATTTAAAACTTTCCTGTTTTCTGAAGAAGAAAAAAACTAAGTTATTATTATTATTTTTTTTTTTTTTAAATAGACTTGTGACATTTGTATGAAAACGTTTAAACAGAAATGCCATCTCACTCGACATAAAAAAATACATGCAAGAGCTGTATTAGTTGTAAGTATTTAAAATTTAAGAAAGAGTATTATAAAGCAAAATTTTGAAATGATTTTTAATATCTCCCCCTCTTCCCCAGACCCCTCCTGTTGTAACAGTTTCTGATTTGAATTCTGTTGCTGGATCTTCTACCGTATCAGTTGATAAATCTTCTACTGCGAAATTTGTAAGTAAATTTACCACGTTTTAAATAGAGAATTAGTGTACTTACCGAAATGTATAACTCAAAAAAAAATCTTTAATAATGGGAGTTTACTTTTTATAGGTTTGCAATGTTTGCAATAAAACTTTTGACCAGAAATCCCATCTCACTCGACATAAAAAAATACATGCAAGAGCTGCATTAATTGTAAGTATTTAAAATTTAAGAAAGAGTATTATAAAGCAACATTTTGAAATGATTTTTAATATCTCCCCCTCTTCCCCAGACCCCTCCTGTTGTAACAGTTTCTGATTTGAATTCTGTTGCTGGATCTTCTACCGTATCAGTTGATAAATCTTCTACTGCGAAATTTGTAAGTAAATTTACCACGTTTTAAATAGAGAATTAGTGTACTTACCAAAATGTATAACTCAATAAAAAAAAAAAAATCTTTAATAATGGGAGTTTACTTTTTATAGGTTTGCAATGTTTGCAATAAAACTTTTGACCAGAAATCCCATCTCACTCGACATAAAAAAATACATGCAAGAGCTGCATTAATTGTAAGTATTTAAAATTTAAGAAAGAGTATTACAAAGCAACATTTTGAAATGATTTTTAATATCTCCCCCTCTTCCCCAGACCCCTCCTGTTGTAACAGTTTCTGATTTGAATTCTGTTGCTGGATCTTCTACCGTATCAGTTGATAAATCTTCTACTGCGAAATTTGTAAGTAAATTTACCACGTTTTAAATAGAGAATTAGTGTACTTACCAAAATGTATAACTCAATAAAAAAAAAATCTTTAATAATGGGAGTTTACTTTTTATAGGTTTGCACTGTATGCAAAAAGACTTTTGGACAGAAGTGCCATCTCACTCGACACTTGAAGTTACATTCAGGAGTAAAAGATTATAAATGTGAAATTTGCAACATATTATTCACTACTAACTCAAACCTATCCCGTCATTTGAATACTCATGAAAAAACCTTTGAATGCAAACAATGCAGCGAAGTTTTCACTTTAAAATCTGAATTGCTTCAACATAATAAATCCAATCATTATATGAGGAAGAGGAAATCTGATATGAATCAAATGAATAGCTCTCCGAAACGTCAGCGTGTTCCACATCGAACATTAGATGTGTTTTCTATTTATACAATATCTCCACCAAACCCTAAAGATGATTTATTATCGTTTCTAGACAATTCAAGAATTGAAATATTATTTCATATTTCTGATGAATTGCTTGCCAATAGAGGTTTGAAGTGGTATGCTACCATTCTAGTGATACTGTCACGTGAAAACAATGAAGGAGTAAAAGAATATGCATATCCTCATTTTCGTTCCAAAGTCATGATTGATTTAATAGTTGAGACGATAGATAATCATATCTCAGAAGCCATTGGAAAAATTAATACTTCCTTTGAAGAATTCATAAATAATGGATCGGGGTGGGAATTGGACGAGTTAAGAAATCTAGAGATTCATTCAGCCGTTTATCACCCTCTTACGGCAAGTAGTTTCATAGAAACTCCTGAAACGCTTCGTTTGAAGAATGCCATAATAAATGTCCAAAATAATAATGATGATAAATGTATAGTTTGGAGTATTTTAGCCCACAAGATGAATATACACTACATGGATCATCCTTCCAGGATATCTCATTATATCCCTTTTGAAAGTGAAATAAATTTGGGGAATATACAATGTCCAGTACCTGTATCAAAAATACGAATAATTGAAAATTTAAATCAGTTAAGAATAAATGTGTTCGGTTATGAAAAGGAGGTTTTTCCACTTTATATTTCCCCAAGAAATGATGAAGATTGCATCAACTTGTTACTTATCAGTAAAGAAGATCGGAACCATTATTGCCTAATTAAGAATATGAGCCGTCTCTTAGGGAATTTAACTAATCATAATGGAGAAGTATTTTATTGTTTTCGATGTTTGCATCGTTTCAGCACTAACTCACTTTTGGCGGATCACACACCTTTTTGTAAAGAACATGATATTCAACGAATAGAAATGCCTACCGATAAGGATAAAATGTTACAATTTAAAAATATTCATTATCAACACCCTATTCCATACATTATCTATGCTGACTTTGAAGCCATAATTAAACCAATTCCAAGCTGCTCTCGAGATAGCATACAATCTTATACAGAGAAGCTCTTTAGACATGAAGCTTGTGGCTATGCTCTCGTTGTAATAGATGAATTTGGGAAAAGTGTCAAACCTGTTCAAATATATCGAGGGATAGATGCAGTGAATCACTTTTTAAAAACGATTATTGAAATTAAGGAGGAATTATCTAAAAAATTAATTATAAATACTCCATTAAAAATGTCTCGGAATGACATAATATCCTTTGAAACAGCTACGGAGTGCAACATTTGTCAGAAACCCCTAGGGAATAAACGTATAAGAGATCACAATCACCTAACTGGAGAATTTCGTGGTGCAAGTCATCCAAAGTGCAATCTTCAATTTAAATTGTCAAAAAAAATTCCCGTTGTCTTTCATAATCTTAAAAAATATGATGCGCATCACATCATGCAACATCTCGGAGAAGTTAAGGATCACACATTTCGTGTAATTGCTACCAATATTGAAAGTTATATCTCCTTCAGTTTGGAAAAAGATCATTCCGGAACAAAAATTTCTCTTCAATTTATTGATTCCCTTCAATTTTTACCAACGTCTCTAGCTAAATTGGTTGAGAATTTAGATTTATCACAATTCAACATTATCCGAGAAAATATTAAACATTCAAATGTAGACATGCTATTTAGAAAAGGAGAGTATCCCTACAGTTATATAGACAGTTTTGAGAAATTTAATGAAACGAATCTCCCTCCACCAGACGCCTTTAGAAACGATATGACCGAAGAAGATGTGACACCTGAGCGTTATTCTCATGCCCAAAATATATGGAATACTTTTGATATAAAGACCTTAGGTGATTACCATGACTTATATGTCAAAACAGACGTGTTATTATTAGCTGATGTTTTTCAGAATTTTCGATCATTATGCTTAAACTACTATCAGTTAGATCCAGGTCATATGATGACTTCACCCGGATTAGCTTGGCAGGCCTGTCTCAAGATGTCTCCTGAGCCCCTTGAATTATTAACAGACCTGGAGATGCATCTGTTCTTTGAGAAAGGGATCCGCGGTGGAGTCTCGATGATTAGCAAGAGAATGGCGAAAGCTAATAATAAGTACTTACCTGATTTTGAGTGCAGTAAGCCCAGCACATATATTATGTACCTCGATGCAAACAATTTATATGGTAATTATAATTAATTCACTTTCATTAATTATATTAAAAAATAAATAAAAATAAAAGGTAATTTTTTTTCTACTAACTCTAATTTTTAATTTTTTTTAGGATGGGCTATGTCGCAACCACTTCCCTGTGGAGATTTTAAGTGGGTTGAACCTACAGAAGAAATCCTAAGTGAAATTCTCACTCTTCCTGAAGATTCAAGCAAAGGATATATTTTGGAGGTGGACTTAATTTATCCTGAATCTTTGCATCCAAATCACAATGATTATCCACTTGCTCCAGAAAAAGTATCTGTATCAATAAAAGACCTCTCTCCTTACGCCAAAAGTGCATTGAAAAACAAGTTTATTCCTACAACAAAATTAGTTCCAAACCTAAACGATAAAATTAAATATGTTATATATCATCGAAATTTACAACTTTACACGAGTCTTGGATTAGAAATACAAAAAGTTCATAGGATAGTTCAATTTACCCAAAAACCCTGGTTACAATCGTATATTAACTTTAATACTGAGAAAAGAAAAGAATCGAAATCAACATTTGAGAAGAATTTTTTCAAATTATTAAATAATGCAGTTTATGGCAAAACACTAGAAAACGTCCGTGGACATATAGACGTACAACTTGTTAACACGGAGAAGAAAGCCAAAAAATTAGTAGCTGCTCCTACTTTTAAATCTTTTAAAATTTTTGACCATGATTTAGTAGGAGTTCAGCGATGCAAAACTAAAATTTTACTTAACAAGCCGATTTACGCTGGATTTGTTGTGTTGGAATTAAGCAAATATTTAATGTTTGATTTCCATTACAATCATATGAAGAAGGTGTATGGGGAGAGAGTCAATTTACTTTTTACTGACACGGATTCTCTTACTTATGAAGTTGAAACGGAGGATTTTTATGCCGATATGACTAGGGATAGTCATTTATTTGACACGTCCGACTATCCACCGAGTCATCCTGCTTTCAGCATAATAAATAAAAAGAAAATCGGATGTTTCAAAGATGAATTGAATGCAAAAGCCATTGATGAATTTATAGGTCTACGCGCAAAAATGTATAGTTTGATTACTGGAATGCAGGAGGAAAAAAAAACTATGAAGGGAATTTCTCGTCATGCTGCTAAGAAAGTTAAACATAGAGATTATAAGTAAGTTTTATAAATGTTAATGTTTTTCATGTTTCTAATCCAACGAAATAATTCTAAAAGATTAATTTGTAATAAATGCATTTAAAATGAATATTTATTTCTTTAGGGAGTGCTTACTAAATAACAGTTACTCAAGAGCAACTCAACTGCGATTTTCCAATGAAAGACATCAGCTATACACTACGTCAATAAATAAAGTGGCATTATCATCTTTTGATGACAAAAGATACCTCTTAGAAGATGGTATACATTCGTATGCGTATGGACACTACAAGATCACCCAAGAGCGGAAAGAAGAGGATAATTTGCTTTAGCTCTGGTAAAAGAATAGGAAGTAGGTGAGAAGATGCAAAGTGAGGCGGTACAAATTCAATTAAAATGAAGTACCGGGTGGTGGTGGGATCCTCACTTAAAAAAAAAAATTAAATTGATTTCATTTTGATAGAAGAAATATTAGGAAATATTTTTGATGGACAAAAGATACCTCTTAGAAGATGTGATACATTCGTATGCGCATGGACACTACAAGATCACCCAAGAGAGGAAAGAAGAGGATAATTTGCTTTAGCTCTGGCAAAAGAATAGGAAGTAGGTGAGAAGATGCAAAGTGAGGCGGTACAAATTCAATTAAAATGAAGTACCGGGTGGTGGTGGGATCCTCACTTAAAAAAAAAATTAAATTGATTTCATTTTGATAGAAGAAATATTAGGAAATATTTTTCATTTAACTTTGAATAAATTCAATTTTATATGATATTTAATAGATCTACAGTAAAATCTTAGAATCAATGACTAACGCAACGCATCCAACTAAAAATTACGAGTCACGATTTATTACTATCAAAAATATACTGTAGAGAATATGTCTTCGTAGCTCAGTTGTCAAATCGACAGATCACTGAGCCACGAAGACATTTTATCATGCTGGTTCGAATCCCACTTTCGTCGAAAAATATTTAGGGAAAAACATTATTTAAATTTTTAAATTTATTTTATATCAATAGATGGCGCCACCTTTTTAACTAAACCTTTCTAACTAAATTAAGAGAGAGACTTAGCATGTTGCCACCTCTAATGGTAAATTTTCCACTCAAACACGTTAAAATCAGGTTTAAATGACTGTGACGTCACGAGATAAAAGCTTATAAGTATAATGTCTCCATTAAGGAGAAGGAACCCTACAACTCATCTCCTGCAGGATGGAGGGATGGGACGACGACGTCATCTAAAATTGTAGGTGTTGCCATCTCTAACAAGCTAAATTCGGGTATATTCCCACAGAAACATATTAAATTCGTATTTATTTCCACGTTATGACGTCATACTCACTGTGACGTCACAAGCATAAAAGCCTATAAGTATAATGTTTTTGTTTAGAAGCAGCATAATTACAACTCAACCCTTCATCCCTCCTTGGGACAACTCAACCCCTGCGGATGAGGGATGATGACGTCATCTAAAATTGTAGGTGTTGCCACCTCTAACAAGCTAAATTCGGATATATTCCAACAGAAACATATAAAAATGGTATTTATTTTCATGTCATGACGTCATACCCACTGTGACGTCACAAGCACAAAAGCCTATAAGTATAATGTCTTCATTCAGGAGAAGGAAACAAACAACTCAACCCCACGCCTTCCTAAACTTAGCAGAAATCGAAACTAAATGGTGTTGCCACCTTCAAGAAGCTAAATTTTAATATTATGACGTCCTATCCACTATGACGTCACGAGAAACAGCCTATAACGAAACCGAAACCAAAACTGAAGCAGGAGGAAAACAACTCAACAGAAGGAGTCGAATAACTCAACTCTACTTCCGGTGACGTCATATCCTGTGACGTCATATCCTGTGACGTCATATCCTGTGACGTCATATCCTGTGACGTCATTATCCCATCCCATCCATCCATCCCATCCTTCCATCCCTCCTGGCTTGGAACTCTCCTTTTTATACTACTACTGTTCGTGCCTATTAAGAATTCCTAAGAGCCGGGGAAATTTTATTTCAATGGAGATACATGAATTCTTTAGAAATTGTGGATCTTACCCAGCCTTTGGTGAAATTGAGATTGCATGAATGCACCTATAACTTACATAGAAGGAGGTTGCTGCATAAGGTTTTTACCACAGTTTTGTCACCATTGTGTCGGTTGGTTGTTTTCAGATTATCTGGTGCCGTCAGCAACACGAGGGCTATAATGCGCCGAAACATTCGTCATTAGACAAGCCAACATACATTTACAAACATCCATGCCTTACACGGGACTCGAACCAGCAACCTCGTGGTCTAGAAGCTAGCACGCTAACCACTATACCGTTTGGTCGGCCTCCATTGTGTCGGAAGATGGTTCCTGGTATTATCTATATTGTATTATGTACTTGTACTTTTTTGTATTTCTTTATGATAATGTTCATACTCAGTGTAAATTTTTTTTATTCGTGCAGATGACGTAATAGTTGCAAAGTTTGACTGTAGGACTGGTAAGGAAAAGTCTTTTTCTTCGTCCATGGGGGTGAGTGTGACATGCCACACCGTGGATTTGTCTCTACTCTGATTTTCTCGGGCACTGGTGTGTTGTTGATTCAAGTCCTCGGCTGGTTCATTTAGTTTTCGACTATTTTGCACAAAATTGTAAGTTATGCATCTTATTTGTGCTGTGGTTTACAACCATCTGCCCAGATGTGGATTTGTAATTACAAACATCAGTTTTGGGAATTTAAACAGTTGCACTGGAGGTTTGCTAAAAATAACAGCGAGACACTTTGGACCTTTTAAATGATTTTTAAAAATCGGCTTTATTAGCTATTTACGCATTAGTGCCCACCCCTGGACTTCATCGTAATGAAGGCCTCTCTCTGGCCCCTGTGACTATGTGAAAGTGGTGAAAAAATCAGTGACCGGTGAATGAGTTGAAGTGCATGACTGTTTATGTTGTCCATCTCTAATTTTAGCAAGATTTTTATATAGTGACGCGTCAGTGCGTATTTGTATTTTTTTATCAAGATGTGTATCGCTACAGCAGAACTGGTAAAACCTTAGTACATGATTTCTTGTTTTTGCGCTTATATGTACATCCTGGAAACCCCAGAAGCTAGTTCTTCTTATGAGCTTGCAAAATTCCATACCAAACCAAAATGGAAAGGTAATCTAGTATTTTTTTCCTTGTCATGAATTCACCAAGAAACCTCTTAGGCCAACACTTTTTGGGTTAGGCACATGACTGTAGATAAAACTACCCATGGGAAGGTATTTGCTTTCTTTTTAACAGATCATAAATTGCCTCCTAGTTTTCCTAAACCCTAAAAAAAATGGTTGTGCGTGTCTTTTCAACTTGTAATTTGCTGATATTCTTTATCTTGGCTATCAATTTTAGATGAATTGCATCATCATCCCTTAGCTTTTCTTCCATTGTCTATTAAGAACACTTTTTCGATTATTATCATACCATACTTTAGCTCGGTGTAGGATCCTCCCAAGATTTTTTTTTTTTTTCGTGTTGCTGAATTTTAGCACATCTGCACTAATATACAGGTATGACATGGAATTTGATTTCCTCTTCCCAAGGAACAGTTTCGAATTATCTTCTGTCTCTATTTGGTTGACTGCTGGTCTTGATTTACATATCTTGTAAAAATTATTTTCTACTTGAATCCACTGCACAACTTATATTTTCTGGAAACAGAATGCTTATGAAACTTTGAGTTGATACCCAATTCCATACTTGCTTGTAAGAGTTCCTTCACATTGCAGGTAGAGACTGGGGAGCGGACGCAACTACGCTCAGAACCTCCTATCAGGCACTTATTAGACCTATTCTAGAATATGGCTGCCCTATCTACTGCTGTGCTTCTGATACGAACTTGAACAAATTGGAAAGGATTCACTTGAGTGCTGCCCGCATAATCACAGGACTGAAACGTAGCTGTCCTTCAGAAATTGTCCTTTACGAAGCGGATCTGCAACCACTCTCTCTCAGAAGGCAGGCAGGCTTGGTCAAATATTTCAATAAACTTTCCAGCTTAAACCAAGAAAATAAAACGGCCTATTACTTAAATAACTGGACAAGCAATCAAAGACTTAAGAAACACAGTCCTTTCAGCCAAGTTAAATCACAGAAGTTAATGGCAGATAATGTAGAGCCCCACTGTATTAATACTAATTTGAACACTTACGATGGACTCTCCAATGTTGATTTTATTGATTGCCTTCCCACCACACTTAATAAGAATGAATGTTGTCCGGAATTTCTTAGGCAATTGGCATTGGAAATTATTAATCAAATTCCTTCAATTGACATCAAAATCTATACAGATGGCAGCAAAATAGATATACAGGCAGGCAGTGGAATTTATATAGAAACGCCCGTAGAGAAGCATTCTATTAAACAACGTAATCCAGATTTCTGCTCTGTCTTTAGAAGCGAATTAATAGCAATTGACCTGGGTTTAGAGAATATCTTTGGCGAGGTCAACTACGGAGACTTATGGATTCTATCCGATAGCCGAAGTTCCATTCAACACCTCAAAAACTGGGCCCTCGTGGGAGACAAAACCAGTCTATCCATAATACACAAAGTCAAGAGCATATCCCGACTGCACAAAGTACATTTTCAGTGGATCCCGTCACATGTAGACATCCACGGAAATGAATTGGCTGACACTCTTGCTAAGGAGGGACTAGAACACCCTGTCCTCTCTACTCAAGAATTCACATATCAAGAGTTATACTCAAAGAAAATAGCTCAAAATAAAGCGAAATGGCATATACCTCCGTCTCACGAATGGTATAAAGCCAAAAAGCCAGGACACTCCCTATCTCTTCCTTGTGATAGGCACACCAATACCCGTCTATCCCGACTTGCTAGTGGTCACCTTAAAGGCCTCACATATTCTGGGGGAAGCAACAATTTTCCTCTTTGCCCAAAATGCCAAAAAGAACAGGCATCACCTCAGCACATTTTGGACTGCCTTGGACTGGACTGGGAGGACATTTATAACTGTCCACAACTAGTGTCAGACTTCATTAATGTCAATGGCTTCACTGATATTGTCTGACTTCGTCCGACAAAAGGGAGATTAGAAACAACAACAACAGGAGTTCCTTACTAGGAGGTTGCTTGTGCTTACTTTAAAACTTCTACTACTTGTGTGGATGGTGATTTATTCTATAGGCACATTCATTAGAGAATTTGTTGCTTAGTTTTAATGGATGACGATAAAATTCTGATTTGAACAAAATCTTAATGGACTTTTCAATTGTCAGACTTGAGTTCGTTTGTATGTTTTAAAATACCTTTTGATCTCCAGCTGACCTTCTTATACATCTTTTTCCTATTTTAGGCGTCCAGAGATTTTTTCCCCCTTATACTACTGCATTCTCTTGCATTGTCTGTCTTGGCTGTTAAGTTATGTTTAACTTTGCACGTTCGAAGATTGGACTAACTTGATGTTAGAAATACACACTGAACATTTCTTTCACTTTCTTAATGTCGTTCGTAAACATCCCCGGCATTTTTACTTATGTAGTATATAAGCGTAGTCACTTGCACATTTCACTACAAATTAACTAACAAGTCTATATCGTTCGAGTCGATTCACGCATGCTTTCCCGTGTGCTTTATAGATGAAGAGTTTTTCCCCTTGTTGTATCTTAGATATGACGTTCTTCGATTATCTACATGTCCCTATAATCCGATCAGCAAGTTCATTTATTTTTTAAATGAACGTATTCACGTATTTACAAGTATATAATATTAAAATGCATAATGAGGCTCACACTACAATGGACAATTCTCGCATTTTTTTAAAACGTCTGAAATTAGTACATATTTATGAAGAATTTCTTTCGGATTCCAAATATTTAAACAAAAGTTCTTTAAAAAAATTAGTTATTTAAATATTAAGAAAAGAAAATGCCTCAAAACCGAGCCAAAACCAGTCAGATAAAAACACTCAGCAAAATCCGTGACGTCAAGGGTTCTTACAGTTTTTATGGTTATCGTGAGGTTTCTGCCTAATAGTTGGCATTGATTTGGTAGACCATTGACATATCCCGTACAGGTTGGCGCGATTTGCTAGATACTTGCAAAACTGGTTTCCGCTGCTGCATTTCAAGCCAAGATGTTTGGGATCTTTTGACGTCACATTCAGTTCAAGCCGAATGAATCGTTTTCTCGCCAAATTCTAACAGGGAAACTTTGATTGCAAATTTAAAAAAAAAAAAAGCGCATTGAGCCGAAATTTTTGTGTTTATAGTCTCAAAACATTGAGAATTGAATAAAAAATATATGAGGGAATCGTTTATTGCGACCACAGCAATAGCCTTACTTTGACAGCCTACTCCTACTTTACTACTATGACTGAATAAATCTTCCAGCTGTACATAAGAAACTTGCATCAAGTTAATCATTAATTAAGGATATAAAAATATTATTGCTTCAAAAAAATTCGTTGAATCCAAAGACACTCGTAAATTTTGGTACTTCTACAATTAGTAAAAGTAATTAGTTTAAGCGACTAAACTTTTGACATCACCCTAACTTGATGACTGGATTTTGTAAGTTTAAACCTATTTTTCTCATTATTGATTTTTTCACGTTTTATGAAGTTCAAATAAATATATTCAACTTGCTATAATGTACATATTACTTTAATTTGTATGCAAGGATTAGATTTTATATATATATATATATATATATATATATATATATATATAAGAAAAATTAATTAATTAATATTTTGACAAATATATAAAATAAGAAAAGTTTACTTTTTTGCATATTTGATATTTTTTTAGAGTTTTTGAAATATTGTTTTTAAAAATTTTACCATTATACTTTGTATACATTGACAGAAAAAAATCAATATCTACAAAGTTACAAAAAAATGTCATCCCATAATGTACAAACCAACTTATTAAATAAAACGTTATTAATGGAATTATTGATCAATTTTTGTATGCAATTTAGTAGTAAAATCTTTAATTTCAGGTCACTTTTTCACTGTCGTATTCCAAAGTGTTTAATACGAGTATATGATTTTTGCGTCATGAACCATGTAAAATTGCCAATCAAGAGAAATTTACAAAAAATAAATAATTTATTTGTACAATTCGTGCATGAAATATAGAGATATTGATAAGTTATATTAATATTGCTATTAAAGTCGATTGAAGTGTTTAAATATTTATTTTGTTTTTATATACGTTACATATCGAACAATTTCGCTAATTTAAAACCAATCACATGTAAATAACGTTATCTTGCCATATTGATTCACATCATCATTTCTATTGAGTGTTATCGTCATTGATTGCATATCGCCTTTTATGTTCAATCTATACTTTTATCATTTTCACACAAACAAGGAGTCAATTATTTCTCCCTAGTTTTCAAATAGTTAAACCCCGAATGACGATATTGATTTTGTATTGAAAATAGATTAAGGATTATATATAGTACAATGCTAGTTTTACGATAAAAGTTACTTAAAAATGGAAATGGGAAAAATTTCTTTACATATAAAAATAACTTATTTCAAATTATGTACACCAAACAATGCTCATTTGATGTACACAGTACTTTTACAAATAAAAAAAAGAATGCAGGTACATTTCTGTAAAAATAACGATAGCCTAATATTTTTCAAATGTCACGCTAACTAAAACTGTGCATCGTTGATTAAATAATCGTTGATTAAATAATCGTTAATGAATTTAGTAAATATCTAGAAATAGATTTGTAGATAATCAAGCGATTATTTTTGAACAAAAATTGAAAAACATTTTTTCAATGAAGCTACAATGTAGTAGTTAGTTACCCACGATAAAACTAGTTGAAGGATTAAAATATTGATTTATTTTGATATAATGACAGCTTCTTGTCATTCAAGTACCAACATTTGGTGGCGCTGCTTTTAAAAATGTACTTTTATTAAAACTTTGCGTCATCTTAAATCAAGTTTAAATGGGAAGAAAAAACGACATTTCCAATACTTTAGTTTTTCATCAGCCTTAGGCGATAATTTAATTAAAAAATCTCTTTATTTTGGCATTCACGATATATGAATAATCACAAGCAAGGAATATCATATCTAATATTTAATAGAAATTAGGAATAAATCTGCTACATTAAAAAGTAATGAATTTTAAGCAAAAACAAACAGGTCTCCGTTTTAAAAGATTAGATTTTGACAGTAACCGTCACTAAAAGACCGCTTCCACACATGTTTTATTATAATATATCAGCCACAGATTCCAAGCATATACAGATTAAATATATTTAAGAACTGATATTTGTATGTTTAGTGTAAACATTTATAACAAATTCTGCCAATTTATAGTTTTATGTAAATATCCCTAAATTGGCGAGTTTGGCGACAAACCTTGAAAGGAATATTATTATCAAACATCCAACTTCTAATCTGATCCATCTATTTTAGTGTCTATTTTAAGAACGTCTTTTTGTGTGGAAGCATTTCTCAGGCCAAATCTTAAAATATTTTGAGTTGTAGTTTTCTATTGAATTTCAGTTAATCTTACCGATTCTATCGAAACCACTAAATTGATAAACCACATATGGCTGGTTTAGGCTAAATGATCGCAAATTGTCTTCCGGTAACTACTACTGATACTCGGTGGCGTACTGGAATAAAAAGTCGGTTCAGTGATATTAAATTTAGTACGACTCAAATTTTCAATATAATCATTAATCAAATTTTAATAATTTTTGTTAATAAAATACCGGACCGACCCATTTTTTACAGAAACTGACAGATCCGGTGATTGTACCACACAAGCCTATAGCCAACACGTTCCTGCACAGGAGATTTTATGTAAATTATAAGAGCAGAAATAAAAGGCCAATAACTAAATTGAAAAGAAAAGTGACTAGAGACTTTTTTATAATTAATTTTTTTAAAAGCTACTCATTCATATTTTATCATTGATTTTTATTACTGGCATACAAATTTATACTTTTTAAAGCATTACTTTGGCAGATATTCTCCCCCCCCCCCTCCCCCCAAGTATGGGGCAAAGAAACGAGGACGTTCTCTCATGCTTCCGAAACTAGTTCATGTAACACATTTATACATGGGCGCCTGCAGGATTATTTGCAGAGGGGTGCAAGACTAATAGAATTTAATTTAAATCGTTAATTTTTCATAAACGTTGATTGCAATTCATAATGAATTGTTAATTAACAATTATGCAAAAATTTTCTCTTTGATAATTAAAAAAATCATGGTAGTATATATATTTGAAATCCTCCCCTCTGCAGATTTTATTTGGTATCGAACCAAGTTAAAAAAAAAAAAAAATGGAAAACATTTAAAAAAAATTATTTTTTATTTTTTATTATCTTCAAGTTGTTTTCGTGGTATTCAAATGACAGTGTATGGAACAGAACTAGATGACACAAAATATAACCCATAAAAATAAAGTTTATAATAAAAATCCGCTATACTATGCATTGTCAATTTTTAGATTTCAATTACAAGTTATTGAGCTCAGATTGAAATTTCATAGCGTTTGACCACTCCGAAGAAAGCATCTATTTCGTACTATTTACTAAATTTATTTTGCCCCCAAAAACTTTATTGAATAGACTGTCATCCACAATTGGGAAAACTACCAAGTTTTAACTCGATTGGATGAAAGCAAGTGGGTTAATTAGACCTACCAAACAGTAATATAGCAATGTATGCAAAAGCGGCCTTTTGTGACAGATCCAAAAACGTGATAGAAAGCATTCTCATTTCCTAATTTCCAATATAATCTTTAATCAAATTTAAAAAATTTTGTTAATAAAATTCCAATAATTAATTGCAAAATTATTTTGAGTATTTAAAGTATGCTTGATAAAGAAAATCGGATATCATCTTAATGAACGCAAATAAGAATAAAACTAATATACTTAATGTGTAAGTGATTAAGATGCGAGTGAATTTGTTCTTCTAAGAAATCTATCATTCTATTATGAAACTAAAATAAATATATCTGAAACTGCTGCAAAGGAATAAATATCGAATAAATCTGCTAATTTATTTATTACTAATTCTAATCTAATTTGTCTCTTTTAGAATTCTCTAGTTAAAGCAAGCAAGAAGGAAAATGTAATTTGGCTTTCAAAAAATATTTCCTAAATATATTTAAACTGTATATTTACAAATATATTTAACCCTTTGCACTTCAGGCCTTTTTCGCGCGGAGGAATCAGCAACTCGAGACATTTTAGGTTCGGCTGGTGTTTATGGATTTGCTTCATAGAAACTAAACACAGTCATTGGCCTTGCATCGAATTTCCGCATCACACCTAATGGTTCTCTCGTGGTTTGACATCCAATCGTGTGGCGCCTGAGAGGCGCCACTGGAGTACAAAGGGTTAAATTTTCAATATTAGATTGTTTCCTACATAAATCTAAAAGGGATTTTTTTAAAAAGCTGTTAGAAAAAAATCCGATTATGTTTCGTATTTTCTAGAAAGAAATTCAAACATTTAGCTTTTCTAAATACAAGAAAAAGTTTAAAGAATGATACTTTAACTCAAATTAAATGAAGACGGTAATAAACAAATTTTGTAGGATTTTAGGCTGCAGCGGCAGGGTAAAAATGAGTTATTACTTCACATCTGTGCATGTCTATACTAAATCCATCTTGATATTAATTCTTCCTCACTGATTAATCACTAAGTCTCCCACTTGATGTTGGGCCGTTATTTCGAAATATAGTACAAATGTTTACAAAGCCGAACATATAAAAAGATCTAGTCCAATTTATTTTAAGCGGTTAAAAACCAAAACTGGAAATTGATGCTTATTTTTGAAAAGGTGGATGTAGTACAACTGTGGTGAATCATACTAAATGTAGAAGAAAATTTTAATGTGCCACCTCCGGTATAGCCAGTACGTAAAACATAGGTAGAAATGTTACAAAGATATAAATAATCCATTCTGATTTTAATTAGATAAAGGTATGCCAATTTCAAATAAATAACATTTTTACAAATGAATGATCTTATGATGAATAAAATGGAGTAACCTTTCTAAATGTTTCCATGTTTGACTTAATTTCTCTAACCAAGGCAATGTAATATTATAAAGTTGGTCTTGGGTTGCAAAATTTTTTAAGTGGGAGGTTGTTGTAAATTGTAAAATGAAATTAAATTGTGTCTTTTCTTTGTTTCGAATAGAATAAGCAA
Source organism: Linyphia triangularis (assembly GCA_963978545.1). Taxonomy (NCBI): domain Eukaryota; kingdom Metazoa; phylum Arthropoda; class Arachnida; order Araneae; family Linyphiidae; genus Linyphia; species Linyphia triangularis. Next base: position 52,327,685 of record OZ021732.1, on the reverse strand, counting down.
GTTATTGTTTCTTCATTTATCCACTTTGGAATATTTAAAATGATTGCTAGCATTCTAGAGTACTTGTACAGTAAGCAAAAAAAAAAATAATCAAATCTGAATGATTGTAGAGTATTCCATTCAGTTTTTAGTAGTATTAGACTATTGCGGTTTGTACCAAAGAAAGTTATTTAAGATTCTTTATATACACCTGGTACATTTTTTTTCTTTGAGGGGGGAGGGGGGAGCTTTTAACAAAGTAAATTGAAATCTAACCTTAAAAATTTCAATACAAACCCTGCTTTTAACATTTTCATTCAATCTAGAATACTTTGTTTAATTTAAGTATAAGAATTCAGTTTATTATGTTGAAAAACTCGCCTTTTATGAGTTACGGGAAAATCTCAATATTGAGAAGAGCAATTTTAAGGTCCCCATATAATGGTTTAAAATAACTTGAGTACTACTTAGATTAATTGTGTCAAAATCATGTGTGTGACAAAATGAATAAAGTTATTCAATGAAATTAATTTTTTTTTACGTCACATGATTAACAAATTTGAAGATGGGATAACTTCATACGTAGTCAAATAAAATTAAAAAGCAAAAATTAACGTATATTAATTAGTGTTGATAATAAAATTGACAAATATATAATTGTTACATTATGGTTAAATCTGACATTGATAAACTACTTGATGCTAATTGTGCTATTTAAATCACGCTTATTTCTTATATATTTCAGCAACCTCAAGAAAAAGAAATATAATTTTTCAAATATAATTAATAATACTTTATTTTTGAAATTTTTTGAATAATTTTCTGCATAATGGAGAATTGTATACAAAAACAAACTTGTTAAATCACTATATTTCCTGAGAAGGTTGAAACAGTTAAATGTTTACTAAAATACATTAAAAATATGACCAAAAAAATAAATTTTTTACCAGCAAGTTATCATATTGACGGGATTTTTCTTTCCTTTAGAGATATGGTTTAAATTTTACTAATTTCATGTCTTTAAAAATTTCAAGAGTTCTTGCAAAAATAATCATAAGTATAAATCATCCAAGTTTAGTTTCCCTTCCACGGATTTCGCAAATTTAAATAGTTTAACCAAAGAAAGTTAAGAGAAGCAAGTTATAATATACCAGACAAACTTCCCAGTCAAAATATTTTCCCTCCAAACGTAACCCATCGCCCCGAAACCTCCAAATGCGAAATAAACAAACCTTAATGACCCAACCTCAAAATGCAAATTTTCTTGGAAAAAAAAATTACACATTTCCATACGACCCAACCCCACTCCCCCAAACATCTTTCATATTTTAAGAATCCCCCTCAACCCACGCGAAATCCGAAGTCAATAACAATTATTCAAATCATACCGCATCATCATAGATACATCCAAGAATATCGAAAGTTCCAGGAACGGAACTTTTGGCAGACGATCTTGTGGGGGAGGGGGGGTGGTTGCCACGTGAATCGCATATTCCATCAATCAGTCGCGTTCTCGGGAGCACGCAACGAGCCGTGTATGAATTATTTGCTCGATGATCATACCCTTACGCCCCCTTACCTCCCACTCCCCTGATCCATCAACTTTCTTATTCTATTTCTTCGGAGTATACCGCACTTACCTCTAGATACCGTCTGAAATAAGAATATTCCAACAACCGAACCTGGGATGGCACAGGGGTGGTATTGGAGCTGAGGTTGAGGTGTTTCCTGGTAGCAACTGACAGGTTTGTCACTAATGTTAAAGCACCATTATGATGTTACGCACAGGACATTTGGAAAGATATATTCTACTTTCAAGAGGAGAACAATAATAGTTTAAAACAACTCTTTACAAACTAGCCCTTGTGAATTATTCGCTTAGGTTTTTTTTAAATATTAATTTAAGTAATATTTTGTTTGTTCTAACTGCATGGATTGATGCAATTTACAATTTCCGTTTTTATATATTCATTAATTTCAAAAATGACCAGTTTTGTGATATATTTGGCAATAATTATTACAGTGGCAAAAATACACTGCCAAAATTTTGAACTAGTAATAGTTTTTCGATCTTGTAAGTGAGATAGAAGAGGAAAAACCGTTGGAGGGTGATGGCTCAAGGGCAGAGAAATTTTCGTTTCAACATTCATTTTGCAATTTTTTACGACTTTAAACGGATTTATACAGAAATTTCGGCGGTGTGAGGCTTAGAGCACCATAAAAAAGATTACCAAAAGGGATTTTGTTCAAAATCGTAAGGGCCGTTTTTCTGCAATTGCTGAAAAGTATAAACTTTTCAATGGCAGCTACCTTTACGCAATTTTGACAACCTAAATGGCAGATTCCATAGCCACCACTAACAGCCACAGACACCCAAATAGACATTCTTTCTAGACCATTTTTGAACTTCGTACGTTCGAAAACGTATTAAAATGCAAAATTGAAAACCGAAAGTGTGGCATTCGGTAATTTTTTTTTTGTGCAATTCTACGCATTTTGGAACGTACTAAGTTTTAAAAAAAGTAGGTGATGGGGTGAGGTCTAGAAAAAAATGTGTCTGTGTACCTATGGCTAGCATAATTCCCGAAAGGATTGACCTACGATGTTCAACTTTTGCATACGGGTTAGTGAGGCTATGAGACATGACTCATGGCATCAGATCTTTTCGGCAAAATTGCCTATGCGTAGCGCGTAAAAAGTTGTAAAACGAATATCTTTAACATAGAGTTCCAAGGCGTAAAATGTTCAAAAAGGAATATTTAAAAAAAATTTCTCTTCCCTTGAGCATTGCTCATCAACGACTGTTCTCTACATCTTTTTCAATTATAAGAAAGGATAATGTAAGAATTATAGAAAAATATATCACCAAACTGTCAATTTTTTTTAAAATAATGAAAGCATGAAACTGTAAATTACACCAATCAATGGAAAATATACTTTCACCAGTATTAAGTCTAATCAAATGTCGTGCGATGTTCCACACCCGTAGTTTTCTATTTTTGTCTAGGGCATAACAGTTTATAGTTAAATTGATTTAACTTTACGTTTTCTATTTACATGATAATTGCAAGCTAATTTTAATTTACTATTCCAAAATTACATATAATTCTGCATAGATGAAAATAGAGTTAAAGCAAGACAATAGTTATGTTCGCGAGAAACTTAAATGTACATTGTGAATGAATAGTGCAATGTAATATTTTAATTTGTTTTTAAAGATTTATTTTGATCAGTCACAAGATCCATTATGGATAGTGATTTTTAACGAATGATTAAAAACATGTGCCATCGATATTGAAATAAAGCATTAAAATCATTCTTAAAATCATTAATTTTCTAAAAAAAGTAGGAATAACTATATAATAAGAATCAAAATACCTATATAATAAGAATCAAAATACCTATTCATCTGTGTGATTCATTAAACACTTTGGTTGTTTCTTTTATACGACTCTCTTCCATTAATTTCGTTAGGCTGCTTAGAAAGGCATCTCTTTCACAATATTAATAATCACTGCATCCAAGTCTGGTGATCCCGAACCTGTTCCTATATAAAGACTCCTAATTGCTTTGAACTGATTATTCCTCTTCGTACTTTCTAAGGAAATCCCCACTGAACGAAGATCACCGTTTGACACTGAACACAAGAGCACACAGAAAGCTTTTGACTTATTGCATACCATTTTCATTTCTGCAAAAGATAACTTAACACATGACCATCAACTACTAAAATATAAGGTTCATCTTAAACTTGGATATACTTCTCCCCCCCCCCCCCCCTTTTGACTTTGTATAAATTGAAACATTATAATTTCTCAGAATGGAATGGTTAGTAATCAAATAAAAATGGAGAAAAATAAGTTAATTTATTAAATCAATGGGTCATTCCATACAAAGAAGGAAAAACTTGTAAAAATTAAATTTTAATGATATATAATTTTTTTTGTGTGCAGAATTTTAGTTTCAAAATGATTCAAAGTTCATTCTTATTATAAATTTCTAAACGTTGAAAGCAATCTCGAAGTATGATCGGGTTCGTTCTGTTTTGATGGAAGTGGCGGTAGTGTGACTTTAAAAGTGGGTAAAATAGTTGATTTTTTTTGTCTAGTTGTACTAAGGGTTTTTAAATAATTATATTGCCTTAAATAATAGCAAAAACGGTTTAACCCTCTGAGCATCCAGGTAATAGGTGAAATTTGACACTTGCTTTCCTGCCATATTTTTTAAATTATATTTTTGATTCAAATATATATATATATATATATATATATATATATATATATATATATTAAAATTAGTTTTCATTTATTTTGTTTTAAATGGGTACTAAACTATCATCCCAATAAAAATATTTTATTTTCAATTTTATTTATAAATTTAAAAATGTTGTGTATTGCTGGATAAACTGGGGATCAAAGGAAGTATAATATTGGGGTGGATCGTTCTTCTATGGAGGGAAAAAAATAATATTAATCAGAATCTACCTATGGGGAAAAGATGTTCCATGATATAGAGATTAGGGGGAAAAAATAATACAGAAACAATAAGTTTTACATTTGGTTAGATGATTTTACACTAAAAATAATTGTTTTTTACAATATAAATACTAAAAAAGTGAGGATTACTCAATAATTAGTAGTACAATGTACATTGCAACCTTTTTGACCCAACTATCTCCCCCACCCCCCCTTTCATCACCATTGAATCAGCCCTACAACCCTGTAGTGCAATTGTCAGCGGCTTACGGTATTGGATGCCTAATCGTTGAGCTTTGTTCTTGTAAAGTAGATTAAATTACAAATTTACTGTGTGAAATTTGTTTGTTTGTGTACTTGGACTAATTATAAGATGTGGCGTTGTCAAGAAAAGACATGATTTGTCCTATATTTGGGCCAGGCTGTGATTTGCCAACTATTATGCTTCCTACGTACGAAAACGTAAAAAGGTACGTATATTGGAATTCAAAAAGAGAAGCAAAGAACAGTCTACTTAAATACACTTTTCTCCGCGTGTAAATAAATTGCAAGTAAGTTAGAAGAGACCTGGAAACGAGCTTTAATACCAATAAATTACCACTGCAATATTTTGAGAAAAATAAGTTCATACCACAAATATCGCTCTTTCAAAGCTAGAAAATAAACCGAAAGCTATCACAAGCTGATTAATACATTCTTAGAAAAGGCAAGTATTTGATATTGTTATGAATTTTTCCGCTGAGGCAATGATGGCACAGTTTTTACAGTATAAAAATATTTATTCTCTCTTCAGAAAACTCACAAAATTTATCCACAGGCAACAGTGTAATCGCTCACAAGCTTCAACACAAGCTTTAGCAAAAAACAACTTCGAATACAGCGATTATACAAGCTCACTCCAATAGATAAACAAAGCGATAAGCTTTCATCGAAGTCCAAAGTCAATCTGAAAACTTTCCCGTTCTCCAGTCTTTTATATACAAGCGCGTGAGACATTCTCGAAATTTCCAGCCAATTCATCGGAAAAGAAATATCTCGAAACTTCTCGATTGCTTTAGGTGTTGCCACCTTTTTCTAACTTGTATAATCGCTATTAATTAATAAATAAAATAAGATAAAAATAAATTACAATAGAATTTTGAAATAATACGTCACTATTTACAATATATACAGACAATTTGTGCAACAATATATCTACATGTACTTGTAAATACTTTGAAAGTTGTTATTGTAAGAAAGAACGGAGTGTACACTGTGTACCAATGAACGAGTGAGAATTTATACTAAATCAAAGAACTTGCGAAAAAGAATGGTAATCAGGTCACTGAATCGGTAAGTCACTCTCCATAATACTAATACCTCGAAATGAAAATGGAAGCTAGAGCGATATGGGGAGAGAGAAAAAAAACACTGACTAATTCTTTCAGTTCAATGGATTTAAAAAATGGATATGAACGGAATCGGAGGATGTACTACCTACTGATTTTTGACAAAATTCCCAACCCTTGTTATAACATTGGACCACTTCGGCATTTCCGACCGAGCAAGCGCTGCTATCGGGTCAGCTGCGCTTGAAGATGCAGGCAAACACAAAGCAATGTATCGAACGTTATAGAAATAAAATTCGGCGTGAGAGAACCAATATATACTCTCAATCAGTTGTACAAGATTATGACCATGACCAGTTTGGTTTATACTTCGACGGATGCAAATCACTGGAAGACAATATAAAAAAATTAATAATATAAGAACACGTACGACGTAAGTTCACTGTAATTTTGTCTTGATTTAATACTTAAGAAGCTGTTATATGTACCTCAAGTTTTTTTCCTGTAACCATTTAGTATATGTCCTCTCATTCCAATCAACGTTTAACGGCCTGTTTTACCTAAACAAAAATCATTGACTTTTTACCGTAAAAAAAGCTTAAATACCCAAACTTCACCCCCCTTGCTCAGAGCTTAACGTAAAATTTAATTTTTTTATTTTATTTTTCCCTTAATCAATGTACCTTTGAACATCTTTTCCATATAGGTAGGTTTTGAAATTCCACAGAAAAAAATTTCAATTGACTTTGACTTTTTGCTATAAAAAGGATCAAATACCAAAACTTCAACCTCCTTGTGGTGGTATTGAGCTTAGAATTTAACTTTTTATATTACTTTTCCATGTATCTATACACTATAAAACATCTTTTCCCCATAAGTAGCATTTGAAATTCTGATTTTTTTTTTATCCATCCTAGTATATATACGCATATGACCCTCAGAGTGACAAGTTTTTCGATGATTAAATTCTTGTATTTCATTATTTTAAAATGGACTGTTTCATGTAACGTAAGTTCTAACGTAAGTAAATGTGTTTACTTTCATACGATGTGGAAAAAAATCAAACCAAACAGATATTTGTTATTATAAATTTTTCTTAGTTTTAGATATGTACTTAATAGAAATCTATACTTTTATTTCTTATTTTTTTGTTAATAATTAATTATACAATAATTAAAATTTGCAAAGTAAGTTACCAAAAGGATAGAACTTGAGGTATTGATGAAGAATTTTCCATAGAATACCAATAAACTTATCGTAAAAAATAAAATATTTATTTACTCATGGTTTCAAAACTGCCATAGTAAATATAAATAATTTGAATGAATTTTTTTTTTTTTTCGTTTCTAAGGTTTTCCTCAGGTTCAGTTTTAATTGCATAGTCCTAACAACTTAAAAATTTTTCTAATCAAGCCTAAGCGTATCGATTTAGAAATTTTTAATACTATATTATATACCAATATTGATTTCTACATTTTTTTTAATATTATTGGAGTGTAGTTCTTAAAAGAAGTGCAAGAGTGATAATAAAAAACAAATTGTTAATAAAGTTGAAAATTTTGTGTTAGCAGCTCAAAATCAGACTTTTAGATTCACAATTAAAAAGATACAGCTCACTGCCGATGAAAAAAATCCAAGTCAAAACTGACAAACCTATTTTTCATAGCTTACCCATTGCAGAATATTAAAATCTCCACTTAAGAGTTTTGTGACGGAAAAGTTTCCCTGCTGCAGAATTTTAAAATATCCGTTTAAAAGTTTTGTGACAGAAAAACCATTAAATTCGTCTAAAGCTTAGTAAGAATAAAACATAGATTCTTGAAAGTGAATGATTGGCGTTATGGGTCATTATGACGATTCACTGTAACCAAGTCTAATAACTTTCACGCAAGATAACAACTTTAAATGCAGTATGGTGGTTTCAGAATTTTATTTCCAATTTCAAAATTTAATTCAAACTGGAAATAACCCAAAATGAAATTTTTTATAAAAAGAAAGATTTGATTCACAAAATCAATAGTCTGTAGTAGTGGGCATTATAAATTGGAAGAATAAAACTATCTACTTGAAGAATGAATATTCCCTTTTTCTTATTTATCTTTTTAATTATAATATTTTTAAATTTTGATAATTGCGAAATAATGTAAATTATACACACAACAAAACAGTATTTTTTGTAACATCTTAGTATCTTAAGGCGTAAGTCAGTTCAATAAAAATTAATTCGTATTTGTAAATGTAATTTGTTAATGTTTTAAAATGTAATTTGTATTTTCAATCACAAATATATTTTTATTGCCCATTCCCACTCAATACTATACAAAAACTTTATTATTTGTCCATTACTGCTTTTAGATATTACCTTGCTTAACTTAATGTGTACCCTCTTTTATCGCTATTGCATACTCTACTATATCCAGATATTATCTTTACTACCCAGACCATTGGATGTGCCTGTAATCAACTGACCAACTGATGTTCGCCTTGTTAAGTTTATTGTTTATGTTAAGTTTTTATTTGGATATCTTGTAACCTGTCAGATATAACCCACCTCATGTAACACTTCAACTAGATAACGGGGTATAGTTCCCTCGGGTTAATAAAAATTATATTTAAGCTAAGTTAAATAAAAATAAAGCAATTGGTATCTTTTCTGAAAAATGAAAATGTGTGTTTAATTAAATTTATTTAACAGTAAATATTTTAAGAAAATAATGCTACATTGCATGATTGCAATTTTTAAAGATTAAAGAAGGGAATGAATATAATTTTAAAACACCAGAATGTTAAAAACAGAATTTTAATAAAAACTGAAAAAACTTTTTACTCTATTCCTTTTTGGCGTAACGTAAGTTACCGCACCTAAATCCATTTTTAAAATTTTAAAAATATCATTAAAATATGATTTCCATTAAAATTTAGGTTTTTATTAGTTAATTTAAGAAATCAAATCAAACGAGCATTTTGCTTCGGAAAACTTTGTTGTTATATTTATAGAAACATTTAAATGAACCTGTCCAAATGTAACTTAAGTTACCAATGAATGACCCCAATGTAAATCAAATAAATATTAGGAAAAAATCACTGGTAATTTATATACATAGGATATAATATGAATTACTAATTAAATGAAATTATTGACGGATATACATGGATTTTTTTCAAATCTAGAATCTATTTTTAGTGGCAATTTTTTTTTTATGGGATTGCCACAGAAATGCTATACTGACGTACTAATCGTATCTGCAAAACGAAAAACTAGCACACAGAACTAACTTCACATAGTTGATGAAAACTTATTAAAATAACTTAATATGTTAGTTAATATGTCCATCGTAGATACGACCATAAAACTTGACCACTAGGGGTAGAACAAATTAAAGAGCACTGCCTGCTCACGATAAGTCAATTTGACCAAAAAATACAAGTACCACCTATACGTTTACCATGGCAGAATTATTCATTAGCACATCTTTAATGAAGAACTTTTCATATCCATGACAGTGAGACTGGGATTTATGAAAGATGATTTGTGGTTTCAAAATGTAAGGCTTTACAAATACTATAGAATAATTATTTTATGAATTGGGGAGCATGCTATTGATTTCCCCTTCTTAAGAAATCCTAATGTGAGCCACTAAAAACGGTTAATTATTTTAGCTATGGAATGCAACAGTTTCAATAGAGAAAATGTGGGTATAAGGACATTATTCCGAGTTATCTATTGTGGAAGAATCTATTGATATTGTACAGTACGCCAAAGAAAAATTCGAACGAAGACTATATTCGAACCTAATTATCGCTGTTTCTTGCGGTTTGCACCATAATATTTTGTTTACGATTTTCTATATGTCTGGTACATTTTTTTTATAGTTAAATTTACTTAGTAAAACAGCCCCCTATCTTTGAGAATTTCAATAGTAACTCCTATTTTTTATGTTTTCTTTCGATTTAGAATACCTCGTTTACTCTAAAATACCAGATTTTAGTTCATCATGTTAAGAAACACGTCAGTTATGAGTTAAAATGTTTTGATCGATCTTAAGTGGAAATCTTTTTGAAACGGGGAAGAATTAAACGCTTGCGTTTTTCCAGACGTAATCTATTACACGGTCCCTTAAAGTGAGCTTTTTTACATTTTTATTAAAATATTGAGAACCAAAAGTCAAAATAGAATGTAAAAAATTCTAAAGGGTTTTTCGACCATAATAATTCTAATAAATGCAAAAAAAAAAGGAGTATGTTACCATTTAAAAAATTTCAAAACTTGTTTTATTAATTAGTAATAAATTATAAAACAATGTTTGGTGCAAAAGTTGACTTTTATTTATGTTTGGCATTTAACAAACTGGCCGTTTGAAACAAAAATTGCTAAAATAAATGAATTATTTAAGAATTTATGATAAAAAAAGTAATTTGTTTCTTCTTTTTACATTAATGTGTCCATTCTTTGACCTCATTTAAATTTCTAACCACTCCTTGGAAAAAAAAAAAGAAGTTTTGTATTTTGCTGTTTTTTGGAAGCTGAATCTAAATATGGTATAATATTAGGGGGTTGTCATTGAACTTTTCTAAGTTTGGTTCAATTTAAATATGTAGATGACCCCTTATGACATGTATATATATTGAAATATTTCAACGATTTACAACGGTACTTGACTTTTATTATTTCATCAATTAGATTACAAGATATAGCCATTGTTCGGAAATGGCAAAAAAATCAGAACGATGGCTTTATCTGGCTATATCTTTAGTTCTAATTAATCGTACAATCTTGCCATTTGCACAAAAATGTTTTGTTTACGATTTTCCACATGTCGGGGTGCAAATTTTTTTTCTTAAAGGGCTGTATACTATGTAAATTTAACTCTATTTAAACATTTCAATACGAACCTCTATTTTTTATGTTTTCATTCGATTAAGAATACCTCTTTTACCCTAGCTACCAAATTTCAGTTCATTATGTCGAGAAACACTTCACTTATGAGTGAAAACGTTTTGGACGATCTTAAGGGCAAATTTCTTAATCACAGGGAAGAATCGAAAGTTTTGCATGCTTCAAGACGTAATCTATTATGCGGTCCCTTAAAGTGAGCTTTTTTACTTTTTTGTTAAAATATTGCGAACCAAAGAGTCAAAATGGAATGCAAAATATTCTGGAGGGGTTTTCAACCATGATAATTCTAATGAAAACAAAAAAAAAGTACATGTTTAGATTTAAAAAAAAAAAAAAAAAAAAATGAAAACGTTTTATTAATTACTAATTATTCAAAAATTATTTCAAACAAAAGTTGCACTTTATTTATGTTTGGCCTTAAGCAAATTATCCTTTGAAATAAAAATTACTAATATATATTAATAAATATTATTATTATTAAATATTATTATCGCCAAAAAACCAAATTTTCTTTTTAACATTAATTTATCATTTTTTAAATATAATTTAAATTACTAATCACTCATTGGAAAAATTATGAAATTTGGTATTTAGACGTTTTTTTTGGATTCTAAATCTAAATATGGTATAATATTATGGGGTTGCAGTTAAACTTTTTAAAGTTTGATTTAGTTTTAATATGTAGATGACCCTTCATGATATAAAAAAAAATTATATACAATTAATAAAGACCTACGATTTACAAAGGTACTTGACTTTTGTTATTTCATCAGTTAGAATACAAGATACAGCCATCGTTCAGATTTTTTTTAATGTGTACTGTACATAGAAGTTTTGCCAACCCTAACGAAACGCTTCAATTTTTAAACGATTACAATATTTTCTATATTTGTAGGGGGAGAGAGGAAGTGTTTGTTTCAAATTATGGATGGTTAAACGATTTCCAATAACAACGAAGAATCAGCAATGACATTAACTTATTTGCAAATCTTTATAATCCAAAACTTATTATTCAACAAATGCTAATACACTTAAGTTCTCATGGAAAAAACTTTTGACAATATTTTATCCAACCATAAAAATGTCGAGAGTGTCTATAAAAATAAAAATAAATACTAACAAAGATAATTTCTGTTATCTATTTAAAAATTATATTTTGCTTCATAGGAGGAAGGCCATTGCTGATTTCAGTAAGAATTCGTGCAACTGTAAATATTATAGTTAGAAATGAAAGTCAGTACTTTTATCATAACAAAAGCTTTTAGCCCATATTTAATCCTAGATATTGGCAAGACATTAAAGGAGAGTTTGGAATTGGGTACTTTCTGAATTATGTTCTTAGTTCCAAAAATTGTTTCATTTTTTGTGTTTTCTAAATGTTTGCACAAAGGAAAACTTAACAGTGTCATCACTTTCTTTTATAATCACTAAATATTTATTAAAAATCACGAGTCAAAAACTGATATAATTTTCAAAATTTTCACATCTCTAAAAATTTCGATACTGTCACTACATTCCAGAATTAAGCAGATTCTATTTACAATCGTTTACTTCATCAGCATAAATTGTGGCGGTGTATTTTTTGCGTTTATTGTACGAATTTAAATTTTAAAATCCACAAAAGAAGGCCGCCTCAAGATTCCATATATTTTCTTCAGTCATTTTCAAGCAACAATTGTAAAAAACAAATAAATTGGACTTGAAATATTTTCTATAAATAATAAATTTTCTGTTCACTTTTACTGCTGTATCTTCCTAATTTTATTTAAAAATTCAATAACCACTTTGGTCAAGAATTATTTTACTAAGATTATTCATTACCCCATTTTCTAAAAGTAATTTATCGCACTTAAGGGTATATCACTAAAAAAATTAAAAGGAAACGTGAACCATAAATACATTTACAAACCTATAATTCTCGAAATTTCAGTTTATTACAGTATTTACGTATAAAATCGTCAACCTTTTTGTCGCGTCAACGAAAATATCGCCAATTGTTGAATTTCTTTCCTATTGCAAACAGTTTTTACTAATCTGAATAAAGTATAGATTAAAAATAGTTTTATATCATTCTCATCATTCTCTTTAAATAAATAATTACTTTACAAATTATCTATAATAATGAAACAAGCTGTCTGTCTGTGGATCTATAGAAACCTACTTAAAATTGGAGTAGAGCTCTGAAATTTTCAGCATAAGTAGTTTTGGCCTTCTAATTGTATACATCACAAACAGAAAGTTCAAATTTTAATTAGTTCTTTTTAATTAATTTTTTAATTAATTAATAAATATGTTACAAAACGATATCTCATAAGACTACAGCTCTGAAATTTTCAACATAAGTAGTTTTGGCCTTTTAATCAGACTTTTAAGAAACAGAATTTTAAATTTTTATTTTGTAAGTTTTTAATTAATTTGTTTAATTAATTAATAAACATTTTACAAAACGACTACTAATAGGGCTACAGCTCTAAAATTTTCAGCACAAGTAGTTTTGGCCTTCTAATTGGACTTTAGAAAAACAGAATTTTAAATTTTTGTTTAGTTCATTATTAATTATTTTAATTAATATATATATTACAAAACGATTTCAAATAGGGCTACAACTTGGAAATATTCAACATAAATAGTTGTGGACTTCTAACTGGATTTTTGAAAAACAGAATTACATTTTTAAATTTTTTTTTTTTTTAATGAATTAACAAATATTTTACAAAACAATTTGTAATTGGGCTACATTTCTCAAATTTTCAAAACAATTAGTTTTGCCCTGCTAATTGGTCTGACAAAAAGAATGTTAAATTTTAATTTGTTTTTCAATTATTTTTTTTACAAAAAGCGACTTCGAATAGGCCTACATCTCTGAAAGTTTCAACAAAAGTAGTTTTAGCCTCCAATTTTGCTTTCCACAAACACGTGTTAAAATAATCTTAAAGGGGTGTTGTATTATTGTATTAAGGGGGAATTTTTTTTTTCTTGACAAGGGAGAGGCTTCCAATCTTAAGTCTTTACGTAGCAATTAGATTTTAATGAGTGAAGCGAGCTTTTGCTTACGCAACAATGAACCTTTTAACGAGTGAAATAAGCATGTGTTTATGTGTCCATGAACTTTTCAGCGAACGAAGCGAGCTCGATTTTGCGTAGCGATGAACCTTCCTGCGAGCGAAGCGCCAAAAACTGGGTCCTATACACGAATGACAGATTTCCACAACGCGAGGCCTCACAGCTAGCTAAAATATTGCACATTGTAAAATTTCGTAGCGAAGCACGGGTATTTAGCTAGTGGTTCAATAAATTGAACATTGATAGTAAAGTTTCGGTAATTAAACTTTGTTGATAATATATTTAAACTTTTTTAAAATAAAATTATTTTAATTTAAAGACTAGATATGTTGCTATACCTATCGTTTTTGTAGTCAAAAATGTCGCCCATGGTTGATTGTTTAATACGCATGATAAGTATGGTAACGTATTAAACAATCGATCTTTTTATTATAACAAAAAACATAGTTGAACGAATGTAGTTACCAAAATATTATTGTCAGTCTTTTAAGCAAATCAACATAGTCTATGGGATGACTTGAAATTATATTTCTATTTACTAAAATTACAAGTACAATAAACAAAAAAAAAGAAAAAAAATGTAGACGTTCGTTTTCTTCTTGATTTTCAAAATTTATGCAAGATGCACGATCGATTGGGAATGACGTCTTGGCCAAGCACTCAATAAGTTAAATTTTAACTTTCAATTTCCCTCATGAATACATAGGATAATGGAAGTGTAGCATTCGGTATAGCATAATAGCATAGCATAGCTAAAACAAATTCGATATTTTTGCATTTCTCCATGTTTTGGAACATCCTGATTTCAATAAAGTGGTATAGAAAAAATGTATGTGTGTGTTTGTGTGGTCAGTATAACTCCCGAACAAATTGACCTACGATGTTCAAATTTGGTGTACGGGTAGGTGGTGACCATGGGACCTATTATTAAGGTTTTCGTCAAAATCACGCCAGCGCATTAGGTAGATGCCATTGAAAAAAATCCCGTTTTTTAATGATTGCTAAAACACGGCTCTAACGATTTCGATCAAAATCGCTGTGGTTATGAATCTTAAGGTGTTCTAAACATCTCCACCTTCGAAATCCCCGTAAAAACACTTTAATGGCGTAAAAAGTTAAAAAACGAAGGCCTTAGTTCTCTTTCCTTGAACATATAGCTCATCAACGATCGTTTTTTCTCATCTTCTCAGTTTCACTGATAATAAAGGATAATTTAAGAATTATCGAAAAGTATATTGATAAAAGCTCCATTTTAGTGGTTTTTTTTCCCCTTTACGTTTTGTTACATTTGGATTAAAAAAAAAAAATTATCTAGAAAAAAATGTCTCTGTTTCTGTGTGTCCGTGGTCAGCATAATTCCCGAACAGATTGGCCTACTATGTTCAAATTTGGTGTGCGGGTTGGTGATGGCATAGATACCTACCATTACGGTTTTTGTCAAAATCGGTGCATATGCATAAGGCAGCTGCCATTGAAAAAATCGTGTTTTTGAGTAATTGCTAAAAAATGGCTCGAACGATTTTGTATAAAATCACTGTGGTAATGCCTCTTCAGGTGTTCTAAACATCCTTACCTCCGAAATTCTCGTAAAAATACTTTAATGGCTTAAAAAGTTACAAAATGAATGCCTTTAACACAGTTATCTTTCCTTGAATATACCTCATCAACAATCGTTTTTCTTCTCTACCCAGTTTCACTTATAAGTTAATATAAGAATTATCAAAAAGTATATTGCCAAAACTATAATTTTGTAGGAGTAATTTAATGATTTTTGGAGGAATTTAATGATTGTCCATTGGGAAGAGAATAAAAAAATGGTATGTGGCATAAATCCACCTCAATATTATAGTGTAATTGAAAATTATGTGATGTTCTACATTCATAGTTTTTTTTTTTTTTTTTTTACCTTTTTGAAAACTAAAAATGAATTTAATAATTGGCTAGAATTTTGTTACGACAAAAAGGTTCACGGTTTAATACGCAAGTACTTTTATTTATTTTCTTAATTTTCTACATTATCTTTTTAATCAATTTTTTATGTAAATGATAACTGTATTAACCACTTGAAAAATCAGTCATGACCACACGGAATGCAGTTAAAACCACAATTTGTTCTAATTTTTCTCCTATTACTTTCCAGAAAAATATTTTAGTACACACATTAAAATAACTATTAAAAAGGTTTTAAAATTCATTAATCAATAAAATCATTACTCGTCTTTCCCGGTAAGCCACTTCCATATCTATGCATGCGTTTAATATTTAAAAATCTGCAGTTTTATTCCGTTCTTGATGAAATTTTGCACACTTCATATTCGAAATAAGATGATCACTGGTTACACGAGATTTCAAAAATCCTTTCCAATTCTTCTTTCTAACGCATTAAGGTTGGTTCTAGATTTACTGGAAAACGCCGGGCCACAGCTGTTTGAAAATATTTTCCCTGTGTTTTTCTATAAGTATCCTGGTTATGCTCTTATCTTGCATTCAACAAAATCAATTTGATTCTGATTTTACCGGATAACGCCGGGCCACAACTGTTTGAACAAATTTAACCAAATTAACCGTGTGTTTTTCTAAAAGTATCCTGACTAATCTAGATTTTTGGGAACACAATTTCATTCCGATGTTTTGTATTTAAGGGTATAAGGGGTGAAAGAGGGCATGCTTCTATCTTGCATTCATCTAAATCAATTTGATTCTGGTTTTACCGGATAACGTCCTGCCACAGCTATTTGAGCACGGCAAATGCCAAGCGTTTCAACTATATTTTATCATATCCAGTTTTCGCCATAATCACACAACTTATTTTGTAATACAATAATTCAAATATAAAGCGAAATATCAATAATATAACCCATTAACAGAGTTTTTAAAAAATCATTTGTTTTCAAACCTAAATTGTAAATTTTTATATTCATTAACACAGCGCCGATATCAAAAACATTTCTATTAGAAAAATGTGTGGCAAACTATCTTTCGAAATTTATTTGCTAAAAATGAACATGAATTTATGCTCTCACATTAAAATATCATTCATTTATTCTGATTAAAGCAATGTTATTGTTTTTTTTTATTAAAATTTTTTTTAACAAGAAAGAGTTTCAACAATGATCGGTTCAATGACATTTTAATGCAATAATAAATGAACGTGAATTTATGCTCGCACATTCAAATATTTAATTATTCTGATTAAAGAAATTTTATTATTTATTTGTTAAATATTTTTTGACAATGGACAATTCACGCATTTTTTAAAAACGAGTGAAAATAGTTTATATTTATGAAGAATTTCTTACCGATTCCAAATATTTAAGCTAAAGTTCTTTAAAAAAAATAAGTTCTTTAAATAATACGAAAGGGAAATGCCTCAAAACTAAGCCAAAACCAGTGCTGTCAAAACACATAACAGAATTTGTAACGTCAAGGTTCCTACTGTTTCTATGGTTATCGTGAGGTTTCTGCCGAATAGTTGGCAGTGAAATAGTTGGCGCTGTTAGACTATTGCCATATCACGTACAGGCTGGTGCGATTTGCGAGAAACTTGCAAAACTGGTTTCCGCTGCTGCATTTCAAGCCATGATGTTTGGTAACAATTGACGTCACATTCAATTTGAGCCGAATGAAACGTTTTCTCGCCAATGTCTAACATGTAAACTTTGATAAATTAAAAAAAAAAAAAAAAATGTAGAAATGCATTGAGCAGAATTTTTTTCTATTTATGGCCTTTTAAAAAAATTTAGAATAAAAAAAAATAAAAAAATGAAGGAATTGTTCATTGGGAAGAGTTTCAACAATGGTCGGTTCAACGATATTTTAGTGCAATAAATTAACGCGAATTTGTGCTCTCATATTCGAATATTTATTTATTCTAATTAAAGACATTTTATTACTTATTTATTTAAAAAATAATTTATAACAGGAAAGAGTTTCAACAATTGTCAGTTCAATGATATTGTAATACGATTGGATGACGGCAAGTTGGTTTATTAGTATTCCGTAAAAGCTACCTTTTAGTGACAGTAACAGCCCCAAAATTTGACAGAATGCATTTTCATCTAATTCGAACCTGTCTGCTAAATTTCTGTCTGATTGGATGACGGCAAGTGGGAAGATTAGGCGTCCGCATATTTGCCTCCCATCGGCGCACACACACAACCAAACATACACAAAATCGAAGTTGGTATAAAGGATTTAAAAATTCTGTTAAATGAAATAAGCATTCAAAACTTTCTCAAATCAAAATATTGAATATAAGAATTTTTGGAAAGGAAAATAGAAATCAATTGCCTTGTAATGTTAAAATAGAATGGGTAAACTGCTAAAATGTTCTAATAAACATCAACTTCCTTTAAATGTAATAACCCCATTTAGTATCCCATCATTCCTTATACATTCAAGTACATAATATACAACACAGAACTTTCAGTTGATGTAACCAGTTAATACCATTTAGCGTTAGAACGGAAGACGATGACGAGTCAAACGATCGGAAATGCTTATTTCAATGTGAGATGCGTTATTTTAAATCACAATAACAACCATTTGGGAGAAATCCAAAACAGATTCATTCGCGAAACGCAAACGACTTCGAATTTCCTCCAGCAGAATTTTCGGACAGGATTTGTTTGTTCGGCGGTGGCAACACTTCGTAGGACATTATCCGAAAACAGATATTTCGCTTGTTGTAATGACTGTGGAGTTATTGTTCTAGTGGGGGTTTATGGGGGGATTTGGCGATGTGCCATAATCGACCATCCCGACTTGGAATTGAGTGATCGACGTGGATTGTTTTTTATCGCTCTGGATTTTACACCTTGTCGTAAAAGGGATTTGTCACCCAATTTCGAAATACAAATCGGGATTGATATTGGACCAGGGATTTGTAATTTATCTATTCATTAGCGATTTTTATGAGAGAATGGAGTTTTTACATTGCGACGACACAAGCAAATGATTCCAGCAATCTCAGGCAGGAAAAGCGAAATACATACTTGTGATTGGCTGAAAATTCGTATTTATTTTTTAAATGTATTCTGTTTGGTCTTCTGGCAGACGATAAAACTCACAGTAAATAACATCGTGCATAAAGTAATTAGATTTTAAACTTTTAAAATAGAGTTCACACTGTTAACTTTAACTGTGAAAATGAAATTAAATGTACGCCAAAAAAAAAAAAAAATTGTGCACATTATGGTCCTAATACTGTAAAAGGGCAAGGCTTGTACTCAAACAATTTTTAATATCACTATATTGATATAAAATTCTACACTAAGTGACACAACACTAATTCTCTCTCTTCCCGTAAACTAGTCACAGCTCTGAAAATTGGTAAATTTGTCAACAAGGATAAACAGAAAAGTAAGCCATTCCAATACCGTTTCACCAACTTAAGGGATCAAAAAGAGGTCAAACGTTCCAATCAATGTAGTATATTCAAATGTTCTGCTTTCAACTTAGTCACCTTTGAAATTTGGTACAAATATCAACAAGAATAAGCACAGAAAAGCTAAGCTATACTGAACTCAATTAACTACTTTAAAGGACAAAATGAATGAATAATATCCCGAATGTTTAACTTCCAAAAAAGTCACAGTTATGAATTTGGTGCAAAGGGGAAATATAGATAAAATAAGCTATTCCGATTTTGATAAATAAATTTTCAGGTATCGAAAAATGGTCAAACATCCGAAATGTGGAATGTAGTTTTTAATTGCTAAAATACACATGGTTATTAAGAGGTTAAATATTTAATTCTGAAGTAACGTATGAAAATAAAGAACTACGCAATTTTGAGACTTTATCGTTGCTATCTTTTACCGCTTTGATTTTTTTTAATTTAACTTAATTTATGTCATACTTGCATTTAGTTGAACTTTGTTAATTTATACCCCATCAAAAATTAATTTGTTCAAAAAAAAAAATAATAAATAAATAAAAAATAATAATGATAATAATTTACAGATCAATTTTTCTCTTCACAAATGGATTGTTGATATTCATGACAAGAAATTAAACCTTTTTAACAGACCTGCGACTTATTTTTCTATATTTTGTTTCCACTCAATTGTAATGACTTGATTTATTTGTTGCCATATTCGAAAAATATCTTATCACCTGTTTTCAACTTCTCTAAATGCACTTTAAGGAACAGCTCTCAAATTAAAAAAAAATTATTAAACAATTTTAAATTATTTTTTTCAGCATTGTTATAAGAAGGATTTAAAAAGTTTATGTTGAACCCAGAGAATTTGTGGACCCTTTTCTGTGAACCCTAATATTTTGTTAATTTACTATCAATTTCAGAAATTTTTATTTAGAATGATGATCTTTCGCGTTAAACCTGTAAAATTAAATACTTTGTTTACTACGAAAACATAAAAAAAAAAGTTGATTTTTGCTTTCTAATCCTTTCATAGAAAAATAAACATTAATTTGTAATTTTTATTGGTGATTATTTGGTCAGTTTTTTTCTATTGTGCTAAGTCAATAAAATTATTCAATAGGCTGAAACCCTAGCAATAACTGCGAGTGATCCGAAAAATTTAAAACATGATAAAATGTGGAGAATACCTACAACAGTCAAACTATCTTTAATGTACTAGCTGAAAAACCTCTCGATTTCAGCCATATTGCCAACAAATCCCACCCTAAAAACATCAAACGATATATTACCCTGCAACATCCCCACACTCAAGTCCTTTGTCAAAACTACAATTCCCCAAACCCAAAAAGAATCCAAACTTCCAAATGTCCTTCACAACAACAAAAAAAGTCACCTCTTAAAAAAATCACCTCAGCCAAACGATTTTTCTTCCACTCTACCTTGTGGCTATTCCGCTAGAAGTTACTTCCACACGCATTCGTCTTTTTTCTCCACTGCTGCCTCCCCTCCTCTAGAAAAACCTAATAGTGGCGTGGACACTGTTGGCACTAAGCGTCCTGCCCCGAAAAGACTTGATTTATAGGTCTTGATACGGGGCGTGCCAGGGCGCTCTAAATTACGCCCCTGCCAGGGCTCTACAGTTTATCGATCAAAAATGTCAGTTTCCGACCGAGAGTCGTTACTCCGATGCCAGATTTTGCGACGTAAAAGTGATTTTTTTTTTATATTCGATCGTTTGGTATTCTGCATTTTTTCTTAGTGATGTAGAGAGACAGTAAAGTGAGATTTGTTTAAGTTACTGTGCATGATGGAAGTGAAGGGTTGGGAGTTTAAGTTGAAGTTTTTGCAGGAATGATGGGTTTAGAGTAAAATACTAAGCGTTAAATGTTCCGAACAGTTTTGTTGGAAAATTTATTTTTTTCCAAATTTTAAGTTTTTTTTTTACACCAAAGTCGCATAAGAGCCATATTTAAAAAATTATGAAAAATCTTTTTTTTTTTTTTTTTAAGTGGATCTGCTGGATGCATTCACACCCATGGACAGTATTTTTGAAGTACTCCTATGTGTGTATTTATTTGATACCAAACAAGTAAAAAAGTTTCAAACATGAAATGCAACTTTAAAATTTCAAAGAATTCTTGGGAGTTTATGTTTGGGTCAGTCTAGATTAACTGTTTATGGAATTTAATTCAAATCGTCCAAAAATTACCGGTTTTTCGAACAGACATTGCTGGGATTTCACAAGTGCTTCGTGAATTTTTTTTTCCTTTTTTCCCCTCCTCCATTTGTAGGTCACTGTACCTTATAAAACGAAAAAAAAAATCATTTCAGTGCCTTATGAGTTTTATTTGATAAGTTCAGTTATGGTAGTATTTGAATTCAAAGGATTATGAAAGAATTATGGATATGTTTTATTTCTCAATAATTTTCTCAACCCTAATGAGCCATATTTTTCATTATACTCTTACTCTCCAGCCCGAAAAGGATATCGGAAATGCACTTTTTCGTTCAACCAAGTCCTTAAGTTTGTATTTTTCTAATACACATTCAAAACTTTTATTATTGTGTTTGATTTATTTTTCATAGTACAATCGCTACATAATAGCTACTGCACCAAAACAACGCTCAAGCAAGATCTAGTTGGTTGGTTGGTTTATCTATTACATTGCACAACAGATATGCTGGTCCAAATCCTTGTTGAAACTGTAGTATATTAGGGGGATGCTTTTCGAGTAGTCTCTGAAAGAAAATAGTCCTGCTGAGACATCAAACTTCAGATCAGAAGGTTGAAGGGTTTGCATCCGCCTCGCAGAACTCAGGTAGGATTGCAGATGAAATTCGCGATGGACAGCTTTAATGGTCTCTCTTTAGTGAGGTGAGATAGTAGAGAGAATTAGTGGAGTGCTAGTTCACGTGTCATTGCTTCGTCATTTGAACGAGACTTAAATAATGAGCCAAAATTGTCTTACTTCGCAAGAATAGCACTAAGGTTTCGGGCAAGTGACCAGGGCAGTAACAAAATCTGTCCCGTATTTGAGTCTAGAATGGGAGAAATTACAGAAAACTTCCACCAGGCAACGCGGAATCTGACAATTTTATTACTATTATTATTATTATTATAATTATTATTATTTAGCAAGCACTGTAACAGATAACTTGTTGAACGGAAATATAAAAATTACGTATAGCAATTTTATATTAAAGAAATAACGTCCTCAGAGAAGGTTTTTAAAAGCAAATTGTTTTCGAATTGCATTTTCAATCCAAGAAAACTAAAATAAACTCCCTACTACCCATATGGGAAATTCAATGCCCGTGTTGAATTTTTTTTTTTTTTTAAATTCAAGTTTCATTTCTTATTATTAATCTAAAATTCTAATTCTTAAGTTTACTAAAGCATAATTTATTTATACTAATCTATATCTTTATACCAAATTTAAAGTCTTTTCAATACGTTCTAATTACGTTTAATGAAGCTTGGTTATTCACTACGAGGGAAAAATGATTTCAAAATATAATTAAGGCCCGCAGCTGTACCACGAATTTAATTTAAGCTTTAATTAATCCTAAATATCCTGTTAAAATATCCAGTATATAGTTATTTATATTCTTGTAAGTGCCTACTGAAAAGGAAAATTCGCATCGTTAGTCAGATTACTTAATAGAATCCTCAGATATCCTACTTACATCTCCTACACTTCAAATATCTGTACAATAAATTAATTTTCCGCATAAATGTGTCACTAATAAAACACAACCTCTCATTCATCATTCAAATAAACTACAATATTATACTCAATTATATTTAATACAATTTGGCAACAGTAGTTTTGAATTCTCATTAAATATATTTTTAGACGTAAAAAACCTTCAAGGCGTAACGAGTTTTGAAAAACCATTTGCAGATAAATACAATAATTTAGGCTAGGGAAAATGAAACCATTATAAGTCCCCAACATTAACAAAACACTCCCTTCTGCGACCCATACATTCTGAACGCTATCCACAATTTCTGATATTATATTAAAGGAAGTATAATTTAGTTTCAAGGTAATTATTTCATTTAGGCCAAGAACTTGTGCTTCCAGATGTAAATGGGCAATTTACGTGATTTCGGGGTTTTTTCATCTCTTTTCTTGCTCCCTGTATTTATCTTTGAATGGGTAGAGGGCGTAGCAAAAAAAGTCTTTTTAATACCTTCTAATTACGCTTAATGAAGCTTGATTAATCGTTAGAGAACGACGCAAATGATTCCAAAATATAATTAGGCTGCTCAGCTGTACTACGCATTCAATTTAAGGACTCTAGGTTAGATGAGAAAAAAGAGGAATTTGTACTTGGCGGAAATTGAGTTTTCGCTATTACTAACTGGTCTTGGTTTATTAAATTGTGATGTATCATTTAAAATATTGAATGAAGTGTGCCAATTTTATCTCATTTTAAATCATTTTTACATCGTAACTCTTAATGGGACAAATCAAGTTTATGAAATGTATCCGTCGTTTTTATTCAGAAGTTTTTAATTACCATATTATGCACAATAATGGTTTAAAAGCTTTATTACCTTTTAATGAATTAATACATGTTTGGCTACGTTGTGCTAAACATATCGTACCTTTGCTACAAAAGTAGCACAACTCAATACTCTTTGTTTTGAGTAGAAATGTGCAGAGTATCAGAAATTGCATGCACTGGAAACTGGCTGAATGACTTAAGATTGTTTACAAGTTAAACTCACGTTGTAACTGGCTTATGTTATTCTTCCAACTTCAAGTTCATGTAGTATGTGATTCTGTACTCACTTTATTTAAAAAATAAAGAAGTTACGCCACTTTTGTTGATGATATGTTGACTTGTTAACTATTCCACAAGAAAATTTTTATAAAAAAATACAAATATTTGCCGATGATAAAACTTTTAAATTAATCAAGTAAATTCAGTTCCATTCAAGAATAAAAAAAAGGCATTTCCGTAATGTAGCAAATCTTTAAATGTTACACAAATATACCAACGAGATTTTGTCCAGCAATTTTATAATTTGGAAATTTAAGTAAACTGGATCAACAAGTAAAAGTGCATCTGCGCCTAAGAAATCCAGTGTGATGGTTCATTGCATAAAATGTTTCTGATTACAATTTTTTGGGTACATGATTTTCTAATTAGAACACTGATCTACTCCGATTAAATTCCCGAGTTAGTTTTACAGGAAGCTTAATTTATTCTTGCACTTATTCCGTACACGCTTAGAGTTGGAGAATTAAAAGAACAGCAATTATCAAAAGAATTCTTTTTTTGTGATACTGATAAAAAATATATACAATATTGACGTAGAATAAACAAAGCATAGATGGTTCCAGGAGATATTTTCAGTATCTTGTGGTGCCTAAGCATCAACTAAAGATAAACAATTAAAGCTTGATGTAAATATTTGTCATTACTCAGAAATATTCCAAGGTGAACCAATCACGTTGTTAAGAAAATTATTTTCTAGAAGGGTATAATTATGGAAATCAACTATTTAAGATAAATGACGAGTACTTCTTTCATATTGAGCTTAATAAGACTAGAAAATTCCACTTATCCGATGTCAACTAATACTATAATTTTCTTAACTGACCATAAACATAGATTGAATGTATAATGAAATTTCAAGCAAAAAATATGGTTTCCATGCAACTATTGTATTCCAAATTTTACCTGATAATGGGCGATGTATATTGTTATTAAGAAAATAAGTAACTAAATAATAAGTAACAAAAAAGCATTTTATATAATCTGTCTCCATAGTCGTGCGAACAATGGAAGGGAAAGAAAAAAGAACAGATCATAAGCACCTACCCAAAAACAAGTCTTTTGAATTCAAAAAATTATCTGCACAAGATTTTACTAATAAGTAAAAACTAAATAGTATTCTAAATTTAAATAAACGCTGTTTTGTGATGCTTTTTTAAAAATAGTAAATTAAAGTACTTTAACATATTGTGAAAAGTAATCGCTAAAGTAATTTAAAAATATAAAAATTAAACAAAGAGCAAAGTTGCGAGTTATCAACTTATGATTTGTCGAAGTGTTAATAAACTCACTCTAAGCTTCGTGTGCTGTCTCTACCAAACTAAAATAACTTTTACTTAGAGTGGTTATCCACTGACACCTGTTGGCGGTTTGTTAAAACAATTCTGTCAGGGAAATTTCTTTTTCAAATTGAAAAGTAGATTCTTATGAAGCTTCCACTTGAACCCATAAATCATTTTTATGATTAATTATAAAGCCCTTTGAAAGCATCGTCTCTGTCTAATAGAATTCTGAGGTTTCTGTACTATTTTCACACAATTTTCACTTTTCAAAGGGTAATAACGAACAGTTTTAAAAAATTATACTCCCCCCATCGAATCCATAGGAAAATTTATAATTTTCAATACTGACTATCCATTGAACGATATAACTTAATGATGGCCATTTGATTGAAATTACTTTCCCTGTGACGTATCGTTTGGCGAAATCGATATTATAAGGTGCCATATCGTAATCGAATTCCTTTATCAAATCAGCGAATAGGTTGGAATTGGTAAAAGAGGGTAAAAATAAAAATCTGGAACACATTTTCTTCCAACACGGAATACTTAATGAGGTACTTAAGCTAGAATTGGAGGGGAGGGGAAAAAACTGTTTTTGCTCATTTGAAGAAAAATAGTAAATCGTTTCCAATAATTGCAGTAGCTGCAAGAAATTAAAGCCTAAAGGCCAGATTGCGTTTATTAGGAATTAGTTTCCTAATATATTGCTTTTCAGACAGCCAATCCTTCATTTAAATATTTTCCAGAGTTTTTTTACCAATCTATTGAGACGTTTGTCGGAGAAATTACCATAGTATTGAAAATTCTGAAAAAAAAATCGTTTATCGTCCCTCTAAGTGATTCTGACGACGGTGTCGAGAAGGATAAAATTGGCAGGATGCATTCGTATTTGAGAGAAATGCAATTTAAAAGGATTTTATTTCTTCTGGTTCGAATGTATCATGGAGAATTTCGATTTAAGAATCCAATATCCCAAATACCGTTGCAATAATGTCGACTTATCCAGAAATGGTGTTAAAGTGAACATTCATTTCACTGTTCAATTATTTTTAAACTTTTCAATTATTAAGAGGGATCCAATACATTTCTAACTAAAAAACAATTTTTACAAAAGGAAAGTGAATATTTCCTGGGGAAATTTTCGCTATAAGAAGTTAAAAAATAATTCAATTTTTCTTAAATGACAATTCAAGAACAATTTAAAATTGACATTCAACAATTGATTTGGTTTCTTTTTGGTCTAAAAAATTCATTCACTACTTTTCCGTTAAGATCCATCCCATTAAGTTCAATACAAGTCCTTAAAGTGATTTCTTTCTTTCGTGTATTGTACATTTTTTTTATGATGTTTATTTTACTTTATAATTTTTCCAACAGGTCTCAAAAATATTTTTAGCGAATATATGAAAGTATAATCATTTGGGTAAAGTCTAGATAGCTTTAAATAGGTGCAAATAATGTGTAGTTACCCAATTTTTTAAACTAGTTATAATAATTTTAAATATTTATATATTCACTTGGAAATCAAACTAGTTTTCCCTTTTGTTTTTTCATTATAAAAGTTCATTAGCTTAATAGCTTTACTTGTTTAAATATTGGATTTAAAACAATAGCCTTTCAATTGATAACGTTACGTTCTGAACTTTTATAATTTAGACTGCTACTATTGCAAAAGATAAGGGTTAATGACTTGCATTGAAATTCCAAAAACTTTCCATTGAATCAGATATTCCAAATTTCTGAGATATTCAGTTTCATTACAAATTAATAAATATATTTCACGATTTATTTCTCAAGCAAAATTATTAAACACTAAAAATAATTTAATTGTCATGAATATACAGATATTGAAAATTGGACAATTTGCTCATTTCAATCAAGTACATTTTTTAATATTTACAGAAACAACTCGGATATGTATGATTATAATTACACAAGTATAGGAATGATTTCCTTAGTATATGACAATACATATTACACAATATTAAAATCAATAATTTCTTCTCTATTTGAATATTTTTATATTCAACACATTACTGTTTACCCTTTATTAGTAAATATTTTCCATTGCATGAATAAATATATATATAGTTCATAGAGTTAATAACTAATCAGTATAATATGCAAGATTTAAATAAGATATTAATTTAGAGGAATTGAAAAATACACCTTTTTTAACTGAAATTTTTGAATGATAAAAAATATTTGATGTACTGTTATCATTAAAAGATAATATGTGGAATACTATAACTACTGGACAAAATCTTTCCCAAACTTTTAAACCTGGCACATACCAATTTTCACGACCAGGACTCTTTACAAACATCGCACTCACTTAATAATAGAAGAGAAAAAAAAAAAAAAAAAAAACGAGAAAAAAAACGTCTTTTATCTCAACCCATTGTGAACTTGTCTAAAGGTAAAAAAAATCGTTTGAAAAAGTACCCTCCCGAGATG
This sequence comes from Linyphia triangularis, assembly GCA_963978545.1. Classification (NCBI taxonomy): domain Eukaryota; kingdom Metazoa; phylum Arthropoda; class Arachnida; order Araneae; family Linyphiidae; genus Linyphia; species Linyphia triangularis. The sequence goes on along the minus strand of OZ021732.1, from coordinate 52,300,026 downwards.
TCCACCTTAGGAACTTCTACTTCGAAGCAAAAAAGTAACCATAAAAACAAAACATAAATTCCTCGCCAAAGATGAAAAATTCGTCCCCATACCTTTCCCAGAAGCTTGATGATTTTCTGCCAGAGAATGTTTGTCTGTGATAAATGCGAATTTTTCATCCGGGTTCTTATTTCTTCTTCAAGAGAAGAATCGTCTGCCTTTTTCGAAGACGTCATCTTTTTGAATCGATATCATTCGAAAAAGGAAGGATGGTACTTCACGGGACAATGTGCTTGATATGGAGAATGCACGAGGCTAGTCCTCCTTGCACGAAGTTTACGTTTTGGATGGTTGTTAAGTTTGTTTTCATCCTGCAAAAGTTTCTGACACGTGTATTAAGGTAGTTTTGATACATGAATAAAGCTGTTAGGAGTTGGTCTTTTTTGGATATGAAATGAAGTTCTCTTGTGTTTAAGAGTTGAGGTTGAAAGTTTATTCTGAAGTTTTAAGGTTTGGAAATATATTTACTTTACTAGTCCACTTTTTATTTTTAATGCATTTCTTAAGTTTTTCGTTTGTCGTCTGAAACGAAAAATTCAATCGAGTCTTTCTATCTAATAACACACTTCAGTAGAATTATCCTAATTTTGTAAATTTCATTACAACAAGACTTATTATTATTATTTTTTTTTTAATTTCTATAATAATTTAATTGAACCAATGACATTCGAAAACTCTTTTTTACAAAAAAATTATGAAGTGCTTTAGAACTTTGTAATTTCACCTAACCATTAATTTATATTATCTTTAATCTAAAACGGCGAATTCCATTACATCGTTTATGCTCTGAAGAGTAAAAATTTGGTAAGAAAAGTATCTGTAAATTCGAATCGAAATTTTTAATACACAAAAACTTAGTTATAATGGTTTAATAATAATGTCAAAATCAAGGGTAGCAATGAAAATATACATGCATACAAAGATGGAATTCTGACAGAAGCATACATTATAAAATACTATAAACTGAATTTCGTAAAATATCACTGACTATCAAAAGGAAATGTATAGGGTTTGATTAGTGTTCATATAAGCTGTTTTAACCACTGACATGCAAGAAATGTCTATACGTATAATTTCTTGTTTAGTTTGTATTAATTAAATTATATTTCTGAAATTCGGTTTCTTGGAGAAACTTATTTCTTTCAAATGGTTGTCTAAGTGGATATCAGATGCATTGGGAAAAATTAACACAGAGAAATAATTGTACATTTGCATAGCAAGAAATATAGTAACAACCAACCAAATTCCCTAAATTCTAGTATTAAATCTTAACAATTGCGTTTGAAACTTTGCATACTAAATTAAAATTATAAAATGTAATAACGAAAACTTTTATTGGGAACTAGGGTAATTGGAACCTTATAGAAATGGTAGTGAGACACACCGGGTGCGACTTCATGTAATGATTGTACATTTAATAAGTAACATTTGAAGTTTAATGTATTTGGGATTTATAAAAGATGTAATTCTGAAATTTCTAAAAAAAAAAATATATATATATAATTCTTAAATTCCGTTTAATTTACTATCTGCTCTTTTGAAAAGTAAGAAATACATTGGGTAGATATAATATATGTAGCATACGAATATCAAGAAAAATCATAAATAGTAAAACCATATACAAGTATTTACAATTTCAAAGCATTTAGAGGAATTGTATTACTTAAATGAATTGTATTACTATATTGGGGTATTACTTAAATGTAGAGTGATTAAAATATAAATAAAATTTATGAAATTCTCAATATTGCTTATAGATACGCAAATTTACTAACACTAATATAAATTTTTAGAATTTTTTTTAAAAGTGTAGTACTATTACTAGTTCAATGACTACCAAGAGTATTCTAAAGAATAAGATATTATTAGTAAAATTTTTAACGTTCAGTTGTTGAAGACATCGGTAGAAAATCAAATTTTGTTTTTCTATGCATCGACAATACTTACATTTGAAATTGATACCAAGAAAACAAATTACTTCCCATTGCATAAAATATTACTGAATTCTGAATATGCATGGTTCACTTACCTATTCTACTTATACAACTAACTATAAAAGTAATGGAATTACAGAATAATTTTAACAGTAACGTTTTTATAACGAAAGAGAATCACGAATAAGTCAAAAACTGTATAACAGAAAATCAACACTTTTTTAAAAAGTATCAAACACAATTTTCATGCATTAAAATTCCATGCATTTCACGCTTTTATTTTATTTTTAATACATTTTTAAATCGTAATTTATACCAACATAATCATTGCACTTTCTTAAGTTGTATTTATTTTAAAAGTAATCTTTCTTGAAATAATTTACAGTTAAATTACAATTTCAAATTATTACAAACCAAATTTAATACCGCTGGACAACTTTATCAATCCAAAATACGAAAAAAAATCATATTCCCTTCCCCTACCCTTATCTCACTCTCCCGTAACAGATCAAAACAACTCACCTCCGGAAAAATATTTCCTTTCCAAGTCTAGTCGTTAAAAAAGCAATGGTGTCTCGTTACTTTCCTTTCCACCAATTAACCGAGTATATCTTTGCTTTTTTCATAGCATTCATATCTAAAAAAAATTAATAAAATAATTGCAACATATGTAATACATCTATTCCATATCTTATCAATATGGATCAAGCTTCATTTTGTAATTTTGATGAATTTCTGAAAAGATTGTATGTAAGCTATATATATATATTTATTTCATTAGAGTATTTCTGTGTTTGGAGTTAAGTTTAAGAAGAGAAAAAAATAGGTCACATGAAACTGTTCAATTTATTTCAATTAAAGATTTTAAACTAATGATCACTGTGTCCAGTTGGACAGTTTCGAGAAAAGTTTCTGAAGATTATATAATAAATACATTAATTGACAATAAATATGTGGAATTGGTAGGAAATTCGTGTAATTAACAATAAATGCCATTGACGAAATAACATTTATTTTAAAAAATAAAATTTTAAATTAAAAAGACTCTTACTGACTGTTTATAAAGTTTTATTTAAAGTCATCGCGATTGAAATAGCAATACATTAATTAATGTTGATAAGCTTTTAAAAATTTATCCAGAGATGAAATTTTAAATAAAAAAAAATGAAATAAAAATAGCGTCAGGAAAATCACCGTAAGTATTTTCCAGTCAAACTTTTAGACCGACAAACATAGCTTGAATTTGAATCCATTATTTAAATATCTTAAACATTCATTTCTATAAATGGATCATAGATGATGGAACTTTCTGAAACAAATACTGGTAATCTTTTCCAATTCTTAAATTCCCCAAGTCAATAACCAAATCTGATTTAAACTATACTATATAATGATAATCTAATGTTTACCAATAATTTTCAAAATGAACATCAGACTTTTATAAAAGTTTAGGTGACATTTTGAGATAATGCCTTATTTTAAGTTAAAAGCCTTGTTCTATCTCTTACTCATTATCATCTCCTCCCAACAGCTTTAATTTCATTTCTGATCGCACCTAAATCATGGTCACTCATCAAGTGGCGGGGGCTAAGAATCCCCAACCCAACTTCAAACGATATTCCTCACTGCCTCCCCCGACAGACGATAAGGATTGGGGCATGTGAAGTGGAATTTTGGCAAATTTGCATGGAAATGAGTTAAATTCCCCCGTTTGGCGATAATGCAAGAGATAAGGCATCTCTGGTCTACACAATCCTTGTGCCACCGGGACTCTTAACTTTGTGTAGATATAAAGAAGCCATCAACTTAATCGAAATCTCCCTCCGAGAAACATTTTAAGCAGTTTTCCGTTAAAAGATTGCTTTTGATGGGATTTGACAGCCATAAGAAAGCGGCGAATAAATTTCGATCTGGGTTAAATTCGCGGAAAGTGGGAGGGTGGTATATTGGGAAAAAGTGACGAAGGGTGGTATTTCAGTCAAATCAATTCAATCAAGTGAGTAACAGGAGGGGCATGATGACAAGAGGACATTATGAAAGTATATAAAGACTTATTATACAATGGAACTTGATAAGATTTCGATATGAAAAAGACATGTTTCTTTGGAAAAGAATAATTGAATTTCAAATATGATTGATTGGTTTGTTAGGTTGAAGTTATCTGGCATAAGAGCCAACAGAGTAACAGTACCGACTGATTAGATTGGATATGCACCGGCGAATGTTTAATTCAAAAGGTATACTTCAACGAAACAGTTACAACGTATGGCCTAGAAAATAGTTCAAATTGCAAAAGAGAAAAGGGGAGTTGTGATCATAACTTGAGATTTATTGAACTAATTTGAGATGCTTTTATTATTATTATTATTATTATTATTATTAGTTGACTAATCTTGATTATCAGAAACAGAATTTCATTTTGAGTTTTTGTTTTGCTAAATAGAGAAGTCGAAGGTAGGAGGTAAAAGGAGGTGTGCTCACAACTTGCAATCGACTAAATAGATAATACAAAAATATAATGAAAATATTTTGAATATTAGACTTCCTAAGTATTTTAAGTGAGATGTATGCATGAGAGAAATACAGTATTAAATACAAAACAAATTTACTTTTTAACATTAATTTGTAATTTTTTGACATTTAAATTACTAACCACTCATTGAAAAATTATGAAATTTGGTATTTAGTCGTTTTTTGGATTCTAAATCGAAATATGGTATAACATAATAGGGTTGCCATTGAACTTTTTAAAGTTTAGTTTTAATATGTAGATGACCTCTTATGATAAAGCCTACCAAACGGTATAGGGGTTAGCGTGGTAGTTTGTAGATCACGAGGTTGCAGGTTCGAGTCCTGTGTAAGACATGGGTGTTTGTAAAAGTATGTTGGCTTGTCAAATGACGAATGTTTCGGCGCATTATAGCCCTCGTGTTGCTGACGATGCCAGATAATCTGAAAACAACCAACCAACCTTATGATAAAAAAAATTATATACAATTAATAAAGACATTCCACGATTTAAAAAAGGTACTTCACTTTTGTTATTTCAGCAATTAGAATACAAGATATAGCCATCATTCGGATTTTTTGTTTGCGTACTGTACAACGTTTCTAATCTCTGTAATGTGAGAAACAATGCAATTTTATTAAAAAAAGTGTTGTGATTGCAAAATTAAGCACAATTTGAACCGAAATGCTACTATTAGATTAGAAAATGAAAACAACCTTAGTGCTACATTCTACAATCATTTATTGTACTTGAAAATACCACTTTTCCAAGTTTTGTTTTATAACTAATATTATGAAGAATAAATTATAAAGCGTTATAGAATATTTAACTTCTAATAAGTTCCGATTCTGTCTAGTTTTTAGGCCATAGTTATTTTAAACAAAATTGTCTGCTCTTTAGGCTGTTAACCCTTTGCGCTCGAGCGGGGCCTCTCAGGCACCACATGATTGGATGCCGCAACACGAGAAGACTACTAGGTTTGATGCGGAAATTTGATGCAAGGCCAATGACTGTGTTTAGTTTCTATGAAGTGAATACTTAACCTCAAACCAAACATGCCACGAAATATCTCGAGTTCCTGGTCCCTCCGAAAAAGGGCTCGAGTGCAAAGAGTTAATGGTGCCATCGCTATAAATATTTATATATTAACACTTCAGTTAAGAGCAAACAAAATAGATAGAATTTGGATCAAATAAAAAGCTTTCACAGGATGAACGAAATTATTTGGCTTCAAGGAAGATGAAAATTCCGTGTATAATTGTAAAAATACCTCAATTTTACCATACTAGAAAATAGGAGAAATATCATGTAAAGTCTATTAGGACCAAAGGTTCTTATCAATTTCTTTCTAGAACATTTTCCCGATTATTGCATCCCACGTCTTTTAGAAAGGAACTTTTGCGTATTTGCTTATTGTTGTATTGAGAGAAAAACGCAGAAAATTCTTCTCAGGCATTTTGACAAACGACGCAATGCCCATTGCGCAGTCATGTCTACTTAGTAGATTTCTTAGATAGCCACTTTTGGGAATAAAACTCAGGAACATACAAGTTCGTTCATACATTAGATGCTTAAACAATCATAAATCCATATTACAGAAGATCCTTAGATTACTGAAGATCATAAAAGCGCTAGAAAGTGTTGTCTTTAAACTCATACAATCCTTTACTTAGAGTTCACCTAACTGAACCGAAAATATTTCACTAATTTAGATCTAACGAAGTTGGTTGGTTGTTTTCAGATTATCTGGCGCCGTCAGAAACACGAGGGCTATAAAGCGCCGAAACATTCGTCATTAGACAAGCCAGCATACATTTACAAACACCCATGCCTAACACGGGAATCGAACCCGCAACCTCGCGGTCTAGAAGCTAGCACGCTAACCACTATACCGTTTGGTCGGCCATTAATGATGTAACTTAGGCAGTAAAATGTGATTATCACAAGAATGTATAGTTATTTTATAATCCCCTTGTATTATAATCGGCAATTCTACCCAATATTTTTTATTGCAGTTTTGCCCCCTATTATATTTGTAGCATTTGTCATGTCGATAAACATTTTGTGACACATATTTTACGTCGGAAATGACTAATATAATTTGTGAGTGATAAATATTTACAGTAATAAAGCTCTTTGAATTAAATGAAGCTTATCAAAAAGCAAAAGAAAATTTTCAACATATATCTACAGGTTTTATCAAAAGCCTGGATTCAATTCCGAAACTTTCTAATTTCGTCTCTTGAGTTCAGACTTATTCAATCTTAATGAAAAAGAACCCACAAAAATCATGCTGATATATTTATTGTTCTCAAAAATGAAATAAAAGATCAAAATATCTCAAGTCATTTGTACTATTATGTCTGCCTAAAGGTTTAGTTAAAACAAGAAAAAGATAAAAATTCTCGCGACTATAAATTTTCGAAGTTATGAATAAAAATAAATTAATATAATTCCTGTTAAAATAAAATAATAAATAATCACACACAGTTGTGAAATCTCGTTCTTCAATTACATACATGATTTACATATACAAGCTGAACTGAGAAATATTTTTTTTTGTTTGTAATAAAAGAGAACCTGCATAAATTTAAGACTTTTGCATTATTCTAGTATTTACATTTAATTACATTTAAATAAATGAATTAGATCATTTGCTATCTGACTCTAAACTACTAGTCAATTAATAGCGTGACTTTAAATTTAAAAAAGTTATAGGTTTCGGTCAACACATTAGTGCAAGCATTTAAAAATTTAATGAAATATTTTCTTACCTCCGATTTTTCTTCCATTAAAAGTTCCAATCCTTGGTTCAAAGCAAGTTGGACTTAAAGTTTCTACTTTGTCATGAGTGAAGTGTAGACTCCTTACGCATGGTTTACTTCATTCAGTTTTCAAGTCATTCATAGCGCTCATCAAGTCATTTCTACAGATTTTCAAACAGTTCGCTATGAGTGCACCACGCAAAATTAAGTAATTGAAGGTTGTCACAAAATTTAAAACCACACTGATTAAAAGTTCCGATTACACTGTTGAGATTATCAGGTTTCTATTTATGCAAGTTTGCTGTAGTAACCAAAAAAAAATGTTTTAAAAAGCTTTTTTTTTGTCCTTCTTATTATTTTCAGAGCATCTTTTCAACCATCAAAATATTCATAAACGAATTTAAGGAAGACTAAATTGTTTTGTTGATTTTTCACATTTGCGAAACATTTTTCAAATGTTATTTTCTTTAAACTAATTATAATATTAAGTACGAAGAAAATATTTGTGAAAAGGAAATGTGCTTATCTCACTTCAAATTTCATTATAATTCTTCCGGAACTTTCAAATAGTTCTCCAAATTTAGAGAATGAAGAAGAAATTCCATTTTAAGTAAAAAAATGGCAGAGAAAGTATTCCATGAATACATTGTAGAAATGTTGCCAACTACAGAAAATCTTATAAAGGTCTAGTTTTTTTAGCTTTACTATGGGGCACATGCGTCGAGCCCAACCTGGATTAGTTAGGTTTATTTGAGTTTACTGGAGCAAGGGCAACACTAGGGCCATGCTGCGTTGGAGCCCAACCTGGTAGAGAAACCAAAGCTGAACGTTTGGTAGAGAGCTGGAACGTTTTGGGAGGATTTATTAAAAAAAAATATAATAATAACCATAATCTAAATATACATGAAGAAAATTTGCCATGAGACCTCTCCAGTGCTCTGCGTTCTCTCTTTTCAAAGATAGTACACACAGTGGCGATCGTGACTGGAAGATTCGTGTTGATTTGGGCTGCATGGTAAGAATCTAAATTTTCTCGCTTTCAATACGCAAATCAGGAACATTTTCCATTTGTAAGAACTCTTGGAAGGCATTCCCTTTCAAACAAATCTCGATTGATTGATGTTTTAGTGAACTGTAACCCTTGAGCAGTTCTTTTACCAAAAAATTCCCAATAAAAACAATTTCAAAAGGTAGCGACAAATTCAATTAGAAAAGAATAGTACATTAGAAATACAGGGTTGTCATCAAGAAACTTTGCCGATATATGGACCTCTAGCTGTCTTCCCGTTCAACAGATCGAGATGAGATGGCAGGTATAGTTATTCAGAGGTATGAGCTCAAGACATTGGTCTCTAACTGCAACTTCTGGATAGTGAATTCTTGGTTATTGACTTGAAGCCGAAGAAGGCTTAACAACCACCATAGTGATCTATGCTAGCAACTTCCCTCCAAACTAGTTACAATGTGTAGGTAACTATGGTAACCTATTTCATAGTATTATGGGGGGGAGTAATCAATTGGCTTCATTTGTTTGCAGAGCGGAAACCGTTTATAAGGTATCCGGAAGTCAGAATTTGAGATTAGTGACTCAAGATTCTGTGAATGGCAACAAAATGGCGCTCACGGTTACGGCTATATTAACAGAAATTCGAAATTTTCGAATGGAAATACCTAATTTTCTTGCCACAAAATTCTCAGCGCATGCGAAAACCCTCAAGAGCATTGGAACGGTACATTTATAACGAAATAAAAACGGGGAAAAAACGGACACCTTATGCAAACACAAAAAACAGCTCTGCGAATTGCCAACAGAAACACGATCGGGGCACACGGAGGAAATTTACTCATAAAAAAAACAACAATATAATTGTCTGTGATGGCACCCACGTGCACTTTGCCCACTGTCATATGCAAATTTCCAGCGTCCTCGCTCTTTTGCTGAGAGGCTGTTTTTTTGTTTACATAACGCGTCCTTTTTTGTGATACATGTACTGTACTAAAGCTCTTTAGGGTTAGCGCATGCTGAGCATTTTGCGACAGGAAAAAGTAGGCGATGTCATTCGAAAATTTCGAATTTCTGTAACTATACCTGTAAACGTAAGCGTAATTTTGTTGCCATTTGCAGAATCTCGAGCTCACACCTCTGAATAACGATACCTGAAATCTCATATCGATCTGGCCGACCATACGGTATAGTGGTTAGCGTGCTAGCTTCTAGACCACGAGGTTGTGGGTTCGAGTCCCATGTAAGACATGGGTGTTTGTAAATGTATGTTGGATTGTCAAATGACGAATGTTTCGGCGCATTATAGCCCTCGTGTTGCTGACGGCGCCAGATAATCTGAAAACAACCAACCAACTCATATCGATCTATAGAATGGAACGGAAGCTAGAGGTCCTTAAATTGGCAAAGTTTCTTTATGACCACCTTGTATTTAGATGCTTTGCAACCGGTCGTAAAAATATTTTGAAGTCGAAGTTGAATTCAAAAAGTGGTTCGGGTGTTGGTAACATTGCATTGCAAGTTATAGTCAGTGCTTTGGTCTACCATTAACGAGCTGTTTAAAAGATATTTTTGCAATAGGGAGAATTGCACTAGGTATTGTAAAAGAAAATAATTAGTGATCACACTTACAACATTGACCTACGTGTGGATCAACGTGGATTTACATTTTTTTTACATGAAGTCGCGTGACCCAATAGTGTTCCATCTCTCACCAGAAATCTTCAAAAAGACTACCGTCCCATTAAAACCAATCGGTCCTAATCAACCTTTGTCCACATGATGGCTGTGGGGTTAGAGCTCTGCCTTCGCATACGTAAGCTTTAAGTCCCGTCCAGATTAGCCGTTATTGTGCAAAAAAAAATATTTTTTTTTGAGCGTACCACCCAACCAACAAACTTAATCAGCCTTTCTCGATCGGCGACATGCCATTCACACTGAAATTTTCTGAACCAACAAAACGCTGCAACTTTCATTTATTGCACATTATAAATAAAAGTTACCGTAAAATGGGGTGAATAGGAACGGAACTTCATGAAATTATTAATTTACACAAATAAAGCAGTTTTATTAATTATATATTTTTTTATTTGGCTAACATGTTTGGAATCTTAGAACATATGTTTTGTGGGGTTTTCAACACTGTCTTAAAAAAAAAAAAAAAAAAAAAAAAAAATCTGAAACAGCGTGCATAGTTTCACCTCTCCTAAATTTATCCCATAATTACTCACAAGTACCTGTTATAGACTTTACTAATATATTTTTGGTTGGTTGTTTTCAGATTATCTGGCGCCGTCAGCAACACGAGGGCTATAATGCGCCGAAACATTCGTCATTAGACAAGCCATCATACATTTGCAAACACCCATGCCAACACGGGACTAGAACTCACAACCTCGCGGGCTAGAAGCTAGCACGCTAACCACTACACCGTTTGGTTGGCACTAATATATTTTTAAATTTGAACAAACATACAAAACAGCATGACATACTTAATTTAACTTGGTTTTAATAACTTCTTATTTTACGACTTTTTATGTTTTGCCTTGTCACGATTTTGAGATTTACGGGATGAATCAGAACACTTGAAAAGTGATATTAAAAACTTGTTTTTGGCAATATTATGTTCCACACAAGATTCAACGACTGAAGAAGAGTCTAATTACTCCCATCCAGACTGTAATCAAGATTGCAGGCTAGAATAAATGTTAGAAGAGGAGCCTGGTTTCCGTATGGCAAAAATTCCAATTGTTCTAGAGTTTTTGTTCTCTAAATGATTTAGTTATCTTTAAGTTATATGGAAAAATGTATAAATACTCTATGTGAGCAAAGTTTTACACCCACAAGATTTTTGCTATATAAGGGTGTGTAGAGTGTTGGGATGAGGAATTGATAAAACTTACGGAACTTTTTATATTTTTATTTAAAAACAATTATTAAGTTAAAACTTTAAAATCAATTCTAGCAAGGTAACATTTTTGACATTCCAGATTAGACAGATGAAGCATAACACCCAGGCTGGCGTGGCAGAGAAAGAGAGCAAAGCCAAAGAACTTAAAACTATAAGAAGGCAAGCTTCGCCGATACGTAAGTGCTGCCATCTTGCGGATTTTCATAGTTGAGAGCACAAAACTTTCGCCAAATTGCTCCGATTTCCAGACATGCGCAGAGCTTTGTTCTTACTTTGGCGATCGTGCTTTTTAAACAAACAAATAAGAACATCAGATTTATTTCGTCGAATTCGTGGGAGATTTAAATAGCAGAATAAAAATGGAGGATTCTACTTTGCAAAGTAACATATTATTTATTCAAGTTTGTTCAAATTGTTCGCTTTTGTGCACAATAAATTTCGGTAATATTCTGAAGATTATAGAATTTTCGTAAGAGAATTTTAACAGGACATTTTTTGCAGTGTTGATGGTTGTGATGAAACTTGATGGTTAGTGTTCTTAATCGTTTGTTTTTATTTTTTCGTCTCATTCAGCAGGCTAGTTTTTATGCTAAATATAGTTGCTTTTTTTCATATACTTTTCTTTTTTTATTACTTTGACATCGCTTGAAAGAATGTTTATCATTTGTTAGTTGCAAAAATGCACGCAATTATTATGTGTTTATTATGATTTTTTGAAATTTGACGCCAATCTCAATTATCATTGCGGTTTTTTTATTTTGTGAATTAATAAAGCTAAATGATTATTGTCAACTGTTATTAAATTCTTCTAAACTAGTACATGCTAAATGATATTGGTTTTTGTAGTTGCAAGTCATTTTTAAATTCTTGCACTCAATAACTAGATATTTTTTAGTTTCCTAATGTACTGCTTCGAAGAATGCATGGAAACTTTATCGAAATCATTTTCTTCTGGAATGTGTTTCAATAATTTTGTAATTAGTAATTTTGTTAATTCTTGATGTTCATATTTATTACGAAAACTTACTAAAAGTTCACCAATATTGGAATATGCTGTAAAAACCCCAAATCTAATATTAGGATTCGTATTGCATTACCGGATGGAACTTTTGCTGTAGTGGTTCAATATAATATTAATATTGTTTAAAAAAGTATTCAATTATGTTAGTTAAAAATATACATTAACACAAATTTGGTTGGGTGTGTACATTTTTTAAGTGAAAGTTTAATAAGCTAGGCAGATTTGTTCTTTTTTTTGGATAAAAGATTTCTGGGAAACCATAAAATGTAATCGCCAAGTGAAATCAAAAAGAGCGATAAGCTTACCAATGTAGAAACCCTGCAATGACGTCATGTGCTCTCAAGTATTTTACATTATCTCTATGGAAGCTTGCCATCTTTAACCCGAAGGGTTATTATAGTATCTTTGGCAAAGCTAACATTTGAATCTTCTTATATAGGGAAGTTTATTTGCATATGTGCTCTTCTTCTTGAAGGAGGGTTTCACAAGGTCAGCTCTTTTTGTTTTGACGCGCCGCAAATAATACTGACGCGCAGCAAGATCAGTTTGCTCGAGCCGCCACAGTACCCCCTTGCCAGTGATAACGTAGGATTAAAGCAGTGTGGCTTCAAATTCTGGAATTAAAAAAACAACATTAGTAACAATAAACGAGGTGAACAAGGTTGAAAACGAAATTTCACTCTTCTGCCAGCTCTAGTGACATATTGATCACTTTTAACTTCTTCAGGAAGTGCTGGTGCTTTAGAATCTTTGGTTTCGGTTTCTTGAGCGACATACGCAGGTTTCAATCTATCCTTGCTAATTGTAGTTCGTTTTCCTTTTACGATCAGCCTGAATGTGTTGGATATCTGTCGTAAACTGCCCAATGTAATCCAAGTGACGAAGCTGTCTTGGCGTGCATTTCTCTGGTTTCTGTTTAAAAGCATACACTAGAGGTTTGTGGTCAGTGTATAGAGTAAAATGTCGACCTTCCAACATGTAACGAAAGTGCTTTACAGCTGAATATGCAGCAAGTAACTCTCGATCGTAAGCACTGTAATTCCTCTGAGCAGGTGATAACTTCTTTGAGAAAAAAGCCATTGGTTGTGGTCCTTGGGGCGTTATTTGATTTAGTGCCGCTCCCATTGCTGTATCTGAAGCATCTACGCAAAGAGAAATAGGTGCATCTGAAGATGGATGAGTTAAAACAGCTGCTTCAGCCAAATCTTTCTTGCATTTTTCAAAAGCTTGTTCCGATTCTGTGGTCCAAACAACGGGTCTCTTGTCCTTCTTCCTGGCTCCTTTTAAATATTCGTGAAGTGGTGCTTGAGTTGCTGCAGCATTCTTTAAAAATCGCCGATAGAAATTCAGCATTGCAAGGAATCTTCTTAGCTCCTGTAGGGTTGTTGGTTTAGGAAATTCGGTAATGGCTTTTACTTTCTCAGGCAAGGGTTCGATTCCTGCTGCCGAAATCTTGTATCCTAAAAAGTTTACCGTTTCTTTTCCCAAAACGCATTTTGATGGATTTAGCCTTATTCCATATTGCTTGAATCTTTCGAAAACTTCCTTTAAATGTTCCAAATGCTCTTCTGGATCTTTTGATGAAATCAGACAATCGTCGATGTAAGGTACGCAAAATGGCAAGTCCTTCAAGACCTCATGGATGAAACGTTGAAATGTTTGGGCTGCATTGCAAAGACCAAAGCTCATTAAAACAAATTCAAATAAACCAAACGGGGTAATTACTGCCGTTTTTTCAACATCCGCAGGGTTGATTGGGATATGATGATAAGCTTTTAAAAGGTCAAGGGTCGAGAAAATGGTTTTGCCCTCCAAAGTGTTGACGCAATCTTGGATGTGTGGAATGGGGTATTTATCAGGTTTTGTGCAGCTGTTTAATCTTCTGTAATCACCACAAGGCCTCCATTCTCCAGATTTCTTGGGTACCATATGAAGTGGTGAAGCCCAAGAACTTTTGCTAGGTCTGCAAATGCCTTGCTGTACCATGTATTCAAATTCCTTTTTAGCGATCTTCAGCTTATCTGGTGCCAGACGTCTTGCTTTCGAAAAAATTGGTGGTCCGGTGGTTTCAATATGATGAACTACGCTATGTCGAATAGGGACAATACGGTCGGTTTCTATCAGCTCAGGATATTGCTTGAGTAGATCCGCAAATATCGAACTTTCTGCTATGACGCTTATTTTACTACTATCACCGCTTAGAGGTTTAGCTTTTGTAGATAACTGGGTCAAAGTATCGACTAAGCGACCGTTTTTAAGATCAACCAGTAAACCATATTTTCTCAAAAAATCTGCACCGATAATTGGTTGATTAACTTTAGCAATGATGAAAGACCAAGTGAAGTTCCTTCTTAGGTTTAAATCTAAAGACAAAATTTTTTCGCCATAAGTCGGGATTACAGTTCCGTTTGCGGCAAACAGCTTCAACTCGTCTGGAGTCTTGTGTCGATGATTGGGGTTTAAAGGTAAGACCGAACAATCAGCACCTGTATCGATCAAAAATCTTAACCCTGATGATTTGTCCAAGAGGAATAGTCTTTGCACCTGTTGGCCTTGCACTGCACCGGTGACTTTAGGTGTTGGCCCTGTTAGTTTTCCGGAACATAGTCACAAGGTTCGTTGCACCTTCTGGCCCTGTCTTGGAAAATTTGATGATATCAGCACACCTTAAGTTGAGGATCATATTTCCGTCTGGTACGAGAACTTGATCGTGGTGCATTACCGTATCGCCGGTAAGGTGATCTTGAACGTGGCGTACTTGTGCTCAGCTTCTCCACCATCTGGGTTAATTTTGCAACTTGATTTTTCAGCTCTGCGATCTCACTGTTTTGGTTCGGCAATTTGGAAACAGCGGCTAAATTACTGTGGTGTCCATCAGTGACTTCTTGTATCTTGTCAGCCATATCAGCCATTGCCTGCAGGTATCCTTTACTACTGGCCAAAATTTGTTGAATTGGCGTAGGTAGACGTTGTGCCCATAGCGACTTTAAAAGCTCGTCGTCGAATTTCTCGCCAGCAACTTCTCGCATTCTTCTGAGTAGATGAGATGGCTTTTGGTCTCCCAGCTGTAGCTCTTGTAGCAACATACGAAGTTTCTTCTGCTCCGAATCCGCATATTCAGCAATTAATCTGTTCTTCAAGGTGTTGTATTTCCCTGTCGCCGGTGGTTTGATGATCAGGTCAGAAACGTGGTACAAAACCTCTGTCTCGATGCTGGCTACTATTGTATTGAATTTAGTTTCATCTGTTGTTATCCCAGCAGTGATAAACTGGCTTTCCACTTGTGCAAAATATAATGCTGGATTCTTGCTCCAGAAAGGTGGTGCCCGGAAAGCAATTCTTGAAATATTTGGATGATGGTCCTCATTGCTGCGCTCTGGTATTCCGACCTTTTCATCTTGGTTACCACTTTCATTCATCCTTTTAGAAAATTCCTACGTTTAAGTTTTCACCAAACACTCCAATCTCCAAGGTATCAGAAAGCTGCTTTTCTCCAGGATAAAAGTTCTTTTTCGAGAGTCTCCAATCTGTAGAGTGTTGGGATGAGGAATTGATAAAACTTACGGAACTTTTTATATTTTTATTTAAAAACAATTATTAAGTTAAAACTTTAAAATCAATTCTAGCAAGGTAACATTTTTGACATTCCAGATTAGACAGATGAAGCATAACACCCAGGCTGGCGTGGCAGAGAAAGAGAGCAAAGCTAACATTTGAATCTTCTTATATAGGGAAGTTTATTTGCATATGTGCTCTTCTTCTTGAAGGAGGGTGTCACAAGGTCAGCTCTTTTTGTTTTGACGCGCCGCAAATAATACTGACGCGCAGCAAGATCAGTTTGCTCGAGCCGCCACAGGTGTTTTACGAAAAGTGCCCATGAATAAAGAGATTTTCTGAAACAAATGATAATGCTTTTATCCTTTCTCAAGATATTCTCAAGAATTTGCAGTCATATGGCACACAAATATAAAATAGATTAAAAATATTATTAGTTTTAAAGACTATTTGAATGAATTAGGAGAAGAGTTTATACACTTTCAAACATATGATTTGTTTTGACAATAATTGACAAAAACAAATTTTATTCGCCATATTAAATTAATTTTTTATTATAATTGTGTCTTCCTATTCATCACAATACATTATTACTTGTTTTTTCACCCTGTAAACGTTTAAATAAAATCAGACATAAATTGTTGGTCGGTGGTTTTATTTCTGGCGCAAGGGCCTCACGTCACCATATTGCGCCCCAGACATAAATTGTAACGAGTGTACCGATTCACCCCTTTCTGCAGGATGAATCGGAACATATGATGAAAAAATTCAAAATAAATTAAAGTCCGCATTTTTTCAAATTTTTTTTTAGTTGATCTTCAAAGAAGGCAAGACTCCAGTTTCAATGTCAAAAATATGTTCGTTAATGATCTTATTACACCCGATTTTTACTTTGAAAGTTGAACAGTTTTCCGATTCACTCCATTTTGCCGTATAGTAACAAGACCTTGTATTCATATACAAATTATTTCTGGTTGGTTGGTTGATTTAAGTTTAACGGCGCAAGAGCAACACGAGAGCCATACTGTGCCACAAATTATTTCCGGATTTCATGAGGTTTGGCTTGTATCTTTAAAATGCACTCTACTTATTTTCTTTTCTTCTGAAATAGTTAGTTGGTTTGTGCGCTCAACGACCTATACTTAAGCACAATAACGGCTAATCATACCAGGACCTACAACTTAACGTGGATTCCAAACCACAACGAACATCCATGCCTAATCCGAGATTCGAACCCGGTACCTTCGAAGCCAGAGCCCTAACCACACAGCTATCACGTGAGCTGAGATAGATAGAATGAGGTGAGTTGCAAAGCTCGCCACTTTATATAGGCATACAAGTTTGACACTGTAGTAATAGTCTTCGTTCAAAATGGTGGCGCCGACCAAACGGTATAGTGGTTAGCGTGCTGGCTTCTAGACCGCGAGGTTGCGGGTTCGAGTCCCGTGTTAGGCATGGGTGTTTGTAAATGTATGTTGGCTTGTCTAATGACGAAAGTTTCGGCGCATTATAGCCCTCGTGTTGCTGACGGCGCCAGATAATCTGAATACAACCAACCAACCAAAATGGTGGCCATCAACGTGTTAAGGGAATAATCTGTCTATACAGAGTACTGGAACTACATTGGATCGGTAATCACGTATATAGTCCTTACCTACTTCTAAAACTAAAAAGGGCACTTTTAAGGTAAAAGAAAATCATAAAAACTGCAATTTTCATGAATGTTTTCCATTGGTGTTTATTAAAAACAATATTATTTTGAAATTATTAAATATTAAATCCCTGCTTCAATATGTGAAGAAGTGCTCCACAAATACACAAACATTATAAGTATATATGTATCTACTATTGTTCCTAAGAAAAGGTAAATAAAAAAAAAGACTAATTTAACAAAGGTTAGATACGACTTTCCGTGTCCTCTTAACCCTTTCTACTTCTCGGTCTTTTATTTTCCCTCAGGAGCCCTGTTAGGACTAACTTGTGTCGCCAGAGGGCATTAGGAGAATGGGTCCTATCCAGGCCATCTGCATTTTTTTAGGACTTTTATTTTGTCAATGTTTCTGTTGTGTAGATCTAAGTTTGATTCTTTGACTGTCTAATAATTTTTCATTAATCTTTGGAGACATACTGAGGGACTTACTTTATTAGTTTTCATGTCATTCTTATGTTTCAATCCCATACACGCAAACTGGTACGGCAGTTCTGATAAACATTTGAGGTTATAGTTTAGTACTTAGTTTTGATTGTGCCATAGCCTTTAAGGTGTTCATGGATACACTAAGGTAAGAAAATGTTGTTGATTCGTCATCATCTTTTCCAATTAGAGTAATTTCATGAGCGCTTTCAATATGTTTTTTACAGAATAGCTTAATTTTTCATTGATATGTATACCAATGTTTTGCAACATTTCTTAAAGTTTTTTTGATTAAGTGACTGCGTTTAAAGTTTTCATACTAATATAAAATAAAAAAAAAATCATCAACATAGTCCAAACATTAGGTATTCTTTTTTTACAGAAATATTTTAATATTAAATTAATATTTTTATAGCATTTCATTGTTTTTATTTTTTTTTCGAATTAGCATAATATTTTCTAGTTCTCCATGCTTTCAAAGCAAATAATAGTTTTCAAATAAAAGCTAAACATAACTGAATCGACAATTATGAAAAAGGCCTCCAACTTTGAAATACAAGCAAGATGACAAAAGAGACTATTTTGATGACCACAATTGAACAAAACTGTACTATCGTGAAAGTACTTTGCTTCATCAATCTAACGAATAATATCAGAAAATTATAAGTATTTTTGACGTAGAAATTTGGTCCTGCTATTTCTCGACGTGAGCCCTTAGTGCAATATATAAATTATTTATTTTCGAAAATATCAGCTATAGGTTTAGTATGTTACAATATTTCAAAAACAAGATTTATTTTTCTTCATATGGTGTCCCATTATCCAAACACTATAAAAAGTGACAGAGACTAACTAGAAGGAGTAGATTTCTTGAAAGCACCAATGTATCCTTTTTAAAGCCTACCATTTCAAGAAAAGACCTCTGCAGAAAAAAAAAGTGGATGAAAACCAGTACCGGCTTCACTGACTTCCTAACTTCCACATCAGCAAATAAGAAATCATAATCGCCTTTAGATCTTGACCAGCTTCGAAATTGGAACTTCCTAAAACATCCGAGAATAAAAGGACTGAAAGAAGAAGGAAAAAACCCGATCCAAATCAACAGAAGCAGCGAAGGGTTTGGCAGCTTAAGCCCTGAGTAACCTTTGCGCCATTACATCGGATTAGAGCAAAGAAATGGAGAAAATTCTGCTGGAAGAAACGTTTCTAAAAGGACCAATCCAAGATTAACCTGGGTTCTTAGGGATCCACTAACACGAGGGAACTATCGGTGAGGAGCTCCTGGGAGAAAAACGGGGTTTTCCCCAATAAGAAGCAAGGGCGGATTTCCGAATTTTCTTCCTTCAGAGCAAAATTCAGTTTTGCTTCCGCTGGCTTTGGTTCTTTTGTTTCAATTTCCCGATGCGGGCTGTATAATAAGGAAAAAACTTTTTTCTTCGGTAAAATGTTATTCGATAAAAGTTTCTTGTTTGAAGAAAGGTGGAAAGTGGCCAGATAAATATCGTTTATAGATAAAGATCTCTAAGGAGAAGTCAGGGTAGTCTAAGTATGCTGAACTAAAAAATTTTACACTTGGAGGAAAAAATGGCATACATTTTAATATTACTTTAATAGTAATATTTGAATAGTTAAAGCTTACATTCATGTAAAAAAATCGGAATTCCAGCATTTGCTAAATATTTTCCAGCAACATATCACTAATAAACAAAGTTTTCAAAAATGATAATAAAATAGACATAAGTTATTTTTCTTTCGACTTTAGTTATTTAGCATTTATTATAATTGTTATTTATGAGGTAATATGCTTTATATATTTTAAAGCAATGTTTTGGTAAACTTTATGTGTCGAATGTAAATGCATTAGAACTATGAAACAGGGAAAGTCTGAAAATTCCTTGAAAGATTGTGTAATAAAACAGTTAACAAGCATACTTCAAATAAAACAGAATAAATTATTAGTATATTTTATTTTTAATGGGCATGTAACTTATATAAATTTAGTTCCATAAGCAAGGGATCCACATAAGTATCAAACACGATTTTTTTTTTTTTTTTTTTTAAATTCAGATATAAATACTCGTCATTAAATATTTAGAGCTTACAGTGTTCAAATATGTTTCTTTTTGTTCAGAAATGCTGTATTTTTATCAGCAGAATAAAACGCTCTGATCGACACACATAAAAAAAAAAAAAAATTATAAAGTTATTCAACTGATTTTTATTTTATTTAATCAATTAATATGTTCGGCATTTTTAATTTTTGTTTAGAAAGTTAATAAGTGATAATTACAAGGGAAATTATTCAACATTGTTTTAAAATCTTTAATTTTATTTATTGATATATCTATTTTGATCTACCAAAGCTTTTCATAACTTTTAGTTTGTTTTTTAACTTTAAATTGGAGACATTTTGTTTACTATTAAATTAACTTGAATGATAATTACAATGAACTTTTTTAAAAAAGCGCAACAATGAAGCAATTTACATAAAATTGTTGTAGAGCAAAACCACTGAACAAAGTCGCAATAATTATTGTTGTTGAAATATGTTTTGTTTTCTCGCATCTTAAAAATGAAGCATGATTATTAGATCACAAAACATGTGTAATTCTTAAGAAAAGTCAGTGTAAGAAATTAGGTTGAAAGTATTGAATTTTTACGCACTGAACAATGTGTAAAATTAAAGTAACTCATACTTTATAAAATTGTGAATAAATCATAAGAGTTAAAATATGTAGTAGAAGATTTCAAAGAATTTTAATTTAAAAATACATGCATGTGATCTTCAAATTGTGAAACGGCATTCCTTTTAAATTGTGAACATATGATCCTTTCAATTTCATTGAAATACAATAAAATATTTCTTGCAGTTTTCTTGTAGTATGATATTGAGTTTTAACTTTCATTCTTGATTCTACGCAAATATTATATTTCTTTGCTTTGTACATGATAAAGTAAATATTTTTGTGATATATTCTTGAGCTTGTTCTTATAATAAAAGAAAGCATTTTTCCAAAGATTCTTTTATTTTATTGATAATTATTTTCTAGTTTTTATGGCATTAGTTCAAAGTGTAAACATAGCTGGTTTTATTGGATTTAACAAGATTTCACATTACCTGTTATTGTAAATTACTTTCGACATGCAAGAGCAAATAATTTTTGTGAGAAAAAAAAATTAAAGAAGAAAAACTATAAAAGATAAAATTAAATATTTTGCAAAGGAATAGATTCTTGAGTAAAAATTCTTAAATTAGATTTGGCTGTTTTAAAATAGAGAAACTGCCAATGCTTATATATATTCTCTTTCTTCTTAGATAAAATTGAAAAGTCAAATTTGAAAAGACAGAGTGATATTTTGGTCCCAGTTACAAATTGTGTTTACTTCAGTAAATAAAATATTTTATATTTATTATAATAAAATGCCTCAAAAGTAACTATGGAATAAATTTCGGGATCCAAATAATAATTTAAGATTTCCAAAAGTTATAAAAATGTCTGTATGTCTAAATTTCCAGAATCCTAAACAATAGAAGGTTCAATTTCTTCAACAATCAATTCATCTAAAACTTAAAATAACCACAAAGGCTACTCACCAAAACAAGTTGTACATCGAATCCCTCCATAGCCTTCCTAAGGGATCACCCCAAAACACACTTTAATCTTCTCATCCGAACACAAACTTTGCTGAGCAAACCCACATTTAGTCTCCAAAATCTCCCTCAACAACTTAAGACCTTATTGGTCCGGCACAAAAAAAAAAAAAAAGAACGAAACAACTCACCTAGAGAAGAACAAAAAATACGAATAAGTGAAAAAAGCCTCCATTTCCCCAACCCCCGAATGATTAGCTTCCACCCACCTTTTCATCGTGAGGATTTAGAAGGGGGTAGATCTGTCCACAAACCTCCCCCCCTTCTCCACCTCTCTCTTCTTCCGGAATCGACTTACATCACGCTGGTTCGAAAAAGAAGACTCGAACACAGGGGATAAGGAAGAGAAAAACAGTTCCAAGAGAGATTCTAATGGGCATTCTCTGTATCCTCATAATCCCGCGCTGAAAAAGTTTTATTTCTGTCTGCCTTTTCTTCCTCTTGTTCGATGTGGACGTGTTTCCACTATTCCGCCATTTTTTCGCCAAGAGAAACGATGTCTTTAAAGCAACTCCAGGATCGTGATGTGAATGTGTAGTACCTTCCTCCGAAACCCGTTGGCGTCTTTATTAAATAGTAAAAAAAGGTCGACAAACCTTGTGATACTTTGTTCTTTTCATTCTCAAGTATCAATAGTGTTAATATACGTGAATTCATGTGCTTGTGTTTGTATGTTTTAAATTTTGTTCCCCATTTTTAACTTGTATTAATGCTTCTCTTTGTTATATTCGCTTTTATGTAATATCACTTTGTTACTCTATACTGTTAATACAGTAAATATTCAGCTCTGTTTAGTTAGTGTCTTCAATAAAGATAATAAGTTATTTTTATTTGTACACCATTTGACAAATTTTCAATTGCTGTTAATTTAACGGCTAAATGTGTGATAACTGTATATTCCTTTATGAGAAAAATATAATTTTCTTCCAGTGAAACTTTTAAATGATTTTCGAACACTTTTGTAACCACAGTTTGACTAATGTATTTAGTCAGAGGATTATAATTTTCTTAATCATATTTTCATCCAATTTTTAGTACAAAAATCAACAATTACTTTAAATTACGCTTCTAGCAAGAGTAAGAACATTGTTTAACAACTTAGTTGCCGGTCTCGCGCCGGCGCGAAATGCCTACCGACCAACTTTTATGAGCCAGTAAGGCGCCGGCATCGCGCGAAGTAACATGCTAAACTAGTAAAAAAAAATCATCTGGGCCAGCAGTGGACGACTGACTGTGGCCATCACCTAAACTGCTGGCCCATTAGCGGATGGCCTTTACTTTTCAGTGCATAAAAGTGACCGTCTGGCCTACACTTGGGCCAGCAGTAAGGGCCGGAAATTGGCCGTTGATGTCTGGCCAGCCTTAATGGCCAGCCTTCACTTATACACTGCTTCCCGTGCATCAACTACTGACCAAACCGCAAGTGTACAGCAGTGGCCCTACAATTGACAGCCTTAAGTGGAAGAAAATTTTGTCTGAGCCGCCGCTTAGCCAAAACATAAACATTGCTGTTGTCTTCAACGGCCCAACAGTGCCCCAATATCAGTTTTCTGGCTGCCGTCCGCAATCCCACATCGACTCGACGAAAGTTCGCCTTATAATATCGATTGCCCTTTACAACACTACAACGAGCAACTAAAGATTCGCATTATATTATTAACCTTTAACTGCTGTGGTTGGATGGTTTGAGGTTTTTGGCGCAAGAGCAACACATGGTCCATACTGCGCCACACAAATTTGTGAACATCAGTTTAAAGTTTAAGAAACATAGTATCAGAAAAATTAATATAAAAGTCAAAGATGAGATATTTTAGGGGGTGAAAGCATTCCACAAAAAATGACTCGCTGTCTGTCAGACCGCTTACAGCAGTTAAAGGTTAATTTGAAATTAGCAGTCCCACGACAAACTAATAATGGTTCGCTTTCCACAGGCTGCTTTTTAAGCTCAATTGATATTCACTTCCCATTTAGTGCATTTTGCATGAGCATCATCTTTTTGTTTCCTACTTTTATCCACATGGGAACAAAAAGATGATGCTCATGTAAAATGCACTAAATGATAAGTGAACATCAATTGGGCTTGAAAAAGATAAGCACTAAGAGATTTAGTTAACACAATACAAAAAATCTCATTACAGAAAGTTAAAATGTATAATCCAAATTAAATAAGTGGCATGGATTATAAGATTTTTTGTAACTTTTATTTTTACCAGTAACTTATAATAATTATCTTGAATAATAAAATTATGAAACTAGAAAATTTGTATTATGTTGATCTACAATTCAAATTACATTAATTGCTGTAATTATTGGAAGAAACTTGTCAATTCTTTAAACAAACACACCATGTTTAAATATCTTCCATTTACTTCTACACTATTCTTTTCAAGCACTATCTATAAGGTTTTTTTTGCAACCAAATAATTTTCCAATTTATGTTCAGCCTCCACTTAATTTTTTCAGAAGTTCTCCTGCATAAAGATTATCCAAATTCTTAAAGTATAATTCAAAACATCAAGGGTAGAAAATGTGTAGTGATACAATTATTAATAACTTATATCATGAATTTTGGTCAGAATTACAAGTAATTTACATCATGTTATGTACTCAACATAATCTCCCACGCAAATCTCATTATTTCAACAATTATTGAAAGAATCTTAACAAAACAGCAATTGTAAAATAAAGGCAAAACAAGGACACTTTGCTCTCAATTCGTGGATTAAATTTATTGTTATTTATTATAAATTAGGGTAAAATGTCATTTATTCGATTTGTTGCGACAGTGACCTTCTCCCGTTCCTGTCAAGCGCTGTTCTAAGCCACCACTTTTAACTAGGTATCTCTTCCATCTCAGCCTGTTTAGTCATTTATGTAGCTTGTGGCCCATCTGATGACTGTATGATTAGCGCTCTGGCCACGCATGCCAAAGCTGCCGGGTTCGAATCCTGGATTAGGCATGGATGTTCGTTGTGGTTCGGAATCCACGTAAAGCTGTAGGTCCCGGCCTGATTAGTTCTCATTGTGCAGAAAAATAAATAGGTCGTTGAGCGTATAAACTAACCAACCAATCGTAGCTTGTGTTTGGCTGATAGCACCTGAAATAGAAATATACTATTATATTAAGTACATACTCATGATAGCGATTTCACAAATGTTATTAATTTAAACATTCAATAGTAAGTTTGCATAAAAGAAACAGCGTATCAATGACTTCTCCAAGTCAAAAGTTCTTTTACAAAATCAAATCATGCAATTATTATTAACTTCTTTTGAAGAAAACAGATTTGTATGAGATTTAACTCTGTATTTAAAACATATGTATTTCGGGTAATTCATTTAAAACTTTCTATTTCAAATTTTGTGCTGATTGAAAATACCAGCTTTTTCAAACTTAGTATCTTTAAAATGATATTATACTCATATTTGTGAAGCTACATACAGGCCAGGCAGCCCACTAGGATAAAATACATTCATGCAATGCAATAATTAATGTTTAGCTTGATTTTTAATCTTAATGTTCCTAATGAAAGGTCCGGAACTCCCGGAAAGCAAGTTGACAAGAGAACCAAGTTCAAAGATGTCAATGATTTGTATGCATTTAAAAAATAGCGTCCAAATAGCGCAGCTGAAAAGAACAGTTGTCAGAAAGACTAAAACTTTTTTTCTGAACGATTTGAAAAGCACGCTTTGCAGCAAATTCGCTGAGGGAAGGCAAGGAGAGGAGGGGGAAGAAAGACAAGAACGATCCACACTAATTTTCGCGCTTTTTTTCTTTTTTTGGACTTGAAGTGTTGGTTCGGAAGGGGCTCGAATAGAAGAATAATGGAAAAGTTTCCACTGATTTAAGTAGGTTGGATTTTAATTTTACCAAATAGGTAATAAAATACCCTTTTTAAAACAAAGTGCAACTCCACTAATGCTTTGAAAATGTAAAACATATATTGATTCTGCAATATAATTTTGCTTACTTAAAATGAGTTTTGAAAATATTAACTTTTTATTTAATTCAATTAACGAAATGACTTGTAAGGAAAGTCAAGAACTAGGAACTATTTTATCAGCTTCACAGTTATTTCATTAGGTGTTTTAATAGAACCACTAATTATTATGCTTTTGCACTATAGCATTTGAAACACATGCCAAATGAATCTAAATTCAAATTAAAAAAAAAAAAATGACCTCTGTAAACAAATTTAAGTTAAAACCAACTAAGTTTTGCCGTGACATATACACAGAAATTCTCGTATTTTGGCGTTGATTATAGTAGTCACCCCCTGACGAAGTTACTAAAATAGAGAAATATACCTTTTCCAGTTATATTTCCGCCAACCAAATGGTATAGTGGTTAGCATACTAGCTTCTACACAACGAGATTGCGGGTTCGAGTCTCATGTAAGGCATGGATGTTTGTAAATGTATGTTTAATGTGACCAGATTTTCCTGGCCAAAAATCAGGACATCCCTGACCGGGGGCGGGGCGTTGATTCAACGATAAAAGTTTTTTTCACATTTCCAATACGACATACATTTGGCACGAGGTGACAACCCCTCCGGCAACACACATATTTTATGAAATCATTGCAATTAATTTAAAATTTTGAAATAACGGCTTAACTAATTATTGAGTAATAATTTAGGTGTACCAATAACAACTTAAGTTAAAAAATAACTCATATTTTAGGTTACCAATTAAATTTAAATATATAATTTGAAATTTACAGCAAAATAAGAGTAAAACAATTTATGTAAAAAGTTTATTCGAATTGTTAAATGAAAAAATCTTCCACATACCGACATTACATAGGTGTCAATCCTTCATACTTGCTGTTAGAAGCAATTTTCAATAGAAGATTTTTATCGCCTCTTAAAAAATCTAAAAACTCTCTACATGAATATGAAAAATTTATCTTAGTAATCAGAAGAGATTTTAAAGTGTCTATTGACAGTTGAGTTTTTTCTGATGTCCAAATTTTATTAACTAAAGAAAATGTTCGTTCAACTGCTGCAGTTGTTCCTGGCAAACTGAAACCAAATTCCACTATCTTTTTTAAGCCTTCAACTTCAATTGCCTGAGTGCGAAAATGTGTGAAAATTTACACCCATCGCTTATCTCCTGTGACTTCCTCTGCAGTCCATTCCGTTAACTTCTCTTGGTTGACGTAGCTTTTGAGCAGAACATATTCATTATGCAAAGCTGTTTCTTGCTTAGAGTCAAACAATTCTTTTTTTGCGACAAAATCCATCGTAGCTTGAACTTCGGACCATGTAGGAATTTTTTTCAATAGAAGCCATCCAAAACAGCTGACATTTTTGAAATGGCTATCCCACTGATCTAAATAGGTAGCTGCTGTTTCGTAAAAATCAGAAACAGTTTTCTCTACGTCCTTTTTGGTTATCAAGCAGTCATCATTTAGCTTCTTAATTTCTGAGCGTACAGAATAAGGGAGAAACAAATCATCTTTCTTCATCTGCAGATTGGTTTTCAAATTCTCGATCGTTTCTTGTACTTCTGCAGCTGAAACATTTTCTCCTTCAACAACTTTGATGCTCATTTGAAAAGTAGCTGCTTGACTGTGTACAAAATTGAGCCAAAGCTCAGATGCAGGATCATTAAAGAAATTCTGAAGAATTTTGGGGCATTTTTCCTGGCTCAAAAAATATGCCTTTAAACCAGGAAATATCCTTAGGATGCGCTCAATGGCTGGCATTAATGCCAACCATCTGGTTTTACTATATCCCAGCAATTTTTTATACTCTACTTCTGCGAAATCGCAAAATTCTTTCAGTTCCTCGGTCCTGACCGTGTAGATGTAAAAATAAGAATACAATTTAACAACAATTGTTTCTACATCCATTGGTAAACAATCGGTAGCTGATTGGGCAGCGTTGTGTATAATGTGAGCTCCGCATCCAATTCCCACAACTTCTCTGTTGAGGTGGGCATTTAATTTGGTAAAAACATTTTGTTTACCATTCCTTTTCATACCTCCAAAATTAGTGTTCGTGTTGTCGGCACAAAAACAAACAACCTTTGTGTGCAAATTGTTATCTTCGATAATTTTAATTAAATAATCTGATATTATATCAGATGTTTCCCCACTTTGACACTGAAACTCTAACAGTTTAACACAAACACCTTCATATGGCAGAAAATATCTTACCAAAAGAGGGTACATTTTTGTGGCACCATGATTGGAGGCATCTGTGAGGAGTGTGCAATAGTTGATGGATTGCAAGTTTTCCTTCAGTTTTGAAATCAAATGAGGTGCAAACACATTTTTCACAATTGCTTCTGATTTTGTGCGGCCGCATCTAAATTTTGGCTCAAAACACGCTTGAAAATTTTTTGTAGCACAATCATTTGACCTAAAACTTTGGTTCTCTCGAACTGTGTGGTAGACCCACACACCTTCAGCAGCGGCGACTTCTAGATCATTTGCCGATGGAACAGATGATTTGAAGAAATTATTAACTTTGCCAGAAGAGGCGGCAGACAAGTCGGCTTCCTTGTGCTTCTTCGTGTTGATGTGTTTTGTAATGTCCGACAATCCTCCATGGGAAATATTAAATGAATGTCCTCGGCATTTTTCACAAAAAACATCACCTTCTTTTTCGCCTATCTTTAGAAATGGGTATTTTTTTTTAAAATTATCGTTGAAAACGCATTTTCTTTTGCCCATCTTCTAACCTATCTCGCTCGAATACCAAGCAACGCAAAATAAACGTGGAGCGAAAATTCTAAATATCAACAATGATGTTAAAGGTTACAGTTAGAAGGAGTGATTACAGTTAAATAGTTTATTAAATAACAAATATCCAATTTTTCGTGACGTCATTACTTTTTTTCCAATGAATAACAACAAAAGTGAGGATTTTCTCGTTTGGCGGAACTTAAACAGAAAAGCGGGACTTTGGCGGGACTTTAACGGAAAAGTGGTACATTTTGGCGGGACTTTAGGAAAGCGGGACAGTGAGACAAAAAGCAGGACTGTCCCGCCAAAAGCGGGTACAGTATGTTGGCTTGTCAAATGATGAATGTTTTGGAGTAATATAGCCCTCGTGTTGCTGACGACGCCAGATAATCTAAGAAAAACCAACCAGTTATTTTCCCATTTGCTATTAAATTCTCTGCTACAATTAAAACTTTGAAAAAAAATCATTCCTATACATACAAATATTAATAATTTTTTCACTTTTGAGTAACTTCACCAAGCAATGTCTTTCGACACTTTACAAACATACCTATCTAGTTTTTGTTTACTCTAACAAAATTCCTTCCACTAAGTTGCTAGCTTCAAATGTTAAACAAGTAGTGAAACATCCCCTACAATTATTATAAGCATACATCATAATGCATTTTGTGCAAAAATCAGTAATATTTTATTACAGGAATTATTCTGTAACATTAGTTGGTTGTCTTGTACGCTCAACGCCCTATTTTTATGCACAGTGACAGGCTAATCAGACCGGGACCTACAGCTTAACGTGGATTCCGAATCACAACAAACATCCATGCCTAACCCAGGATTCGAACCCGGCACCTTTAGCATGCGAGGCGAGAGCGCTATCCCCACAGCTAACCGATGGACAAAAGTGTCTTGCTTCGGCGGTCTGTAACATTAGTTCTTACTCTTTAGTAAGCAACTTCGAAACTGTTCCATTAGATGGATACAAGATAAAAACTTCCAAATTGAACACCAAACTAATCCAAACTAACAACGTAGACCTGGTGGATGTGTGGTTAGCGCTCTGGCCTCGCATGCCAAAGCTGCCGGGTTCGAATCCTGGATAAGGCATGGATGTTCGTTGTGGTTCGGAATCCACATTAAGCTGTAGTTCCCGGCCTGATTACCCGTTATTATGCCCAAAAATAAGTCGTTAAGCGTATAAACAAAACCAAAAATCAGACTAACAACATTCAAATCATTTATAAAAGGACTATATACATTACTTTAAATATCTTTGGCTCTAATCTGCAGTACAAAAATCGTTATACATAGGAAATAAGTAATACGAAGGAGGGAAAGAAAAGCTAG
This sequence comes from Linyphia triangularis, assembly GCA_963978545.1. Taxonomy (NCBI): domain Eukaryota; kingdom Metazoa; phylum Arthropoda; class Arachnida; order Araneae; family Linyphiidae; genus Linyphia; species Linyphia triangularis. Next base: position 52,270,464 of record OZ021732.1, on the reverse strand, counting down.
TATTCGGAAGGAATCGTGGTTTGGGTTATGCACCTATACACTTACATTAAATATATCAAAACATTCGAAACAAAACTAGCCCTTAACTGCTATGGTTGGGTAGTTTGATATTTTTGGCGCAAGGGCAACATGTGGTCTCTACAGCGAAAAACAATTTAATGAACATCAGATTAAAATTTAAGAAACATAGTATCGGGAAAATAATTTTAAAGTCAAAGATTAAATATTTTAGGGGATGGAAGCATTCCACAAAAAATGACTCGCGGTCTGTCAGACCGCATACAACAGTTGAAGGCTAGAATATTAGTTAATGTTCGTTCAACACGATGCATACTGAACCAAATATACATTATGTCGTGCATAAATGTTGTCCTCATGTATATACGACATATCGTATAACTATGTAAAATACAATTGAATACAACATAACGAAAAATATAAAAAAATGTATTACTTACACGTCGATTTCCTTCCATGATGAGTATTTCCCGATCCTTTTCTTCAATGAAATAAAAACAATCATTCGATGTTCACGTTTTCAATGAAATAAAAGAAAAATAATGACGCAAAAGATATCACTGGCCCTTGTGTTGCCTTTGCGCTATAAAACAACAACCAAACCAGAAGATATCACAAACGCAGCAATTTTGTCTGCATGCAATGGCTACTAGAAAATCAAGTGAAAAAAATGTCGTGTTTACGAAAGTTCAAAACAATCATGCGCATGCGCAGAAGGCACGATACGATGACGTAACCGTTGCCACCAGTTATATTACTAAAGTGCTAGATGGCCATCAACGGACAAGAAGAGGTTGGCCTAGAAAAAATAAGCTGATGGTATCCCAGTAACGAACCGCGAGTGTGCCATTGATGGCATTACGTGGCCATCACCCACCCAGTACTGCCGGCAACTAGCCGTGAAGCGGCCATCGTCCGTGTTTTTACTGGGAAAGTGTCTGCACTGCGCTTGAACGTTCTAACTTCGTTGGCGAACTATTGGTTTTTAGTTATATAAACCCAGTAAAAACACGGATGATGGCCGCTTCACGGCTAGTTGCCGGCAGTACTGGGTGGGTGATGGCCACGTAATGCCATCAATGGCACACTCGCGGTTCCTTACTGGGATACCATCAGCTTATTTTTTCTAGGGATTCTAATTTGGATTATATATTTTAACTTTCTGTAATGAGATTTTTTGTGTTGTGTTAACTAAATCTCTTAATACTTATATTTTTCAAGCCCAATTGATGTTCACTTCTCATTTAGTGCATTTTGCATGAACATCATCTTTTTGTTCCCTACTTTTATCCACGTGTGGATAAAAGTAGGGAACAACAAGATGATGCTCATGCAAAATGCACTAAATGGGAAGTGAATATAAATTGAGCTTAAAAAGCAGCTTGTGGAAAGCGAACCATTATTAGTTTGTCGTGGGCTAATTTCAAATTAATAATATAATGCGAATCTTAAGCTGCTCGTTGTAGTGTTGTAAAATGCAATCGACATTATAAGGCGAACTTTCGTCGAGTCGATGTGGGATTGCTGACGGCAGCCAGAAAACTGATATTGGGGCACTGTTGGGCCGTTGAAGGCAACAGCAATGTTTATGTTTTGGCTAAGCGGCGGCTCAGACAAAATTTTCTTCCACTTAAGGCTGTCAATTGTAGGGCCACTGATGTACACTTGCGGTTTGGCCAGTAGTTGATGCAGGGGAAGCAGTGGGTAAATGAAGACTGGCCATTAAGGCTGGCCAGACATCAACGGCCAATTTCCGGCCCTTACTGCTGGCCCAAGTGTAGGCCAGACGGTCACTTTTATGCACTGAAAAGTAAAGGCCATCCGCTAATGGTCCAGCAGTTTAGGTGATGGCCACAGTCAGTCGTCCCCTGCTGGCCCAGATGTTTTTTTTTTACTTGGAATAATAATACAAATAATAAACGATTTATGTAAATTAAAGTCTGTAAAATCATGATCTCTCACCGGCGGGAGACCCGGCACTGATAGAGAGAATTCCATTCGCAGTGCCGGTCTCGCACCGGTGCGTGATATTTTTGATTTCTTATTTTTTTTTTTTTTAATTACCTTATATATGCAAATGGTACTTAATTAATAACATTTTAATCCTTTTTAAACAAATAAACAACAAAAAAGAAAGTTGGCTTCTGACTGACTCCCATGTTCAAGACACTGGCAGTGAAGATGTTAGTCAGTAAGTTGAGCAAAGTTAACAATAGAACATTGAAAAATTGCCATTACCTTATTATGCAAATCTTTGTCGAGACAGAAATGTCATCCTCACTTTTTTACGTTATTCGTAACAAGAATTTTCTTATATTTATATATTTCTTCAAAGATGAGGGTTTGTCTGAACTTTACACATAATTTTAAAGTACTGCTATCGAAAGACATCGGAAAACTACTAAATAGTAGATGTCAGAATCTCAAGTTACCATCGACTAGTTGAAAGCCAGTCCATATTCTTGCTGATGTCGACTAATCTTGTCCTGGTCTCCATGACCAAGTGGTGGAAGGGGAATGTTATCAGAAGATCTAGTAGTTGTTCTCACTACGTTGTCTATTTTCTTTTGTGAGCGTCCTTCTGGTTCGGAGGGAGAATACTATAACAGACTCTCCTCCATGGGTAGATAAATCTCGATCTAGTGATACGTCACACCAGCTGGCTTTATTTTTGGATTTTATTTACACCATGGGAAATTTACCGCTCGGAAATTTACTGATTTAAGATATTTAACTGCAAATAACGTGCAAAAACTACTATAATAAATAATTGATTTCCTTGTTATTTTTGGATTTTATTTACACCATCGGAAATTTACCGCTCGGAAATTTACTGATTTAAGATATTTAACTGCAAATAGCGTGCAAAAACTACTATAATAAATAATTGATCTCCCTGTTTTATTCTAACCATGAGCCTATGTAGGTGAATGTTATAAATTGTAGAAAAGATAATTGTCGCAAAACTTGCGTCAGGAAGGGTGAATTGTTGTAAAGGGAAACAAAATAACCAGACAGTATAAGACTCTTCAGTAAGATTCTAAAGACGCTAACAGAACACTCAATTGAACAACTTGCAAAAAATATTTACAAAAAGTATTATAAAATGTTATATAACCGCAAAAATGTTACGAACCTAAATAAGAAATAATAAGTTCAAGTGGAATATTTTTTGAACAACTAAAGAGCACATATAAAAGTGAACCAAAGAGTAATCCTATTTTCAAAACTTTATAAAAAGTATGAACTACATACGAAATTGCAGGAAAACTCTTTGTGATTAACCTACAAATGCAATTAAAGCTCTACTCGACATCCCAATACTAGATAATATTTGCTAAAACTACAATAGGATTTAAAAAAATAAAATAAAAAAAAACTTGGTGACCAATTTATGCACATTCTGCAATGCAACCGATACTAGAAAACGCAATTTAATTATTTGTGAGCTTTGTTTGTTACCTTTTCTTTCAGATCTGTCAAAGCAAGTTGTTCTTCATCCAGACCATCGACTTTAAAACTTACAAATACACTATAAAGTGAATCATCCCACTTTACGTCCCACCCCCCCGACACTAGATCCAAACTTTAGGAGAAAAAGACCTCGTGCTTCTTTTCTTGAGCAGGTCTCGCAGATGCCTGCTACCATCCATCACGGTGCAATCAATCAGGAAGAAGGCCTTCTTATATTTTTCACTGTTTCACCATCCGTTTTTTCAACTAACTGATCACCCTTCCAAGAATCAATATCTCCATAGACCAGGATAGCTCATTGGGTAGAGGACAAAAAGAACCAGCAAAAGAGAAAGAAAAGAATAGAGGAACCAGAATCAGGATTGACGTTACCCTGTCTAGAAACAAAAGGGTTGAGGGATGATGAACTTTCCTTTGAGATAGCAAGAACTTTTTTTGCAGACACTCATATTTCTTTCGCGATGTATATTTTTCTTTGGCCCCTCTTCCCTTTAAGAATTTCCCCTATATATCAACGATTCCCCAGTTTAGATTTTTTCTTTAAAAAATAAAGTGTCGGTGCAGAGGCTGGAAGAGCGTGGACAAAATGATACGCATGATTGCTTTCTGCTTGACTAGGAAGATTTTTTCTACAAGGGTGAAATCGTCTTACTTACTGTTTTCAAACCATAGATGTATCATGTTCCTTATGAGGTAAACTTATAAATTCAGGTCCACGTTCTACACAAGGACATAAACATTTTATCAATTCTAAAATTAACAACTTGTAGAATCTTTCACAAGGTACCCAAATTACCTACCATACTCAGTTGATTTGTGGTGGCACCTTAGGTCATTCAATAGCTGTCTAGTAATTAGAAAAACTCACGCTAACTGAAAATTGTAATTTCTGAACTAACCTTTTCAACCATACGTGTGGGAGAAGAGTGTGTTGCTCTGTTTGCAAAGTTTAGTTGTCGTAAAAATCATGAATTTCAGTCAGCTTTACTAAAGTTTTAGTAAAAGAGCAATACCTAAAAAAAGGGCTACCTAAAAAAAATTACTTTTTACCTCACAAAATAGTTTCACCCTAATTTTAATTAATTTTTTTAATTGTGCTTAAAATCAAATTAAAGATTTAAACCATTCTCATGATCAGATAATAGTTTGAATATTCAATTCCCAATCGCTCAATTTTTTTTAATATGATACTATTGAGTTTTATAAAAAATTTAGGTAAGTTTTAAAAAAATTAGTTTGCCACATTATCATTTTATTAAGTGATATTGTTACCTATCATCATGAGAAGAAATTTTTTTTCAAAAACTTAATTTAGAGTTTTTTATCCACAATTTTTTTAAATAAATGTTTATAATAATGTTCTACGCATAAATAGCTGTAAATTGATATTTTTATGTTAAATAGTGTGTATAATTTTCCTTTACCCTTAAATGCATATTTTTTAACACATGATACAATTAATTTCTATCAAAAAACACTGTCGAATAACTGTGCTTTAATTTATCAAAATAGCACAATTTCTAACCGAAACAAAAGATTCTCTAAAATACATTGGAAAACAAAAACTAAAATATCATTTTGGGTTTCAATACCAACTTTTACGATCTTACCTGTTTCATACTAAAAAAAACTTCTTTCATGATTATTTTGATCAAAAAATCCTTTCAGGATTGATGCTAGAGTTTTAATTTTTTATGTACCATGTATATGCTGATTTTCAAATAAATTAAATTCATTCCTAAAATCTATACCACTCTACTAATAATAAATATTATTTTCGTAAACATAAACTATTTCGTATGAATGCAAGTTTCGCATTTTTAGTAAAGAGATTATTGAACTCCTAGTCCATTATTCCGAGGTTTTTATGAATGTTCTAGCTCAATAATAAACACATATTTAAATTTATATCATTTTAAATATCTTTTTTTCTTTTTCTTTTCTCGAATAATTTAATTATTTAATTCTTATTTTTAACACTACTTTTCAAGTAAAAACTCAATCTTATTTCCTACCAATGTAATAAAATATATTAATTTTCTACTCAGAAGTGATAAGAAAAGTGCAGAAGAAAAAGTATAAAATTTCTTGTTTACTTACTGAAAAATATTTAATCCAATTATTTTCCAAATTTCAATTGAAAACGTCCAAACTAGGTCTTTATAAAAGTAATGCATTTCATTATTTAAAAAAAACCCTTCTAGATATTATTTTCAACAATTAAAGAACAAATATAAATGGCTTAATCCAAAGAATGTGTCTTTTTATATTTCGGCTATTACTTTACTGAAATGAAATAACATAAATTGGAATATTTAATGGAAACAAAATCAAAACACATTTTATTTTATTTATTATGTGAATTGGTTTCTTCTGAAGAATCTATTTATTCTCTAGATTTGTAGATTTTTCTAAATGTACTTTAATAGAAAAAGAAAAAAATTAATTTAATTTATTTTTCTTGAAAACAAAAAAAGAAGAAATTTTAGAAGGTATTTGATTTTTCTTTTTGTATATGATAATTTAATTATGTTGCTATTGTTTATGCAAAGAAACTGAAATAGCCAGAGTAAAAAAGCATTAATTTTAATAAAACATACCTAACTTGATATAACAGTTCAGCAATGATCATCTATATTTATTGGAGTGAAATTCCTGCTGCACAGAAGTATTACAGAAAGGAAGACGTTAAGTTTTTTGAAATAAAAAGTAAGGCAAATTCCAAAAGTGTGATGATGGTGAAAATTAAGTTTAGAAGAAACACGGACAAGAGATCTAAAATGACTCGATTGAAGAGAATTTTTAGATAACATTTATATGATATGTTTAATTAGTTTGCATGGTTAAGGGTGTCTATTTCTCTTTATCACAGCCAAATAAGCTTCGTAATTTTGAACTTCAATAAGCGTAAGAGGTCAAAGCCTTATCGCGCAAACCTCTCTATCAGCTCTCTAACTCCAACTACACCAACGAGAGACCATTGAGGCCATGACCAATAATGTACACTACAATCATTATCTAACACACCAGTATTCGGCGGGGCCAGGACCGAACCCACAACCTACCCCTCATGAGCTCGGTGCCTTTTACCATCGGTTTTTATATATTATACGAAGTAAATAATACTTGGCATCATTTCACTTTCACAGTAGCATGTTGCAGAAAAAGTGTTAGATATTGATTTAACCAACTATCACAGATAACAAATTAGATATCACTTCAATTTGTCACTGGTAAGTTTTCAATTGACAGTTAATTATAATAACACTGAGTTTCCTAAATTCTGTGTAGTGACCCGTTGCTAAGTTGGGAGTCAACTATTCGCGGGTCGTGAAAGCTAATATAATACGTTTGGGATTTCAGATCATATACTTTTCAAAATGAATGATCAAGAATAGATAATGGCGATAATCATTAAGCCTAGCAGCTACACAAGCAAGACATTAAAAAAGAGATGACAGTTAAAAAATTATTTTAAGTCTGGTGGTTTACAAATTTCAATTGGATTATTGCTTTAGATTATTGGTATGCATGTAGTAAATTTTAATATACTTTTTAGTAATTTCAAATATTACGATGCTTTTTAAGGGTTTGCCTGTAAATAGTTTCAAAAGATTATAAGATAGTATATTACATAATTTTAAGAAAAATTAATCAGTGTCACTTAAGGGGACACGGGACACTTTTTCGAAAATTCTTTAGTTTTGCTTAAAATTAAATAAAATTTGGCACAAACAAAGAAGATATGACTTATAGCACACACACCAAATTTGAGCAGATAATATAAAATAGAAAAAAAAAATTATTGAGAAAAATATTTTAAAATAATAAGAAATTTTAACTTTTTCAAAATGCTCCTCGCGACACAATATTTTAACAAACACAAAAAAAAAAAAAATGAAGTTATTTATCAATATATTTTAAACATTTTCACACATACTTTTATCTATACGTGCCATAGTTGAACAGAAATAAAATTTCAAACTTGGCGCTAGTGATTTTTCAATAAAAAATGCACATATTTCAAATTCCAAGCATAAAAAAAATAGAAAAAATTATGTGACACAAAAAAGCATGTGTGTATCTCTTTAGAATACATTAAACATTATTTCTACAAAAAATTAGGTTGATTGATCAAAAAATGAATCGCAAGAAGCTTTTCGAACAAATGTAAAATGTAAAAAAGACGAAGCTGAGAAAAATGCATTTTTAACTTTTGCCTACAAGTGTGCTCTAAAAAATTAATCAATTTACCTTTAAAACATTCCACTTCCATAAGATGTCCCTTCAGCTTTGATTTTTTTCCTTTCTTCAGAAATTTTAATTTGTAAAAGTTTTTTTCTTGCAAGTTCTTTTCGTTTATCTGTTCGCCGTCTAGCTTGCAAAACTCTACGTCGATCCATGCTTCTGCTAATTTTTAAGGTAGTAGCTGTTGGTTTTATTTTAAGTCTTATTGAAGCTGTGCAACCCATATTGAAGATACTGACCGCATACAAAATAGCCAAGTTGAGTCTTTTTTTGTGATACAAACACATGCTTAGGGCACTTGGACCAAACAACGCTATGCAGACATTCGTTTTGGTTTTGTGTTCCCCCTCGTGTGCATTTTTTAAGTAATTCATTACTTGCCAACCTCTGGTATATTGGCAACACATGTTGCACTATTGTTGAGCTCAACGTCGTTTTCATTTTTTTTATGTGAGGGAATCGCCTCACCTTTGGCAGTTGCACGGTTATAGAAGCACCACGAATCAGACCTTTTTGGACACTTTTTGTGTTGTGGTGATTCATCTGTGGGCATCATATGGTATAGTGAGGCAAAAATTGCACTTTTCATGGATTGAACATTTGGTACATTAATTTTTATGGCATTTCTATAATAATTGGATAACTTTATAATTTTGTTATCGGTGAGTTGACCTTCTTTTCGGCCACCTAAAGTTACACCTTTAGCTCGGCAAGTTTTAACTAGATTTCTGAGGCCTGTACCCAAACGCTTCGCTACATAGTTAATGCACTCTTCTTTTTGCATTATGCAATCATTTCCATACACTTTCAGATCACATAAATGCGAGAAGGCTTTGGAATCTCCATCACTCAGCATGGTGACGTACCTCATCTTGTTCACCGACACAGAACGCTTCCAAAGGAGCGACGCAATCTCTGTTTCCATCGAGTTGGAGGAACCATCAAAGTTTTTCTGACACACATTTTTATGTCCTTCATACCATATTTGATATTCTACGCTTTCTTTGCCAAGTTTGCTCTTTGCCATTGTGCAATCCTGGCAATACTTCGAGAAAGTTTCATAATCGATAACAAGACCTGTTAATAAGTCGATTACAAATCCTATACTGTGAAGTGAAACATGTCCCCGTTTTTGCCAGGTTCCGTCATAAGAAACGGATATGTCAATAACATCATTACTTTACAACGCTGGGTCACTTTGAATATAAGCCTTACGAAAGGCTTCTTGTGCTCGCGTCAAGATTTCTATCTTAGTTGACGTACTTGAGTTTACACGATTATTAAGGTGTTTGGTGAATGTCTTAGTGTCCATGGAGAGCATTCCCATACTCATTGAAAATTGTTGCACAGCCTGTGGGCCTTTACCAAGTTCAAGAAAGGTCTCTACAATTTTCTCATTGACGTGAAAACTTTTGGCAACAGTTTTTGGAGACGAATAAGAGTCAAAAGCTATTTTTCCACACGATAAACATGAAACAATAATTTTGGTTGCAAAGCCCATAGATTTTTGGGATGTTTTTACCTCTAGAGATGGTGAATGGCAGTTGCTGCATAAAAAATCTTTATATAGCAATGCCCAAATGCTTTTATGAACTAAAATATAGTCGTGATCAACTTCTGTCGTGCATGAAGGTAGAGAAGATTCAAACATAGACAGTTTCTTTTCAATGCTTGTCATACCCATTTTAGCTGAAGGTTCTGTTGAGGATTCTGGCTTAGAACCTTTCCAACGTGAAGCATTCAATTGGTTTCCTTTTGAAACTTTCTTCGAATGACGTTTTTTTGCAATTCGGCCACTTGACCGTGGCGACTTTAATTTTTCCATTTCCAAACAAATAACTAACAATATTTACCAAAACATACAATGTAAATAACAGTTTGTTATGATTTAAACTGCAAACAAGAAGTCTCAGTTAAAATTGCAGTTAAATTTGAGGTTGTTATTGCTCAATAATTATAATTATAATAGAAAATTAAAATGTAAACAAACTTTTTGCTCTTTAAATGCCACGCCCCTTTTTAGTTTAAATAAAATTAATACCACTTAAAATCATTGGATTTCAAAAATTCAAACGTGAAATTAAAGCTAGTGAAGTCTATAATGTTTATAGACAAAAAACAAAAAACGTCATTTTTGGTGATATTTTAGCAGTATCAGTGTCCCATGTCCCCTTAAAACTCATTGAACCGAGGCCGTGCGCGAAAAACCAAGTATCTTGCTAGATGCTCAGTCTACAAGTCCATAATCCTGAATTTTTAAACGAGTTTGACGTCACAGCGCAAAGCTATGAATGTTGTTGATATTGTTTGCACTTGTAAATAGCGTACTGATTCTGTTCTGTTTAGATATGATTTTCAATTTTAAATTGTCTTCACTTTTGTCTTACGGATATTAAACGTTACTATTTACATTATTTTCGGTGAGTAAAATTTTTTTTTAAATGTTTACATAAAATGCATCAAATGCGATTTGGTTGCATTCCATTTGAAAAGTAATTTCTGTTGTATGCTACATTAAATATGTCGATGTTAAGCCTAAGCTATTTTCCTGTCAGATTTTATTAAGTATCAATTCATTAATGATTTTCAATATTTGAATTAAGGAATCTGAGTTTTGGGATAATTTTCTCGTTATTGTTCATGATATTCTTGATATGAGTGTATTTTTGTAATGATTGAGAACAGATGTAGTATAGGACATTTGCAATTTTTTTCTTTTGGCGTTTAGAAAATTCGCCAAAATTAAAAACACAGTAACTGAAAGAAGATTAAAATATAAATAATTAACTGAATTAAAATATAATTTAAAATAAAATCCTTCGCCAGAAACAACATTTATCTGGGGGAAAAAATGACAAATAAAATTGAGCCAAAAAAAAATTGTCCTATATTACATCTGTACAAAGGATTGTTTTGAGATCTTTCTATGGATACTTATCTTCTTTACCGATTAAGTAATCATCTGACTAAGAAAACTTAAAAAAACAGTACTGTTTGGTGACATTGTCTGGCAGTGTTTGTCAAGCAGCTTAGAGTTAAAATTTACATTTGTTCTGAGGATCACAAGTTTAAGCCCTCACTTCACTTAAATGTTGGCTTGTAGAATAAAGTATGATTCGGGACTATAAATTTCTATGTATGTATAATGATAGTATTAGTATCGAATAATAAATAAATTTTCCTATAAGAAACCAAAAGCATGATGATTTGTATTCGCATATTCTAAAAGTATTAAAAATGTTTATTCAAATATTGTGTAGTTCAAGGCCATATTTTATAGAAATTTCAAAAAGTTATCGGAGTTAAACATGAAGAAAAATTTTTAAAATTCAAAAATCAGAAACAACTTTTGAAGGAACTAGTATTGAAAAAGATAGATCTTCTTCCTGAAATTCCTGATTGACAATATGATTGTGGAACGAAGATGAAAATCTGAATAGAATCTTGTTTGTCAGTAAGCATTACTTATTTACTTAATTAGGCTCTTCAAGCTGTTAAGGTTTCCAGCCTACCTCTCCATACCTTCCGATCTTTTACTAGGGATCTTACTTCTTCTAGACCATTTAAGCGATCCTTTTTTTAGGTCTGATTGCATTTAACTTTGCCAAGTTGTCCCCTTCTTTTCCTCTTGCCAACAGGAGGAGCCCAGGAGAGAAAAACGCGTGTTAGAATCTCTTTTGGCATTCTTAATACCAGACCCGTCCATCACCACCTTCTCTTACCGATTTCTTCTTTGATCGAAGTAATGCCTGCCCTTTCTAAAATTGCTTCGTTAGTAATTTTAACAGGCCAAAAGATTTTAAGGATTCTTCTAATACAATTATTTTGGAAAACTTCAAGTTTAGCATTAACATACATTTAAAAAATTATGTCAAAATTCATAATGACAAAGTGAAATCTCTAAGTATGAAAAAAAACTAGCCACTCTTTCTGTATGATTATATATATTTTAGTTAATCTACTTTAAAATTAAGTTACTAAATTATATAAACTATGTTTTGCTTTAAATCTAGATAAGAGAAGTTTCTTTATTATTAAAGGTATTTTTACATAATTAGTCTCTTAAAGGGAAGAATTTGTGGGTAAATGTTCAATTTCTTCGTAAAGAAACTTCTGGTTTTAAATAAAAGATTATTTATTGAAGTAAAAGATTATTTAAATAATTTTTTTTAATATTGTTTTTGTATTTTAGTTTTTAAGAAAAATTAAACTGAAATTATTTCAGTGTAACCACCAATCAGTTTTGAAACAACAAGCTTTTGAATTAATTAATTTTGAACAAATTAATTTTTTTAAATTATTCTCTAAAATTATAAGATTTTTTAATCTATTCCTATACTTTAATTTAGAATAGATTATGTAGTTAGGCATTGTAAATATTCCAATTTTGATGCTTCTTCATCCATCTTCGTATGCAATCTTACCTAAAAAGTGAGTTGTGATGGGTTTGGGCTGTGACGTCACGATCTGGTTGTTTCGGGCCTGATACAACTATGACACTCCGCTCGTGAAACTGAGCATCTAGCAAGATACTTGGTTTTTCGCGCACGGCCTCGATTGAACCGTATAGCGTATGCTGAATTTCATTCACCTGCTTGCATTAAACATTTTTGGAAATTGAGTTTAAAAGCAATTATGCTAACCCTGGTTGCACTTACATAACTTTACCATAAATGCAATGAGTTAGCTTATAAATAATGAAACTGAAAAGAAATTCAATTTTAAATTTTTATATGGTACGTCTATCCAAAAATGAGCTGATATTAAATTATCCAGGCTCAATCACAAAACCCAACAACATTCTGTACTGCAAAGTTATAATGAATTGAAAGACCATATTATGAAAATATTTAATATTGAAATGAAGATAGGTTTTCAATTTATTAAAGATATTGTGAGCTTTTTGAATTCATAAATTGTGAGTTGAATTCTTAAATTATGAGTTATATCACACCCAATTCTACTTTAATATTTGAACTACTGAATTTTAAAATGAAATTAACTAAATACAATTCTAAGGAATGGAAACAGGACAACTTTTTTTTAAAGTTAGAATAGCTAATAAAATGTTTTTAAGCTATATGGACATTCTGATTTAAAACCTTTTTTCAAAGAGGTAATGAAAAAAATGAATTTTTTAAAAAAAATATTACTTAAATTGTGGAACTAGAAAAAATTCTTTATTTTCCTACAAACTTTGTTTAATTACATTGAATACGTATTTGTTGTGTAAATAAAAGAAAATACGTTAGAAATTTATATTTAAAAATTCTTGTATAATATTTTTAAGATAATATAAATCTTCTAGCTTTTATAGTACATTCCAATTTTTCCTCTTAAAGTTAAATAAAACATTTAAAACATCAAAGCTTAATGTTTTCTTCATGCATAACGTTTTCACATGTCGGATTTATTATTTTGAATTATATCTTTAGTGCCAGCATGTGTAAAACTGCAAAAATTCGTCTGAAAAGAGGTGTGTATGAAGAATGTGCTCCAAGTTATTTCTTTTTATGAATTATTCATAAAACTTTGTGTTTGCGATGTTCCATCATATTGTAAATAACAGTACTGTATCTTTTAACGTCGAGTTTCTATTATAGAAAATATTTCTTTTAACTAAACATGATTAACTAGATAAAAGTAGCATGTTACAAAAAAGTTTATCATTAATTGCATTAACTTCTCAGACAAAGGTTACTGCATAAATATAATTTATTAAATTCAATATAAGGATATAAAATTATTTCATAAATGTAATTACACATAAATATATTTATTTCTCTTTACTTTTATCTTTTTTTGGAGAAATCGAATACATCGAAATAAAACTTTTTAAGCAGTAAAAATATCTTTAATTTAGTACATCATCTCATCAGTAAATAACAAATACGATTTCTTCAATAAATGTAGCATTTTGACAGCAATTAGATAAATTGTCGAGAAAATAAAAAGGAATTGTGAAACATAATATAAGTAACTACAAAGAAGGTAAATTCTGATTAGGCAATTATTTCCATGTGATTTACACGCTTACGCTTAGATCAATCGTTGTTTTTTATTCATTCAGACATTGGATACTTATATGAAGGATAGAAAACTGAATTTTAATCTAACTTAAAATCCTTATAATAGCTTAGATGAAGTTAACTAAAGTAATTTTCCAGGAAGAAATGTATAGTTTTTTCTGAACAGTTTTACCGATTAATTTCGTAAATAAGGAGTGGATAGAAAGTTATTATCAAACAATTCGTAACCATTAACGTTTTATGTAAATTTACTGGTCAGAGTTACACTTTTCATATTGCAACTGTTATTCAGGTTCAAATAAAGTTCAAAGGTTTCCAAAATGCTGATCAGGTAGTAGGCACCCTGAAAAGTAGGTTGTCTCGATTTCTCGGAGTTAGACAATTTTTGATTTTGAAAACGCCTGACCACTAAAAAATTTATTTGCAGAATCCAGAAAATCGTGGTTTTTTTGTTTTTGTTTTTTGAGATTAGATAATTTTTAAATATCTCACACTAACTTCAAAATTTCTATTTTTTTTTTTTATTTAAAAGAAAAAAAACAAAAAAAAAAAAGAAAAAAAACCTGATTTTATTTTTTAAGACAGTGTTTCGAGTTTTACCTTGGTACCTCAAAGGTTTCCTTTTAGGGTAATGAACATGGAACAAAAAATATCGCTTGGACAAATTTTAAATATATTTCAATCGCTTCGAAATTACCTATTTTTTTAAAAGTTCCAACCTAAAACCTAAAACTTGTTAATTCCCATTATACATAAATTGCCACCAAATCTCTCTCTTTTGTTGCGCATTTCTTACATTCGCCTCTTGTTTTCGCATTTCATCAAACATTTTTGAAGGATCAGGTATTTTTAGATCCGAAAATTTGCATAAATCGAAGAAGTCTGGACAAACTTCTGCAAAGTATTTCTTTGCAGTATATCTGGTGTCATGTGTTGTAATTGAAATCCGTTGACTGAAGGGGATTTAACTTGCTATATAGATCACCATTATTTTACATCTTTAGCTAACGATCAACATAATGTAATTTTTGTGTGATTGAAAAATTGTATTTTATTTTTAGTACATAATAAAATCGCTTTATTTAAATACAAAAATAAATAAGTAATAATATATTGTGCATCACAGTAATTTTCCCTGAATTCCTAATTATTCATCTTTTTTTCCTATATTGAATTTTACAATCTGATACGATTAAACAATATTGATATCTAATTTTAAAGGAACATTTTTTAAAACTTGTTTAATATATATAGTTTTATGCATATTTTCATGATTTCAAATATTCTTCCGTGTATGAACTGTAAGTTTACCTAATTATTATACCTATGTAGAAGGAAGAAGTAACACTTTTTCATATTTTACTGTTACTTAGTTTGAATAGAATAACATTTATTTTTAATTTTGGAATCATCCATTTTACCAAACAAACAGGAAAAAAGAAGCAGAAGAAATTTAGAATACAAAATTATTTTTTCCTTCCAGAATAATAATAAAAAAAAAGCAAAAGCTTTTACTTGTCAGGATCGTATTCAGGGTTAGGGTTTGCAGGGTTCAGTCCCCGGCGAATATTTTCCATTCTCTATTATACAGTATGCTACACACATACAAACATTTTAAACAACTCGGGCATATCATTTTAACTTCTTAATAAAAGCAATGGGAATTTACTGGTTGTTTTTCATAATTTTGCTTTCTCAACCATTTTTGTGTAGATGTGTAAAAGTATGTTTCTGCTTCCTCCCCCCCTACGAAATGAAAGTATAGTTATGACCTTGCTACCTGCACGTATTATGTAATTCTTAAAGCTCAAGCTAAATTAGAGTTTCATAAGTAATACCTATTACCTTTTTAGCACAGAAAAGTTAAAGCTATAAATGTTATAGAGAGATTCCCTATTTTATGCCATTCTTTTGATAAAGTATAGGATTTTTTCGATGACATTCCCTGCCTTTTTCGAGATCGCTGATTGCCAAAACGTTTCGTACACAAAATGACTTTGAGGAAGAAAAAGTAGTATCAGCAATTATCCACCATTCTAGCACATGTTTGATGTTTGCGTGCTTGTCGTGAACTCTCCAAGGACGCAAAACTTCTTCATCTGGTCTTTTCCAATCCTTACAAATTTACTCATTCATCAACTAACATTTCCTGCATCACATCTCTCATTTTCAAACAGCATACAATTTCTCAACAATAACCACCAAATTCTTCACCTCATCCTGCCCCCCCCCCCACTTCTCAAACTCTTTAACTCATCAGGGGTAACTTCCACAACTATTAACCCTTCCCTCCCAACCCTATTTAATACGTTAGAGGGTCCTCTACCTCCTCAATCCGATTCATCCCCCCACCCCTTTCTAAATAAACATTTAATGAATACCTGTATAGGGAAAGGGGTGGGCCCATTAATGATTCATCCCCCCCCCCCCGTATCTTGATCATAATTACGATTCAAATGGTACCCGACACACACACACAGCACGCGTAGCTGCTCTAACGATGCGTCGGGTCCGCTCCGGAAGGGAATGTATGGAATTCATAATGAGACACTAATGGTTTTATCCTAGAACGTGAATGGTTGGTGGCTTTTTTGCTGTGTGTTGTTGTGGTGCTTGTGACAAATTACTCTGGGGCGCTACAGTTCTGGAGGTAGAAGGATATACGAACGCATCTTGATTATGGTTTGCTTTTGGAAGGGTAACATGGATTTGGTTAGGGTAGTTGAGAAGCACCGTAAGTAACTTTTGTGCCGCAATTGAGTTTTAAGTAATGGTTTGTTCCTAAATGGTAGACATATAGTTTGTGCAGAAACCGTATGGGTAGGATGACTTTGCATAGTGTGTTGAAGGTTTTGGAAGTTTAAGTTATGTAATGAATACACAATTTCCTCAGACTTTTAATATTACATTGCTGGTGAGCAAACTTTAATGTTGTAGTGCTAGTTGAAAATGACTAAATTTCTATTGAAATTCAAAGCAGTTGAATCTCTTTTACACTTCTATGTGATATAATATCTGTGTCCTAGTAATGCAATATTCAATGTAGTGTAGATAATGACATTGAAATGATGATGGTTTTTATATTTTTTTTAACACAAATCTTTTTACTAATTTGCAGCTTCAACAAAATGTGCTACTGATACGAATAAATAATCACATATGCAATAACAAAAAACAAAGAAACAACAAAACATATAAAAAATTAAATAATAAAAACTCTTTTTTCCTATTTATTTAGTCTGAAATACAATAAGAAGGAGCAGTAGTGACAAATGGGACATTATAAAACTAATAATAAATGCAATTTGTGGAAAATGTAATCACTGCTACACTCGATCACGTTCTCACAAGTTCACTTATATGGTTACGTCAATCAAATTTTTTAACACAGAGTGGACGGAATCGTCTATATAGTGGGCATTGCGAGCCACATAACGACTGAAAAGTGCAGAGGTGAATCTCTAAGTGCGGTATTTTGTGTTTGAAATTTTTATTTCAATGAAATAATGTGCCATTTTTTTTTTAAATAATGCTTTATGTTTTAATTAAAAATCATTTCTTTTAATTGCCTAACTTATATGTTAAAACAAGCCAAAACATTTTCATTTATAAAAAAAAGTCTATTTTTCTTGAGCCTACTAAAATAGTATTTTTTTATACAGATCGGTCACTGTTTCAAAAGGTGGCATTGATAAAGAGTGGGCATTCAGCGCCACCTCAGATTCCGAGTTTTTAAGCGATTGTCGTAGCCGTATAAGTGAACTTGTGAGAAAGTGATCGACTGTAGCCGTGATATAATTATTGTGGGCATTTAAGAGAGAAATAAAGATTGTTTATTTGCAAAGGTTTGTGCAGTACTTGTTCCATATTCTGAGACACTTGAAATGAATTATTTAAGTATTCATTAATAGTAATCTCAATTAAGACAAAATATATCGATAAATTCAAATTTTTGTCCTGGGAATTGCTTGGATTGGAAGTTCCGAATGTCTATTTCTGCCACTTATAAACTGGGAATGGACAATTCCCGCATTTTTTGTTTATTAATTCAACTCTAAATGTTTTGAAAAGTTCGTAAACATAAAAATTTCTGCTCTCTGTGCTTTTTTTTCCTTATATATTTTTTTTTCTTTCTTTTTTCAAATTTGTAACCTAAGTTCGCCTGTTACATTTTGGGCGAATCAAATATGACGTCACTTCATCTGAAACAACTTGGCATGAAAAGCAGCAGCGGAAACCATTTTACAAGTTACTCGCAAATCCGCCAACCTGTACGAGATATGACAACTGTTCCAGGAGCCTATCTTGGCAGAAATCTCACGATAACCATAGGGTACAAGACGGAGCGAAGGATTGCGTCACCGTACGGAAGGATGTCGTGACGTCACAGCTAATAGAGGAGTGGGTAATGGGTAGGTGCTTTGGGATATATTCTTTTCTTAATATTTAAATGACTAATTTTTTTAAAGAACTTTTACTTCAATATATGGAATCAGAAAGAAATTAATCATAAGTATAAATTTATTTCACTCGTTTTAAAAAAATGTGGAAAATTTCCATTGTTTGTTTCAAGAGACAAGAAATCTAAATAGGACAAAATAACCCCCAGTGCTGTTTTAAAGTCTCACTTTAAAACCAGTTCTATATTATTAAAATAATACCAAAGTTTTTTTTTCTAAGTTTAATAATTCCGATTATTAAACATTGATTTTTTTAGTTAGTGTATTTTATGGTTTATTTTAATGGTTGTTACTATTCGTAAAATAAACTACAAATATCTGCTTGATTTTAAACTGAATCAATGGACAAAATAATGTAAAATTTGTTATTTGAGACGGATAAAACTCATTATATATTATTTGTAGCACTTAGTTTAAATATATTTTTAACTTTTATAACAGGGACGCAAATTTTCACGGTTTAATAATGAGGGGGAATTTTTCTTTAACCTTATGAAAAGAAGCGTTTGCGCTGATGCGCATAAAGTTCTAGTATATAATTTGTTGTATCTGAAAAAAGTTGAAGTACATAGTCATTAAGACGTCTTTTTGTTTGCATATGCTGACATTTGTACAAAAAATGTTTCTGAAATAATTGCATTTCTGTTACAATTACTAAAATTATTTTAATCATAACTCTTTTTTATTTGTTTACTAAGCGTATTTTGAATACGAGTAAACAAAAATTTGTGAATTAAACATTTGTATAGTAATAAAATAAAAAAATTCAAAAGCATTAATTATCTAAATTTTAGTTAAAGCAAGATGTGTATTTATTCTAACATACAACTTCAGGATATAATTAAAGGTATAATTTAAACAAAGTTATTTTTTTAATGAAACATCGCGATGAAAATCTCTTCAAAGTTTGAGTATCCTTCTAAATAAAAAAAACTTCTTTAGGTTTTTGTTTCTTTTAATGTTAATGTATGAATAATTTAACTTCAGCAAACATATAAAAGCGAAATAATGACACAGATCGATCAATATTTTTAGGAAAATGCATAGAAACGATATAAATTCAATGCGAAGAATTTTCACGCATTATTTAAAATTTAACTATGATTAGTAATTTTTAAAAAATACGAAATATATTACTCAACTAAAGTTGAAATACTTACATAATTCTTTTATTCTAAAATATTATATTAATTAGTTTATTTTTAGTCATTTATAATTGCTAAAAATTGCGCTTGTGAAAAAAACAAAAAATACTTTTAGTTTAGTTATATTAAACTAGCTAAATACCCGTGCTTCATGAGCAATACTTTAGCTAGATGTGAGGCTTCGAGTTGAGGAAATCCGTCATTGGTGTATATGTCCCAGTTTTTGGCGCTTGGCTCCCAGGAAGGTTCATCGCTACGCATAATCGAGCTTGCTTCGTTCACTGAAAAGTTCATTGACACATAAGCACAGGCTTACTTCTCTCGTTCAAAGGTTCATTGCTATGAAAGCATACGCTCACTGAAAGGTTCATTGCTGGGTAAGCATAAGCTCGCTTCACTCACTAAAATCTAATTGCTACGTAAAGCCTTAATATTTGAAGCCTCTCCCCTGTCGAGACATACAAAAAAATTCTCCGTTAACACAGTAATACAACACCCATTTAAGATTATTTTAACACGTGTTTGTGGAAAGCAAAATTAGATGACCAAAACTAGTTATGTTAAAACTTTCAGAGCTCTTGGCCTATTAAAAGTCACTTTTTGTGAAAACATTAATTAAAAAAATAATTAAAAAATAAATTAAAATTTTAAAATTCTTTTTGTCAAAAGTCCAATTAGAAGAGAAAAACTAATTGCGTTGAAAATTTCAGAACTGTAGTCCAATTAGAAATCGTTTTGCAAAATGTATGTTAATTAATTTAAAAAAAAAATTAATTAAAAAACAAATAAAATTTTAAAATTCTGTTTTTCAAAAGTTCAATTAAAAGCCTACAACTATTGATGTGTAAAATCTCAGAGCTGTTGCCCTAGTCGAAACCGTTTTGTAAAATATGTATTAATTAATTAAAAATAACTAAATAAAAATTTAAAATTCTGTTTTTCAAAAGTCCAATTAGAAGGCTAAAACTACTTATGTAGAAAATTTCAGAGCTGTATCTCTATTTGAAGTCACTTTTTGAAAAATAAATTAATTAAAAAAATAATTAAAAAAGAACGAATTAAATTTTAACATTCTGTTTGACATAATAAAATTAGAAAGCAAAACTTCTTATGTTGAAAATTTGAGAGCTCTACTTCAATTTTAAGTAGGTTTCTATAGATCCACAGTGCCACAGACAGACACACAGCTTGTTTTATTATTATAGATACTAAAAAGGTAAATGTATTGTTAACATGTACTTTGTAACCTTCCTTTTTCAATTTACATGGTTCATTTTGTAGGGAAAGTTATTTTACTTTATTATTTAACGTTTTAGGCATTATCGAATTACTCATTGGAATATTGATAAATTTAACCAGTTATAACATTTTCTGGATTACCAGAAGATGTAACATCAATGATTCCTTTTCGATACTTTTTGAAGATTATAATCCAAACCGAAAATTGTCTTTGGGGGTGATACTCAAATATCTGTAACGTATTAACAGGGTTACACTTTATAAAACTATGATTGATTAGAATTTAAATTGCGTTCTAACAATTGTAAAGACTTCCAAGATATTACTTTATCATCAATCAGAAGCAGAAAAGTTAATCCGCTACCTTCAAAAGTTGCAACAGAGCAAAAGCAACTTTTTAACAGCAGATCAACTTTTTCTACTATTAAAATGTAACAATAGAACACATTGCGCATTTATACACTATTTATTCTCTGATAATTTCACAATAAGTAATTTCATAATTAAATAGGAAATTAAATATGTCTTGCCATTTAAATGTTATTTAATTTTTAAAAATGAAATTTTTTCTTTTGTAGAATTTACTATCAGAAGAGAATTGCAGGAATTTATTAAAGAATGAGCAATACATTTAAAAGTCATTCTATTCCTATCACGTATTCCGAAAGCATTTTTACTAATCACATTATCCCTAGGGTATTCTCAAAGTGCATTGTTTATATTCTTAGCATCATAGGGACTCTTCCGACATTACGTAGAAGTCCAACAGCATGTACGTTTTATTGATACAAATGTCAAAAAGACAAACGTAAATATCATGTACCATGTGTACAGCAAACATTCAAACAATCTCCTCTCACACGATCCAATAACTTATCAACGCAAACAAGTGAGAAATTTCTGAATTGATTTCTTTTTTTTTTTCTACTCTAAGAGACACAACACAAGTATAAAAAAAAGTACGAAAAGAAACAAAGCCTAACCAAGTACCTTGTACCATCTGCGACGAGCAATGGTCCAATAACAGGTACTTGAAAGTCGGTGCTTGCAAAGAACAGGACATTTTGCCGAAGCGAAACAATAACAGAGTGCACTTAACGTCTTCAATAACGACGCAGACCAGTTGAAATCGAACAAATTATTGCTACTGGAACTTTTTCTTCTTATCGCTCCCCTTACATTTCGAAAATCTCATGTCGTCTGCTTAGAAGATTCTTCGTCGTACTTCTGACTGAGAGTCATGTAAGAAGGAACCAGATAGTGTCTGCTGTTACTGAAGAAATCCTTCGGAACTGAATAAAAATGAATGGAAAATTAATTTCAATGGTAAGTTTAGAAACGTAAATAAGAGTTTGCATCAAAAGGAATTGCTAATAATTTTTCAAGAAAACACTGGTTTCCATGTGCGTAACATATTAAAAAAGAAATGCGTCCAAAATGAAAAACTAAATACTATTAAAATTATAACAAACAGAATCTTTAGATCTAGACTTCATCAACAATAACAGTTATTGCATAGAGATAATATGTAAACATATAGAAGTATAATATGTTATGAACTTAAAGGGTCTATGTAACAGTTGTACTTTACAGAAGTAAGTAATAAAATGAATGCTTAAAAAAACATGGTTTAATAAATAAAAATGTAATGAATATAAATTTATGTAAAATGTTAGACAAATCCTTTTATTAGTTTTTAATAATAGTAAATCTTGGATACACATTTTATAAAGAGGAATTAATATGCTTAAATAGTTAACTGGAAAGTTTTAATAAATATTTCATATAATTAAATTTTCAAAGCCTTACATCTTTTATAATTATTATTTCACTAAACACGGAAGTTTAACTGATGTTTCAGCTTTTTAGCATGAGTTGAATGGTGTTGTAGGACTTGACCATTACTTTCTAACTAAACCTTATCCCTTAAAGATATTTTACAATACTTATAGAAACAAAACATAAGTGAAAATACTTTGTGTGGAAGTTGATAATTGGTTGAGTGTGTGTTGTTGTGCATCAATTCTTCTAAACAAATAGGAACAAAGCAGAAGTGAAGAAAAAATAGTTTCACCACCCCATTAACGCTTTTTCTTCTAATAGAACCGAAATTAATGAGTGAAAAAGTAACTTTTCTTATAAAGAAGGAGAAGCATTTATCAATAAAGTAATTATTCTTCTACTTATATTTATATATTTATTGTAGACTATTTTCAAAAGCCTAAACCTAAGACAAATGCAGTGGCGTTATTTTAGCTTTCGCCACTTATTCGCTTTCTAGTGGTAAGAAGTTTTTTGTGCATTATGAAAAATTAAATATATACCGCTAGAAAGAAAATGTTTATGATTTTAACTAACGTATAAAAAGATGTACTGACTTTTTGGTACGGAAATAATTAGGATTATACTTTACAAAAATAAAAGAGATGAGCGTTGCCTTCAAAATAATTAGACTGTTTTTTGTAAGTTTAAAAAATACATATTCTCTAGAGAACAGCATTACGTAAGTTTACGAGAAAAAAAATAGTTTTACTGCTACAAAAAAATATTTCTCATAAAATGTATCTTTATAACCAAATGTAAATAACTTAATTTATTATACCTTTTGCACAACACCCACATGCATTGCTTGTTTTCTGTTACAGTGTATTTAAATTTTAACAAATTAATAATTATTTCAGGAAACTGATACATTTAACGGACTCTACACAAACTATAAAATGAAGTGCTTTAAAACTATTAATTTGTAGGAATAATAAAATCTTGAAAAATATTGGATAGATTTTTGTAAGATTTACACCACTCTATTCATATTTAAAGGAAATATAATAAGTAAGATGTGAGTAAATAGAGATAATACTTATGAATTATTTATATATAATCCGTAGAAGTAAAAATTATGATTTTGATATTCCGAATATCAATACCTCAAAGAGCAAAAGTTCTTTTCGAGATCTATTCGACTGTCTCTTGTTCAGCTCACCCAGCCAGCTAGATATAAAACTTGTATATTTAATTACTAGCGGGAATACTCGGCGCTGCTTGGGTTCAAATAGCTACAGCCCGGGCCCATTACAACCTAGTTCAAATGGCTAGCTAGATCATAAAATAATTATGATCATATGCCCTTCACTCCTATCCTCGATTTCACCACTTTTGCTACAAAACAACGGAATTGTGATGCCGATAATCTGGATGAGTCCAGATACCTATTGAAAAATCTCGTTCAAATTGGTTCTGTAGATCTCAAATTAATTATGACCATACCTACATTCAAGTCTTATCTTCGATTTCTTCACCTTAACCACAAAGCAACGGAATTGTGATCCGTTTGTTTAATTTGGTAATTAGGATTAGTCCAAATACCTTCAGAAAAAAAATCTGTTCAAATTGCCTTAGTAGTTCTCAAGTTATTATCATACCCCTTTATGGGGTTGTAAAAAGGGAATAAGAGTGCTTTTTCAAATTCTCATGAAATCAAGTTGGGTATAAAACTGTAGAATTCAAAAGACGATCATACACTTCAAGGGGTGAAAAAAGGAGATGGGGATGGGTTTTCAAAATTTCAAGCTGCCATGAATCTTTCTCTAGTTTTGATGATCAAGTATGTAAAATTTCATTCAGGTCAAAATAAAACTTTACTCTTTTATAAAAATATCAATGCAAATAATTCCTTACATACCGATAAGATTTAGCTGTATTTCTGTAAGCAAAATGTCAACGACTTAGCGTGCGGCTACAAACTATTTATCCGATTTTTATGATATGCCATTTGAAAAGGCTTGAAATGAAAGTGTGTCAAATCAACACAACCTTATACTCAAAGCCTCGATACTGCATTGTGACGTCACGCATCCAGGTTCAAACTAAATAGCTTTAAAGAGCAAAACTTCACACTATCAATTGAAACTTATACTTTAAATTTGTCACTTATACTTTAAATTTATCACTTATACTTAAGATTCTAATTAAGAATAATTACTTTAATTAATCTGTTATTACCAACATTTCTCCCGATTTTAATTTTTGAAACTATATATCAAGGAGGGAATATTTTGAACGAGCTTATTCCCAACTAGCTAAATACCCGTGCTTCGCTACGAAATTTTAACATGTGCAATATTTTAGCTAGCTGTGAGGTCTCGCGTTGCGGAAATCTGTCATTCGTGTATAGAACCCAGTCTTTGACGCTTCGCTCGCAGGAAGGTTCATCGCTACGCAAAATTGATCTCGATTCATTCGCTGAAAAGTTCATGGACACATAAACACAGGCTTATTTTACTCGCTCACTGAAAGATTAATTGAAGCGTAAGCATAAGCATGCGTCACTCACTAAAATCTAATTGCTACGTAAAGACTTAATATTGGAAGCCTCTCCCTTGTCAAGAAAAAAAAATTCCCCTTTAATATAATAATACAGCACCTCTTTAAGATTAATTTAACACGTGTTAGTGGAAAGAAAAATTAGAAGGCCAAAACTACCTATGTTGAAACTTTCAGAGCTCTAGGTCAATTCGAAGTCGCTTTTTGTGAAAATATTAATTAAAAAACAAATTAAAATTGTAACATTATTTTTGTCAAAAGTCTAATTAGATGGCCAAAATTCTTGTGTTGAAAATCTCGGAAATGTAGCCCAATTATAAATCGTTTTGTAAAATATTTGTTAATTAATTAAAAAAAAAAAATTTAAATTCTGTTTTTCAAAAATCCAATTAGAAGGCCACATTTATTTATGTTGAAAATTTCAAAGCTGTAGCCCTATTTGAAATCGTTTTGTAACATATATATATTAATTAATTTTTTTAATTAATTAATATATATATGTTACAAAACGATTTCAAATAGGGCTACAGCTTTGAAATTTTCAACATAAATAAATGTGGCCTTCTAATTGGATTTTTGAAAAACAGAATTAAAATTTTTTTTTTAACGAACTGAACAAAAATTTAAAATTCTGTTTGTCTAAAGCACAATTTGAAGGTCGAAACTACTTATGTTGAAAATTTTAGTGCTGTAGCCCTATTAGATATCGTTTTGTAAAATATTAATTAATTAATTAAAAAAATTAATTAAAAAGAAACTAAATTAAAATTTAAAATTCTGTTTTTCAAAAGTCCAATTAAGAGATCACAACTACTTATATTGAAAATTTCAAAGCTGTAGCCCTACTAGTAGTCGTTTTGTAAAATGTTTATTAATTAATTAAAAAAATTAATTAAAAAAGAACAAAATAAAAATATAAAATTCTGTTTTTCAAAAGTCCAATTAAAAGGCCAAAACTACTTATGTTGAAAATTTCAGAGCTGTTGCCCTTTTAGACATCGTTTTGTAACATATTTATTATTTAATTAAACAAATTAATTAAAAAAGAACTAACTAAAATTTTGACATTCTGTTTGTGATATATACAATTAGAAGGCCAAAACTACTTATGTTGAAAATTTCAGATCTGTAACCCTATTAGATATAATTTTAAAACATATTTATTAATTAATTAAAAAAAATTAATTAAAAATGAACTAATTAAAATTTTAAAATTCTGTGTGTGATACATAAAATTAGAAGGTTAAAACTACTTATGCTGAAAATTTCAGAGCTCTACTCTAATTTTAAGTAGGTTTCTATAGATCCACAGAGCCACAGACAGACACACAGCTTGTTTTATTATTATAGAAGATTTGGTAAAGAAAAATCAACTTCTGCAATAAGTTTTCTAAGTTATTATTATTTACAATTTTACTTAAAAGAACTATAATGTGCAGCATTAATAAGATCATAGACACTTTTTTGCTCTCAAAATACTTTATTGAATATGAAATGCAAAACAAAAATATTGAAGAACATATTTTACATAGGATAATCTTTATTTAATGAGTACTCTTGCAAACTTTCTGCTACTCTTATTTACAATCGAGCGTTCTCTCTTTGCATGCCCCGCACTTGATGGATGAGTGATTAACGCTCTGGCCTCGCATGTCAAAAGTGTCGGATTCGAATTCCGGGAGTTCTTTCCACGTTAAACTATATGT
Organism: Linyphia triangularis; assembly: GCA_963978545.1. NCBI lineage: Eukaryota > Metazoa > Arthropoda > Arachnida > Araneae > Linyphiidae > Linyphia > Linyphia triangularis. The sequence continues at coordinate 52,243,822 of OZ021732.1, read as the reverse complement.
CTCAGCTGATTAGCCGTTACTATGCAAACGATAGCGTATGTAAAACAAAACAAAAAACAACACAAACCTTGTCATGAAAATCCAATCTAAAAACTACTTTATTTTTTCCATTTTTACATCATGTTGCAAATTTAAGTTTTTAAAAACTCAAAATGGAATGTTATAATATTATGAGCAAGGATTGCAAGCCTTTTAGAAATAGTTTTGATGTTACTGCTTCCTTTCCAACCACGAGAGAACTTTTCCCTACATTTTAAGTAAAAAGTTCTGACATGAACTCCACTTCACAATACAATAATTCATATCTATGGCAATATACACATTACCATCCTCAACTTAAGGGGCTATTCTACTGTAGAGGCATGAATTTCGCCCGGTTTTTGAAGCGCTGTACAAAGGAAACAAAAAATATTTTTACCATAAATTTTTTTATCATTTGTTTATTGATGTTTTATTATTACATAAAAAAATTATTAAAAAAAAAAAAAAAAATTGACAAAGTTATAAGCAGTCAAAGTGGGGGGTCAAAAAAAAAGAGGGTGTCCTGGCGTGCATTATTCCAACCCTCCTGGTGATCTGAAACATAAAAAACAGACGGATTCTTAATTATTATAGATGCCGCTATCGTATAACCCTTGGATAAGTTAAAATTTTATTTTTTTAAAAATGGCGGCAGTTTGAAAAAAAAATTTCAAGCATTTTTTTTTCAAACTGCAGCCATTTAAATTTTTTTTTTTTAACTTATCCAAGGGTTATACGATAGCGGCATCTATAATAATTAAGAATCCGTCTGTTTTTTATGTTTCAGATCACCAGGAGGGTTGGAATAATGCACGCCAGGACACCCTCTTTTTTTTTGACCCCCCACTTTGACTGCTCATAACTTTGTCAATTTTAATTTTTTTTTTTAATAATTTTTTTATGTAATAATAAAACATCAATAAACAAATGATAAAAAAATTGATAGTAAAATTATTTTTTGTTTCCTTTGTACAGCGCTTCAAAAACCGGGCGAAATTCATGCCTCTACAGTAGAATACTCCCTTAATTTAAATCCTACCTAAATATATTAGAAAACAAAACATCCTACGTAATAGTAAGCAAAAACATGAAGAATAATTAATGGATTGGTATGACAAGATATTCAACCAAATAAGAAATTACAGTATTTTAAGCATAACTATTATACGACTAAAAATAACGTGTCTTAAAAGTTCAACTTTAAGCTGAAATAGTCACTGGCATGCGACTAAAAGTACCTGAATTAATTTGTAATTTTCCTTTTCGGTGAATAACCTCATAGTTATATGGCTGTTAAGTCAGTGCCCAGCGCATGAATCTTGGATTGCCACCTGCATTTGATTTTAGCCAAACTAAGGGGTTGTGATCTGTTTGAATCTGAAATTTGGTCTTATCATCCAGATAACAGTGCAATTTTTTTACATCCTAAACAATGGCAGCACATTCCTTTTCAGTGGTCTCATACTGTTTTCCAGCATCAGAAAACTTTTTGCTCAAATATAATATAGGAGGTTCTTCGTCATCATCATCATCATCTATTTAGGAAAGTACAACTCCCATTCCTTTATCTGAACAAAACAGGATGAAAACTTAATTTATATTTCCATTCTTTAAAATCTTCTTCACATCTTTCGTTCTACACTAAATTTCCTCTTATTGTACGTTCCTTCAGTGTTTCACTTAAAGACGCGGCAATTGAAGAAAACATTGGGATGTATCGTACATGATAACCTACTAGGCCCAAAACTCCTCGAACCTACTATTTATTAGTGGTGTAGGAAAATCAGTGATGACTTTCCCTTTTAAATCAGAAGGTCATCGAATTCCTTGGCCTACAATGTGCTCAAGATATTGACATGAGCTTGTGCGAATTTGCAATTCGATAGTTTATTGGTCAGACCCCTTTAATTCGGATATGTTCAATCTCAAGATGATTTATATACGTATGAGTCAAAGGTATTAGAAAAAATCGCAGCATCATACAGGTAAGGTATAGCAAATTCATCACCATCCTTTAATAATTCTGCCATTATCTTACTTAAAAAAGTAGGGTGCATTCTTTAGACCAAACAGCATTCTTAAGAGTTGATAAGTTCTAAAGCTGGTTACAAAAACAGCAATCCTGTGAGAATATGCACTAAGTGGAATCTAGCAATATCCCTTTGCCATATCCAATAAGTGATATACGCAGACTTGGCCACTTTTTCTACCCGTTCTTAAATATTCGGCAAAGAAAAATATTTAGTGCGGATGATTTTATTTAATCTACGATAGTCTATACAAGGCTTAGTATCTTTTAACGGTGCTTCAACCAAGATCATTGGTGATGTAAAATACGATTCACACATTTCTTTAATTTCTAAGGAAATCATATGTATAATTTCTTCTTTTAAAATTTCTGTTTGACGAGGAGAAAGTCGATTAGGATTTGCCCGAATTATTTTATCTTCTGTAAGTACAATACCATGCACAGCTAGATTAGTCTTACCAGACTAATTTGAAAAAATTAGAGAAAATTTGCTCTAAGTCTTATGTAGATTTTCCAGTTGTTAAGGTTCTAACTTCTCTTCCAAATTACTTTGCTGTACTATCTTAGTAAAACTGAATATATTGTGGTCTGAATGAAGTTGAGGAATGAAACTCTCTTATTCTTCAATATTTTCCGTGTTTTCAAGAGACAAAAAGTTTATTTGCTCGGGTCTCTTGTAATAACGCTTCAACATATTTACATGATAGACTAGCTTTTTATCTCGTATATTAGGCTGTTCAACGATGTAGTTAGTTTCTGAATTTTTTTTAAGAATAGTTCCAGGACCAGTCCAATTTTCTGATAATTTGTTTAGCTTTGATGTAGCTAATACTAGCACCAAATGTCCTTCGTTGAACTCTCTTTTTACTGCTGTTTTGTCACAATAAGTTTTCCTTTTAATTTGAACGTCAGACATCTTCTCACAAGCTAACTCTTGACCTCGCATTAATCTATTCATCAAATTGAAAACATGTTCGGTAAAGAATATTCTTCAGGTAGTTCTAACCAATGTTCATATAAAAGGGTCAAAGGTGTTCTTAAAAATTTTCCAAACACAATTTGCGATGGAGTAAATCTTGTACTTACATGCCTGTGTGTATTTCTTAACGAAAACGATGCGGAATATATATTCAACTTAGAAAATATTTCCTGAATAACTTGCACAATCTTCAGAGGTACTTTTTTCTTCTCATTAGCTTTTCCTGCTTTTTGGCAAACGTTTCAAAACTGCGAACAAAATCTTCTATATCTTTGTAACATCCAGGTCAGTAGATATGCCTAGCAAGCATATCTTTCGTTTTTGCGACTCCTAATTGAGCTGCAGAATCTTCATGACACATCACTTTAATGACTTTTCCGAATTTATTCGGGATAACAATTAATAATTTTTCTTCACCATGATGATCAAATTTACATTTCATCAGCACGTTATTTCTCTCTAAATAAGGCTCCTTTCCATAATATACATTTTAGCGACCATGGAATATAGAGGCTTCAAATCTTCACATTTCATCTAAACTTTAAGTAAGTCATCTTTGTTTATTTTTAAAAGGGAAAGAACATTGTTATCTTCTGTTTCTGAAAGGGAAATAAATTCTCAATTGTCTTCTTCTAGGTTTATTCCATTATCAGGATCCACTTTTGAAGAATTTGCTTCCTAAAAAACTTGATCATTCAGTTATCGTCATCTTTTGCTGTTACAAGTGTTTCCACGGAATTCCTCAATGTTGTTATACTTTGGTGTCTGTGAACAAATAAATTCTGCATTCATGCTCCATGTGGTGTCTTAAAAACTTTCATTTTGATTAGAAATAAGTTCTGCCGGGCGATTTCCTAAAATATATCTTCCTTTATCTAACTCGTTTCTGATTGCTACATCTTTAGTATTGACCATTCCAAATTTTCCACAAAGTTAAATTCTTGCTAATGGTAAGCAAGTTCACCCCAAGCCAAGGGGCTGTTGTACCCAAACAGTTTCTACCATTAACATTTTTGGTTTTATATATTTCCTGCATACAATGTCATGTGTTGACATCATGTTGCCAACTTAAGATTTTTAAAACTCAAAATGAAATGTTAGAGTATTATGAGCAGGTTACAAGCCTTTTAGAAAAAGTTTTGATTTTAAAATACAAACAATTTGTTGAGGATATAAACCAACCAACTCTCTGCTTGCGTTTTTTCTCTAATGGCACACAGTTGGCTCAGGATGAAAATATCCAGGATAGTCTTCAAATAGGAACTGCATCTGGTGCTGGACATTCAATTTTTAATTGCACAGATATAAGAGCTCCAGTTTTCGGGTCACAAGCTGAGGTTATGTGTTCGAAGTTTCCCTTTCTGAAATGTAGTTCACAAACCTAAAAGTAATTTATTAATGAGAACAGCATATACAAATGAACAACAATAAAAAAAAATGTGGCATAAATACATTGTAAATATATCATTTCACCAATTTGTTCTGGCTTTATATTTTTATCTGAATTTTTTTCTCATTTCATGTTCGTAATAAGCTAAGCACTTTAGTGACCATATTTTACAAAATATTAAAAACACAGTGTAATTTTTTCATGTGCGAACTAAAGCTTAACTGACATCCCCTTGACTAATTATGGAATCAGGATATTTCTTAATAATGTTCAATTACCACCGATTTCGGTTATAGATGATACTAAGGTCATTCTTCTGATATTAAAACATTTAAAAAAAAAAGGATGCCGAAACGTATGTTATATATATATATTTTTTTTATTATTATTTGGGCTTTATACAACAAGACAAAAAAAAAAAATAAAAAAAAAATACCAGCAGTGTTAATTGTGAGTAGAAAATATTTAAAAAAAAAATCTCTATGCTAAGACAATTGTGATCATAATACGACTATTTTTTAAATGAGGTGATTTAAAAAATGCTTATTAAAATAACAAAAAATTAAGTTTTCAAATTTAATTACAATGGTAGTGAGGTACTGTTCAATGTATATCAATTTTAGTTTTATTTTGAATAAATAACAGGCATCATTATTCTGGTTTGCTGTTAATGTGTTCTTTACATGTCAGTAAAATGATTGCCAGGGCAATTTTGAAATTGATGTAATTAGAAGCTGGCACATTCTATTATAAAAATTTAAAGTTAATGTATATATTTTCCAAAAGGTAACTTTTCTACAGATTTTTTACTTTTCTACACACCTAGTAATTTTTGTAGATGTTTTGGAAAAGGATGCGATTTAAATATAACTCTGATGGAATAAACTTCAAAATTCTGTAAAAAATTGGTGCCAACTGAGAATTCACACAGCTTACTAAAGAAATAAAAGTGCTTGAAATAGGTAGAAAACTAGAATACAGATGTCTTCTGTAGTAAAAATATTAAGTGTAATACAAAATGCCAGGACAATGACGCTTTGTTCATTAACATGATTTTAGTATTTTTTTAAATATAAAAAAAATAATGAAATAATTAAAAAAAAAAAAAATCCATTGTATAAAACATTTTATTATAAATGCATTAAATTAATTTTTGTTGGAAAATTAGTTTTATTCTTAGTTTATTGAACATTTATAACAGCATAGATAGCTCTAGTGACAAGCCAGGATAATGACTTTTGGAAGTTTGATATATTTTTAAATACATTTACAAAAGAAAAATTCAATATGTAATTGATGAGGAAGTTAGCCTGGAACATGTAAAAGTTATTAAAAGTTAATACATTATTTTCGTACTTTTTTTTAAAGTGGTATAATGTTGTGACATGAATTTTCCCTGTTTCGGGAGAATGACCCACTAATCCTTGAGTATTTAGAAACGATGGAGCTTTTCCGCTGGATATCCATTGCTTACATATTTTTTTTCATGTTTGAGGAAAAAAATAGACTGTCACTTTAGGACTATTACAAAAGTTACCTTTAAAATGAGGAACACAACATGCTCTAGGCATTCCAAACAACAATTTGCATCTGTATAGAACAGCGAAAGAACTTTAGATTAACTAATTCACAATATAATTTATCAAATTAAAAAGAAATTTTATTTCACTTTGTACATAAATTGCTTTAAATTTAAATGATTATTTAAATTCTATACAAATCAATTGCGTCAAAATATAACACTATTTAAATAGATAGTTTGAATTTTTATAAAAGGCAAACATAAATTTATATGCAGTACCGAAATTACAATTAACATTAAAATCTTTTATTTGTAAGTCGTTTTCTTTCCATGTACATTCTTTCTTCCATATACAAGTAGTGATTGACGGGATTTATCTTTTCGATTAACTATTTTGCAGTTGCGATTGGTCATTTTTTTACCAGGCGTTTTATAAACATTATTTGGGCATTTCTCTGCTGTAAGCACGAGCCATTTTAGCTCTTTTTTCTACACATAAACAAATTAGAATTCTAAAATTATTATGAATCTAGCAATTATGCTTTTGTTTTATACAGCTCTACTTGGAGACAAAGTCATATGGAAAAATAATTATTTTAACTAGGTCAAATATGCATTTATATCATCTGACGCACGGGACACCACCAAGTAATATGGTATAAAATAAAAACATAACTATCAGATTTATTTTAATTTTATAATTCTTATCTGTTTAAGCGTAGAAAAAAGAGCCAAAATGTCCTGTGCGAAAGTCAGAGAATGGACAATTCCCTCATTTTTTTTTTTATTTTTTTATTACTCAATTCTAAATGTTTCGAAAAGGCTATAAACATAAAAATTTCTGCTCATTGCGCTATTTCTTTTTTTTTAATTTGCTATCAAAATTACCTTGTTAGAGTTTGAAGAGAAAACTACTCATTTCGTTGGCATCGAACGTGACGTAAAGAGACCCAAACATCTTGGCTTTAAATGCCGCAGCGGATACCAGATTTGCAAGTTTCTCGCAAATCACGCAAACCTGTAAGGAATGTGGCAATGGTTTACCAACGTCAACTATTTTAAGGCTAACTATTTGGCAGAAACCTCACGATAACCATAGAAAAGCTAAGTTCTCTTTACGTCACGAATTTTGTTGGCTGTTTTGATCGGACTGGTTTGGCTCGGTTTTGGGATATTTTCTTTTCTTTATATTTAAATAACTAATTTTTTTAAAGAACTTTTGTTCAAATATTTGGAATCAGAAAGAAATTATTCATAAATATGTATTAATTTCACTCGTTTTTAAAAAATGCGGGAATTGTCCAATGCTCATTTAATTACGGGATAAAAGTATTTTTCCTCGGAAAATGCAAAAGCGTATTATTTGATCCACAGCATGTTTACATATACCATTTTGAAAGATGGATACATTTGAAAGTATCAGACGATAATTTTAATTTGAAATTATAACTTTTGACAAAAATTTTCTTTCCGAAAAAATATTCATTTTTAATCCTTTAATGAAATCATTTTAAAAATGCGTATTTACTCATTCTTTGCAATGATTTAGAGAAGCAAAATTTGTTTGGAGCACTATTTTTTGATGAGGAATATAGAATACCTTATTATTATATTGAATATAATCTAATAGAAACCCATGTGTTCATAAGTTTCTAATTATGGCCTTTCTAAGCGATTAAGGCAAAATAAAAATGTGGAAAAAGAATTTAAAGAAACATTTTAATCACTAATACACGAATAACATGTAATTTAAGAAAGGAATTTACCTGATTTTTCAAGTAGAAACGTGAAAACTTTCTATACTCTTTCAGATGAAGAAAATAAGCTAGTCTAAAGATGATGCACCTAAGCTAGTCTAAAGATGATCACCGGCCTGTCAGATTTTCAAAGATACCAAATAGTAGGAACCCAACTAACTGGAACAACTGTGACTGAAGCATCTCAGATGCTAAGCGTTTCTAGAGGTCCGGTGTCTAAAGTCATGACAGCGTACACGCAGCGCGGCATGACAAGCTCGGCAAAGCAAAATAGTGGATGGAAGGAGAAGCTGAGCAAAAGATTCCGACTGGTTTTGTAGCGGATTGTGATGTCCAAAATGAAAACAACTGCAGCCAAAGTGACCACAGAGTTCAATCAGCATCTGGGATTCTCCAGTGTCAATAATTACATTTAGAAGGCACCTTCATAAACAGAACATTTACAGCAGAGTAGTAATTCCCATGCCACTTGTCAGAGATGTCAATATCAAACGCTATCTACAGTGGTACAACAACCACAAAACTTGGTCGATCTTCTAACTGTCAAGCATGGAGGTAGATTCGTCATGGTTTGGAAAGCCGTGTCGTGGTTATCATGCTGGCCCAATCGTAACTCTGAAAGGAAGGATCACCGGAGAGAAGTAAAGATAAATTTTAGCTTACTAGGTCCATCCTACGACGCAAACTTTGTTTCTTACAGGATATGAAATTTTCCAGTATAATAGTGCTCATATTCATACAGCGGAACTTGTCCAATCATACTTTGATGACCACAAGAATGAAGTGAAACTTTGGTACCCTGGTCCACTCAGACCCCCGATCTCAATATAATCGAGCCGTTATGACCTATTTTAGAGTGTTCAATCTGGAATCGATATCCACCAGCATCTCTCCCAGAACTGTCACAATATCTCCATGAAGAATGGTACAATATTCCTCTAAACACTATTCATCACTTGTATGATTCGATTACCAAACGTATCCAAGCTGAATTACATGCCAAAGGTGGTCATACTCCATATCAGTAAAGGATTCCTTATAAATCTAGGATGTTTCCATGATTTTGATACCACCTGTGTGCACTAGTACATAAGTAATGCTAAGGCTCACCAACCATCTGGAATGTTATGCAATCCCCTTGGTTCTCTAAGCGAAACAGGCTCGTTTCGCTCGCATTCAAGTAAGGTATTCGATATATGCCTTAACAAAAAGCTATTTCAGCCACATAATCAAGAAAATTCTTGAAAAGTGATACTGTTCCACGAAAATATTTTCATATTATGGAACTGAAAACGAAGGATTATTTATGTGGACAACAGCGGAACAAATTTCTATGAAATTTAAAGCATGTAGGCAGGAAATCTCAAAGGTGGACTTAAAACTAAAAACTATAATAAACTACAGCGGGGGTTGCTTGATAAATTTGAAAATTAGCAAATTGTATTTAATTTTTAATACTTTCACCATTTATTAACATCTAAATTCATTCAGTATTAAACTTAAAAGTAGATTATCATGATATTTGAGAAAAGACAGACGATTTAAAGAAAGTTTGTTTTAATAAAATAGTATAATTCATCCATCTGATATTATAAATCAAAATAAAATTGAACAGGCCAAATATCTCTGGCCTGTTAGCTGGTATATTACTGTAAATTATATTTCAATGTTATTATCTCTTTTCTATCTCAACAGAAGAGTTGAAATTCTTTTTTAAAATTAGCTGACATTAATTATTCGGTATTACTTTCGATGAGGCATCAAGTCTGAATAAGCTGTTATCGTAAAGAGGATTTCGTAACACTTTTGTACCATAAAACACACAAAAACAAAAACAATTATAACAATTATAATTAAAATATAACAAAACATATTATATAAAGAGAGTAAATTAAAGTTAAAGATAAAATATTTATTGATAAATTTTGTTGTTAGGGATAAATATTAGTAAGACAATAGCAAAAAAAAAAAAATGGTTTAGAAAAGATGTTTAAAACACTGTAGATGATAGAATATATAAGAATATTTATAAACAATTTTCCACTTGAGTTTTCTAAATTTAAAAAGATATCATTGCATTTATACATGCCCGAGTGGTCACTTAAAATCATAATAACATGTTATCATAACTTGAGGATGAATAATGTCGCGTTGTCCAAACGACACCAAATATTACCTTCATAAGGACAACTATTTAGAACCTCATAAGAACAAAAAAATTATTTAGAAAAACAAATATTGAAATGAACTGATTTAAAGAAGTAGTTAAATTAACATTAAATAATATAACCCTTGTATAATAATATATCCCACCTAACACTCTCTTTCAAAACTTAGCACGGTGAGGAAAATGTTAATTTTCGTAAGCCAATGTGAAATTTGGTGCAACGGTAGAAGAAAGTATGCAAATATGTTAGGTAACAGCCAATCACTGATTCGCGTCGAAAAATATGCAAAACAAGCAGTCGTATAAGAAGCTGTCATTATGAAGGGTTACAGGAATTGCATGTAATTGTTGATGAAAAGTGTTTAGAACATTCGTACGATTTGTTCAAGCTAAAAGTGTTTCTATAGCTTCCAGAAGACAAATGGAAGATTCTGAGGGCTGGCGGGTTGTCGGACGCATTGAAGCAGGACAGTCTACCACAGATGTTGCTCTTTTCAGCGGCGTTCATCATTCCGTCATTTTACGATTATGGAAATAATTCTAAACCAGCCAAACAGTTGTCCGAAGACCTGTAGCCGGTCGTCTATGGTTTACGACCCCCGCGGAAGATCGATATATTGCTGTTGTAGCCCAGCGAAATCGAAGACAGCCCTCCACACGTGCGACATCTATGGTTGCAGCGACCATTGGTAAGAAGATATCTGCCACTACTGCTCCTCAAAATCTACACATGAATGGCCTGTACGCCCGAGTACCACGAGTTTGTGTTCCTTTATCCATCCAATCTAAAGAGCACGATTAAAGCGGTGCCGACAGCATGTGAATCGGACTGTTTCTGGTTGAGGCAAAGTTATGTTCACAGATGAGTTCAGATTTGCTATACAAGCCGATAATAAGCGTATGAGGGTCTGGATGGAACAAGGTACACGCAATTGACCCCAGAATATCACGCATTCCGAGGTGGAAGCATCGTGGTCTGGGCAGGGATTTCATTGGGATATCGCACCGACCTTCACATCTACAAGCAAGCTTTTGTGACGGCTGTACGGTATCGAGATGAAGTCTTAGACCCCATTGTGAAATTGTAAGCTGCATCAGTTAGTCCTTCTTTCATTTTAATGGATGATAATGAGCGTACACATAGAGCTTCCATCTTTGACGACTTTTTGGAGAGGGAGGGAATTGCGTCATGGAGTGACAGGCTTACTCGCCGGGCTTTAATTTAATTGAAAATCTTTGGGATACCCTCGGCTGTGCTGTATGTAGACGTTTCCCCCCTCCATCCACTCTCAGAAATTTAGAAACTGCCCTACAGGAGGAATGGCGATTATCGGACTCTGCGGTGGGTGATCTCTTCGTAACTAGCATGATCACATGCTGTACACTTTGTATGCAAGTTAGGGGTGTTCACATACCCTATTAATGTCGGTTTTTGTTGTTTGTTTTGAATTAAATTATCATTTTGTTAGTGACGTAAATATGACGTCATCTTATAATTTCTGAAAATTCAATATTTTCTTTTATCTGTGTTTGTAATTCTTTATTTTGTTTCACGAATAAACATAGAGCTACTTACTTGCAGTATTTAGTATCAATCAAAGCAGTACTTGTCAATTTTTTTGCATTTTACCGTTCCGTGCTTAGCTTTTGGAAGTAAGTGTATATAGTGCTTGAAGTATTTTTTTTTTTTTTTTTAAATACTAGACTTAATTGGTAGACTTTTTATTCTTACAAGGATTATTTTTTCCATTAAAAATATAAAATTTTAAAAGAGTAAAAATAAAATACCTTCGAAGAAACACACAAGAAACTTAAAATATATATCCTTGAGCTAAACTTAATTCATTTTCGCTGTGAACAGAAGACAAAAGTAACGCTATTATTGATTTCCGGCATAAGTATGCTCTACATGTCCCTATTTCTATTCTGAAATACCAATACTGAAAGTCGGCTTTAGTAACAATCAAATGAATTGTATAGATCATGTGGTTTTTTTTATAGAAGAACATATATTACAATTTGTTACCGGCGATAACCGAAGGAAAAAGCTTTTTACAATATTGCTGCATAGTTGCCAGAGAATACATAAGTAACCACTTCTTCAAATAAGTAAAAGGACATCAGTAGGCAACATTTTCGTTGTTGTGTTAGGTTAAAAGATGCGCTTTAGACACAAAACCATTTGAGTTCCAGTTTACCATTGAGTTAAAGTTTTCTATTATTTCTAGCAGACACCAATGGTAAAAGTGATTCCGTTGTCAATGCATTGTTCTTGTACTACGAACATGGATAATGTAGGAATTTTAGTTTTTTGTTTTAAACACCGTTTCAACATTTTCCATTTTGTATGTTTTTTTATTTTTTTATTTATATATATATATATATATATATATATATATATATATATATATATATATATATATATATATATATATATATATATATATATATATATATATATATATATATATATATATATATATTTGTGCGTGTTAAAAAAAGACAACCTTTAATGTATTGGTTTCAAGAAATTCAAATCGTTTTATTTTCTTTTTCATTATTTAGTTAATATGTAGTAAAATCAATTCTTCAATCAGTTCTGCTTTAATCAATTACTGCTTAATTCACTACTGACATTAAAATTTGGCAAAATGCTTTATTTTTATGACAATCTCTACTTATAAAAGCCATCACTGATTCAGTCACTGACCCATCACTGAATCTTCCACTTCCCCTACAGCCACAAATTTGAAATTCAGTACAAATGCTAACAACACCAAGCATAGGAAAAATAAGCTATTCTTAATTCAATCAACTTATTCTTATGGGTTGAAAATAAGTTAAACTTCCTTAACAAGGAATATTCCAAAATATTATTCCAATTTAGTCATAACTATAAAATTTGATACAAATGTCAACAGATGCAAGCACAGAGAAATTAAGCTATTCAAATTTCATTAATTAATTTTATGAGGTTGAACAAATCATTTCTCAATGTCCAATTCCAATGCAGTCAGGGGACAACATTAAAAATACACCACATTTTAGAGTCGTACGGCTCGGAAATGTGTTTAATATGCCTTTTACATTAAACAAATATAGCAAATGTAAGCTATTACCATCTTATTATTAACTCATTTTAAGGGGTTGAAACGAAAAATGTCCCAATGTCCCACTTCCAGTATAATCACAACTACGAAATTTGGTACAAATGTCAACAAGTACAGTCATAGAAATGCAATCATAGGGTCGAAATGGGGCCAAACCTTCCTAATAGGAAGTGCATGAATGTCTATTAATACTAACATGCACATGCTAAAATATCTTAGTGAAACACAGCTAGTATTATATATTACCCAAATTTAAAATTAGTTAAAAAAATAATATAACCCATAAGAGAAGAATTTTTAAAAAATCCTTTTCAAGTATTGCCAACTTTTTTATTCATTAACACTGTGCCGATATTAAAACCATTTCTATCAACAAAATGTGCTGCAAACTACGTTTTAAAATTTATTTATTAAAAATGAACTTGAATGTCATACAAATATCACTTATTTATTCTGATTGAAGTAATTTTATTATTTATTTTTTTTAAATAATTTTGGCAGCAGGAAAGAGTTTTAATAATGGTCGGTTCAATGCTTTTTTACTGCGATTGAATTGCAGCAAGTTGGTCTATTAGCATTCCGTAAAAGCGACCTTTTAGTGACAGTAATAGCCATAAAATGCATTGTCAGCGACATCAAACCTATCTGCCAAATTTCAGCCCGATTGGATGACGGCAAGGGAGTTAATTAGGTCTCCACAGATTCCTCTCCCATCAACAAACAAACAGACATACAAAACATTTTTTAAAAACATTTGAAGCACTAGTAGTTTAAAATTAAAGATTTTTAAATCGATTTTTATATGTATTATATTGTTTTATACTTATTAAAGTCATAGATTCGATACTAATTATCAAATTCAAAATCGTATTATTGACGTATTATGGTAAGCTAGTAAAGATTAAAAGGTATGTTACCAAACTACGTTCGGTGCTGGTTTTTTTTTTATTATCAGAATGTATAAGAAATTACTGTTTGAATGTTTTAAAAAAAATTAAAATAGCTTTAATCTGAGTGGCACGTTAATTATATTGACAGCTATGAATCACTCACACATAGACATGCAGAATTGATTAATTTTTAATAATTAGTAATGAGTAACATGTGTAAAGGGTGATCCTAAAAGTGACAGGATATTTGAAAAATAGATAATTCACAAACCTTTCCGAGTAGAATATTGTAGTTAACACAGAAATACCAAGGAAAAACTTTGTCTCCAATTATTTTTTTTATCAAGAAATGGCACTGTAGGCATCTGTGAGCAACTTCCCAGTGTTATTTAAGTGATCTGCACGCTACTAGTCACTGATATTTTATGTGAAGTGCTATATCTTGATAAAAAAATATTTTATATATTGTGTTGAAAACTTTAATTTATTAACATTTCATCAGAGCAAACCATCATATTCGCATATGCTCGGGAGATTTTGTTTTCCAATATTATATTGCTTTTGGATCATCTTTTATGCACGTCACCTCATTGATCATTCATACTAGAAACTTAATTTTGTGTTGAGGTATTTGGAAAGTGAAGATTTTTCCAACTGGCAATAAAATTTCATAATTTTTGTAAAAAAAAAAAAATACAAACTACTTATTTAAACCTACAAATAAATAAAATAAACAGTTTCACCACTCTTTTAAGTATAATCTTTTTGTATGTGATACACATGAAAGAATCTAAACCCTTTTTATACCTCTTACCTAAACACATATTTACATATTTCTCATCCCCAACCTTTGAAAAAGAACCCAAAGCCGGAGGCGTTAGCAAACTTCCCTCTGCAACAGAAAACCTTCAATGCAAAAGAACAAAATTCATTTAGATGATGGATTGAAAATCATAAATAATCCTCCTTGAATTTTTTAAAACTGGTTTCTGAAGAAGAATAAATTATATTCACTTTAAGTAAATGTTGTACTTACCCCTGAGGCAAGTAAATTGTGTGATTCGATGGCGGGGAAAATGAGTCTTATTTCTGGAGGGTAATGTATTCCGTCTGTAGGTATGGTGATTGATTCTAAATGGAAAATGATATCGTAAATTGGGTATGCAAATATTTATTTACAGATCAAGTATATGAAAAATTCTCTGAAGCATTAAATCGTGCATGGCTGAGCTGATGAGAATAACGCTTAAAGTTATTCAAGCTTAAAAATATATTTATTGAATTATTTATACCGTTCGTCGAATGAAATGCTATTGTATGCTGTTTGCAATGAGATATGGATTTATAATTTAAGTCTACAGTAATCATGTTCCTAAAACAAATAGCAAATTCATATAAGTTCATGGTTCTAAATTATGCTTGTATTATATAGTGAACATTTCTTAATTTCGGTACACTGAAGGGTAATTTCGAATTAAAAAAACTTATAGTAATTAGAAAACGAAAATTGTAAAGTTATTCCTAAAACTTGTTATCAAAAAGATTTTGCCTTTTCAAGATACTAAAAAAGTTCTGTATTTTTTACCTTCGATGTTTTTAAAAATATTGATATGAGCATAAATGTTCCAATCATTAGATACATCTTTTGACTCTTACTTTCTAAAACCGTTGTTTTATAACTAATATGGGGATAAATATATTCATTACAGACTTCTCACCTCAGAAATAAAATGATTATTCACGAAGAAGAACGTTAATGATTTTCACAATTTTTATTGAAAAACACGATTTCTGAATCGCGACAGATTTCAAACAGTTTTTTAAAGTAGCTGTTAGAAACTGCAGTGGCTCAAGTAACTTATAAATTAGTCCGTATAAGCATTGGATCGATTCTGACCTCTAAAACAATTCTACTTATAGAGAATTGGTGACAGCTGAATGTTAAGTGGACGCCTCAATGTGTCCTCTAATTAGTGCGAATGTAGAAAAAAAGGCCAGTGCCTGGTTTTTAACAAAGTTCAAAATTATGTATTTGTAAAAGCTGTTGGTGTTACGATATTACGGAATATTCACACTAAAGCCCTTATGCCAAAAAATTCCAAAAAACAGTCAACCAACCAATAGTTGGTGCGTCGATCTATTTCCATAATTTTTAATAACATTGTAAATGATATAAAAATTCATTTATGCGTAAAAAACTTTTTATGTTTTTCTATATAAGGCATTTATGAAAAATTGTAAAAACAAGTTTTCTTATATTTGATCTATTGAGCATACGAGATA
This sequence comes from Linyphia triangularis, assembly GCA_963978545.1. Taxonomy (NCBI): domain Eukaryota; kingdom Metazoa; phylum Arthropoda; class Arachnida; order Araneae; family Linyphiidae; genus Linyphia; species Linyphia triangularis. The sequence goes on along the minus strand of OZ021732.1, from coordinate 52,227,674 downwards.
CCACAATCACAAGAGTAATATGTTTATAATAAAAAAATTTATATCGTGAGAGAGTTACAGAAATTTTTTTGGTGCTAGATTTACACAAGGGTTAAGCTGTCCTTGAGCACCATTAAAGCAAAATCTTGTATACTGAGAGTCGGGAAATCCGGGAGGTTTTTTATTAAGGAAAGGCGACTCTTCTGTTCTTCAGTTGAGTGGGAGAACTGCCACTAGCCTCACCTCTATCGAAACGAGACTATGAGTCATAATCCATATAATTTAAAACCATATAATGCAGATCACAATGCCTACTCTCATGAAACCTCTTTTACACGCTAGGCGAGCATTCTGCCTTTCGATCGTTTTTATCTAGGTTTTATATGAATTTCATTTGTTTTCTTTACACTGATTCATTAAAAAAAATAAAAGATTATTTTAAAAGTAATTTTTTTTCTGTGAATTGATGCAACTTCATTAAATCATTTTAAAGATTTTTGACTTCTATTTAAGTAACAATCGACAACAGAAAAACCGTTGGAACCAACCTTTCTTAAGTATGAAACTGTTTCAGTTTTAATTATAAGAATTTGATGCGACTGTAGTGTATAGAATTGTTACAGGAGGGATATAGATCATTTTAGGGGTATATAAGAAAAGATTTAATCATTTTAGAAATCAGGATATTAAGGTTCCTATTAACTGCATAATAATGTGATGTTTAGAATTTTTAAATGAAGTACCTTCATTTAAAAATATCGATTTGAAGCTCTTATTTTCTCACTTCGGATTGCCGGAATTTACCGAAGAGTTTACTGATTATTGTATTAGTAACTGTTTCCTTCATTTTAATGAAAGAAGACTATAAGTCAAATAAGTTAAGAAAAAAATAATTAAAAAAACACCACTTTTACGTATCATCGGTGTTAAATTCATCACACAATGTATCTTTCGTAAACTTTTAATAATCGTATTGTAAGCTTCTGACTAAAGTCTATGGTATTGAAACTGGTTAATTTATTTAAATTAATCATATTTAAATTTATTTCGCATCTCTTATTTACATCGTAAAATAACCTTGACGAAAATTGGTTGTAAACCAAGCCTTTATTAATCAGAAAAATAAACACAGTTTGTCAAAAAAAAAATTGCCAAATTTCGAAATTTTGGGTAATTCAATATTCACTTACACGCATGTTGGAAAATTATAATCTTTTACTTTTTGTTAATTTTATTTGGTGACAAAACATCGCTTAGTCTAATGATATACAATAATTTTAACGGTAGTGTGCAAAGAAAAGGTATTACTAACTTTATTTTCACCATTTTCCCAACACCTCAAGTTTTAATAAACTATTTGATAGTCCATGAAGTATTTATATGTTCTCGGATAAATATTTTATTTTATTTTCAATAAATAGTTTTTATATAGTTAAAATCGTAATTGGGAATAGTAAATAGTTTATACAATGATAAAATTTAGAGTTATTTAATATACTAAATTTAGTCTTAATTGAGTATTAACTGTAATAGAAAGGGGTAAAATAATAATTCCAAACAGTTAGTCTGAAAATTTTGCAACCCTGGTGCTTTAAATGTAGAAAAGCATAGTAGGTCTTCAAACAGACAAATCAACAAACATTTAGACAGAACCACACTTTATTCTATATTTTATACATCCCGATTTTCATTTTAAATATAGATTAAGAATTGAGTTATCTATACCAGAAATATTCATAAAAAAAGTTTAATATTATTTTGTTTTATATATTTACATATTTTATTACCAAGGCATATTTTTTTTAAATATCTTTATATTCAGAAAGCTATTTCGTGTAACGTGCAAGAAAATATTCAAAGACATGAATTAGTAACATAGTTATGAAATTAAATGTATATTCCTCAATTTCACTTATAAAAGTAATAACATTAGTTTTTAAATATTATACTTAAGTAAATATTTCTTCGTTATTCGATTGTCAATTTTATCCACATCTCTCCCTCTATTAAAAAAACCAAATGATTACAAAACCTCAAAGAGAAAGTTGTTACTCTTAAAAGAAAGTACTGAAAGAAAAGGAAAGACAATAAAACATTTTATTATCTCTTCTCCTCTGATCTTAAAGGAGCTTTGAAGGTAATTTTACAACCACTATGTCGACCATGCCGAGATTGAGGAAATGATCAACTTTAGGAAGCCATGATTTTTGTCTGAAAAAGAATGTGCCGGTTGCCAATAATACTAATAATAACAGGGATATGCGCTTACAACATGAGCTAATAAAATAAACATATTCTTTCCACGGTAAAGTCGGGAACCTACGCATGCAAGAAAAAACTAAATTTCCAGAGCCTCCAATTTGTACTATTATTGCACCACTAACTTGAAAACGTGCTTTTAGCCCGAATGTCTTGACTTGAGTCATAAAATATTTCCTTTCAGGATTATGGGAAAAATTTATAGTTCTTTTTCTCAACGAATGATGTACTGATAGAACAATTTGATCATTCTAAAATCGATCGCTGAATTAGTTTCAGTATGTGTAGCTAGCAAGTTTTGTCATTAAAATATAATCGAGAGGAATTGTTTCTGATATTTTTTATCGTACATATTGTAGGTTATACATCCAAGATGCGATGGTATGCTGAATAAGAAGATATTCGTCTTAAGTTTGTTACAAAATGATTTATGATCAGTAGTAAGGAAACCACGCTAATTATAAGCAAACTTGAGGAAAATATCAACTAGTTCAGTTACAGCTACTTAAGTTTTTAATAAAATATAAATAATTTAAATTACTATTTATTGTAGATACTTTTAACTAAAAAAAATCATTTTTAACTTTATAATTCTAAAGACAGGCCTTGAAAAATGTTATACATGTTCCGTGCTTTCCCTTGAAGATACGGAAAATCAAGTTTGGAAACACGGAAGGTACGAGTTTGAAATATTAGGGGGGCTGGTAATCAAAATTTTTAAAATTATAATTTTTTTTTATCATTGTAAAAAATAATGCAAATATTTTTAAATAAAATGGCATAAAAAATGTGTTTCTATCATTAGTAGAACTTGAAATATTTAACTTTTTGTTTTATGATAATTGTGTCTCAGACAAGATATCTTGAAACTTTGAAACTGTTTTTCTCGCTGATGACTTTTTGTCTCTTTTTTGAGTTTGAAATTGATGTAACTTAAAAACTACTTGTTATAAATCGATGAAACTTTCCACAATTATTTTTTATACATATTTCATCGATTTGTCTTCAGAAATTGTGTATTTTGATTTAGCTTTTTTTAAACAAGTTTTGGGAGCTTAGCATACTATGGATTCTATACAGGTTTTGCATAAAATATATTTTTAATTTTTTCTCTTTACTTCATTGGAAAATCAAGAAGTAAATTTTTTATATGAATTATAAGAAATAATTTAATGCAAAAATAAAGTGATTTAAAAAAAAAAGAAATGTTTAAGACATGTCAAATTTAGAAAATACGACAAATTTGAAGTTTTTTAACTTTTTAAACTAGAAAATTCAAAATAGTTTTTTTAAGTTTCAAAGCATCACACATTACTGCATAAAAAATTTCAGAAATATAATTCTAAAAATAAAGATTTTAGAATATTTAGTCCCAGATCCCCTTAATCGGAAAATGTCTATTTATTTATGCTAAAAGCAATCGTCATGAACAAAATAGACTACATAGTACTTTCCTGAAATTCGTATTCGATGTCATTGTTGCAGAGAAGTCGTATTTTATTAGAAAAAGCAGTCAAAGCTATATACATTTTTTCGCTCGTTGTTATTTCTGTAGTCATTAATTAAAATGCCCTATAATACCCCCCCCCCCCCTCTCCAAAAAATAATCAATTGCATATTTTATCAGCTGCTGATTAATCCGTAGAAAATAATCTATTTATTTCATTGAATGGCTCAAGTTCTTAGGTTATACGAGCCTAAACAAAAATAAAATATAGATAAAATTTCAAAGTATGCATTTACATTTTTTTTGGGGGGTGGGGGATTTAGAGTTTTTTAACTTATGATAGCAGATTTGTAACTTGCTTACAATACTCTGGAAGGAATATATAGATGACTGCATAATTTCTTTCATCTTTCGTTTTATTTCCATTAATTTGTCCCATTATACAGGATTGCCAAGGCTACAACTCGAGTATAAAGTTCAATTCTGTTCACCTAATCTTAGGTAAGGTATTGATTCAATAAAAAAGAAAAAAAAGCTCAACGTAAAGCAGTAAAGCAACGAACATGATTCAGTTGTCTAAATTTATGAAACACACGGTTTTTGAGGGTTTAGAGTAAGATAGGAGAAACGAGACAAGACTGTATTTTACAATAGATTAATTGATAACAATTTGGCGTCTTACATAGCAAATTTTATTGTAGTAAACAGATTTGAAGACGGTTGGATCTGCGTTAGAAAATTTTTCAGTAAATTTTAATCGAATCATCCTTGTGCCTATAGTTGATCATTTTTTAAAATTTTTTTTTATTTTTTTTTTATCTTTCACAATCATTTCTATTTTGCACCAAAAATAATAATAATAATACTGGAAAAAAAAAAAAAAAACTATATGCGAATATCCCCATTTGAACAGAACCATACATATCAATCATTCATAATTCGGGAAAATAATCGTAGTATTGTGGGGAAACATGTGAAATGAGAAACTTAAATGAAACTTAATGAAACTTTAATTAGGTATGGCTTTTCAGAATTTAAATATTTCCTATGGGGCAAAAATTGGTGAAACATGCGAAATGAGGATACACTGCCTGAATCATATTGTTCTTCCCATTAGAACAAAATGATTTAGGCCAACATTGATCATTTTTCCCCCTTCTCCACCCCCCCCCCCCTTCTCCCTCATATATAGAAAGTCCATTTTAAAATTCGCCATCTTTTTTACTGCGCTATTCGCATCTGTATAACGTGAGTAAAGTAATGTTCAGACAAAAAAATCATTAAGAAGTTTTTATCTTAAATGGACCAGATTAATAATTAGGATGAACATTTACAATCTTTTGTATTTCTTCAAAATTTGTCCTTCTCAAAGCAATTTTTTTTAAGTAGCTAAAAAACAGTACAAGTTTAAAAAAAAAATCTAGGAACGTTTTTAAGTTACAGCTAAGCTACATATTAATTCAGTATGCTAATTTCACTGTAATAGAATCACATTGCCCCATCCACATTTGCACAACTACGCTGACTGATATCTCTCGACATTGAGCAATTTCAATGCAGAACATTGTTACATATATTGATAATACTGCCCAATACTGGATAAAGTATACTGGAAGTTTGAAATTTTATTGCACAGTTTTGAAATTGAAATATTTTATAAGAAAACATGTTTTATGATGTTTTGACATGTTTATTCATAAAAAATTGTGTATTTTGGAACGATGTGTGAGTTTCAACCAAAATTGACCAATCTTCCAAAAGCCTTGTTTCCGGCATTATTCAATTCTGTTGTGCTACCTGGAATAACTTAACATAAGAATATTACCCCTGCATTAAGGACAACAAACATTAAGGGTCTGTGACTCAAAATTCTAAAATCATTATTTTTAGAATTATTTTTTATGCAGTGCTGTATTATGTTTTGAAACTCAAAAAAAAATTTTAAATTTTCAAATTTTAAGTTTTTTTTAATTATTATTATTATTTTTTCTTTTTTTTTTCTTTCATATTTCTTATATTCGATATATCTAAAAAAAAAAAAAAAATCACTTTATTTTTGCAGTTAATTACTTCTTATAATTCATATCATAAAATGTCTTCATGATTTTTCAAAAAAATATTTAGAAAATTTTTTAAATATTTTATGCAAACACTATATAAAACCCATAGTTCCAAAAACTGTTTTCAAAAAAGTTAAATAAAAATATACTATGCAATTCCTAAAGACAAATTAAAGAAATATATATGAAAAATAATTTTAAAAAGTTTCATATATTTATAACAACTAGTTTTTAAGTTATATCCATTTAAACTCAAAAAAGGGATAAAAGCCATCACCGAGAAAAACAGTTTAAAAATTTCAAGATAGCACGTCCGAGATACATCAGTTGTAATGAAACAAAATACTAAATATTTCAAGTTCTACCTATGATAGAAACTAAGTTTTTATGTCTTTTTATTCAAAAATATGTTTCTGAATTTTTTACATTAAAAAAAAAAAAAAAGTGAGAATTTGAAAAATTTTGAGTCCTAGACCCCCTTAAATATTGAAGTAAATTTCAGGTACATTTTAGTTCTCTGACGTCAAGTATCGCACTGCATTGAAAAATGAAATACAAAATGAAAATCACAACCTTAATAATACCCAAATAGGATGGAAGAATCGCTTCTCTTTTAAAATATTCACTTCTCTTGTGATACAATGCATTTGTGCCATCAAATAGCTCTCTAAGGTCAAAATGTATAACTAACTTCACTCGTAAATTTGATAATACTGTACACTTAATGGATTTCAATGATTGTTATCTTCCTACCATTCAGCAGTAAGAGTTGAAAGCAATAATAATTAGAGTTACTCGAAATACTGTACTGTGTTCGCATGTAATTGTCAGGGATATTTAGAGTACCCTATTTTACAACTAATGAGGTTATGTAAATTAGGTTTATTAATGGAATTAAAAATTCCTTCAGCTATACAATTTAAAGGAAATTACTTAAAGAGGACTGCTTAATTAAAAACAATAAACAGTAATTTTTTGGTCCAGTTAATGCGAGTTTTATTTAATTTTTGTTGAAGATTTTAACAATAAAATTATTTGAATAAAAGTAAGAAATGATAAAAACGTTAAACTAAATTCGAGAAATATATTTCTACAAAATTAAAATTCTTAAATGAATACTTTAAACTTTCAAGCCAGCAAGTTATATTTGGAACAATTCTAATGAGCAATAAATGTTCTACCTATTACAGTGTAGATGGTAGATGTAATTCTGAATTTAAAATCTTTTAACTGTATGCTTTATTATTTAGATTATAAAATTGCATGACATTTTTTAAATGTTTACATTGTGATTGATTTTTTTTTTCATTGATGAATAAAAGAAATATTTATAGATGATTATTTTTTATGTAACTATTTGGCGAAAAAAATTAACTTTAATAGTAAATACACTTTATAAATACTATATAAATACCTTTTTTGTAACCAGTACTTACTTACCATCAGTATTTAGTACATCTCTTTCTCACTTTAATCAGAGTTAAAATGTAACTGTAAATAGGATTTATCCATCTGAAAAGTTATTCACAATTATGTGAATTTTTATGATATAAATTTGCTGAGCAATTTATTTCATAATTAGTTAAAATATTGAATCGAACGCTAACTTATGTATTTAAATTATTGACATCCGTAAAAACTTAACTGAGCATTGTGAAACATTGTTTTTTTTATCAGTTACACTGAATTGTAATGTGTAAATCTTTGTTTTGCTACAATCCTTTACCCTTGTTCAAGAGATATCTATACACAATGCCAGTTTTGAAAGAAAAGCAAGTGTATTATAAAGTATAAATGGATGTGATATATAAACCAGCGAGTAGCATTTGCCAATTTAGTTCAAATTAAAATTTCATATCAAAACTTACAATTTTTGAAAAACGTTCGTATAAAAATATTTAAAACTTCGCCAATATAATGAATTTTTCATAATGTAAAACTCACCAATTTTTCCGACGGGTTTCTAATTTTTTAACTAAAACTTGTACTCGAATAAAAAGTAATTTTCTAAAACCTTATTGAAAAATAATATAATAACACATTTAATGACATTTCAAGAAGTTATCTTTGTAATAATTTCAAATCGTATAAAAATAAGTTAGGATATTGAAATAAAAAAAACGGTTATAAAAAATTCTCTACGATCTTTCATAAGACGAAGCTGAATTTTAGTTTTGTTCCCCTTTCAATAATACAATTCATTTCAACTAGAAAACAGAAATCTCTTTTTCAAGATTCCATTCAAACCGCAGAACAAATAGAAGCCAAATCTAAACTTACAGAACTATCTAAAGCAAAAACATTGCTATGTGAAGGAATATACGCATTTTTGTGCTTATTCATTCGCCCCTTTCAATATTGTATTTTACTTTACGTTGCATGAAACAGTGCATTCCGTTTGATTTGAAAACTTTGACCCGAAGATATATCCACAAAGAAATTCCCAGATATTTTCGATGCCCGTATTTGTGGACGGCAATAGTTTCTGCTCTTATTTATTTCCACTTTCGATTGAAATGGATGAAGGGAGTGGGGGGGGGGGAGGGTCCTCCAATTCTTAAACATTTATATATCTATAAAAATGTTTGCTTTTTCGTGCGGGTCATTTTTCTTAACATTGTTCAACGAGGCTGGTAGGAATAATATTACACAATTGATGCAGTTTCTTTCCTTGAACACATATTGACTCAGTCGGGTACAAGATGTTCGACTACGCGTGCTGAAAACGCGCAAGAAAACAAACGTTAAAGATTGAAAACGCGCAAGAAGGCAAACGTTAAAGATTGAAAACGCAGCCGGAATCCTTAGGCATACGAACAACGAAATTGAAAATTCACCTTCTGGCATGCGATACAAGGTTCTGTGCCCAAGGGAAGGGATGGGATTTAGAAGACTGGAAGGGATTTAGATGTCGTGGTTTTTTTTAGTTGTTTGGGAGATTTATTTTTCCATGAGCATTCGAAGGAGTGGTTGCGAGTTGGACATTTTCCTACACACATCTCCTTTCACTTTCTTAAACCATCGTCATATACACTAAAATGATGTTTAAACAGTCAACGACAGCTTAACTTGTGACTACTAACTATAAAAGACTATTTTATTTACAGTGTTTTTGGGAAAGGTCTTAATATCTTTGAAATGGCATAGCTGGAAACAGGGAGAGAGAGAAAGAAGAGACAAGTGATAGGTTGGTAAGACAGGTATAGAATTTTAAATACAACGGTTTGCAAAATTACTTACTAAATAAAATATAGCAAACATTTTTGTAAAATATGAGTAGAGAGAAATGATTTGTTTTCCTCATAAAAATTTCCCTGTGATCGCTTTACTGGACAAAGCAGCCCATACGATCGCTTTTCACTTACAATTACCCATATGTGTACATAAGAGTAATAAAACTATAGTATTCGGTCAAAAAAAAAAAAAAATGGTTGCATTTCTCCATGTTTTGGAACATCCCGATTTCAAAAAAGTTACGCAGAAAAAATGTCTGTCAGTGTGTAAGTGTGTATGTGGTCAGTATAACTTCCGGACAAATTGACCTACAATGTTTAAATTTGGTGTGTGGGTTGGTTAACGATTTTGTTAAAAATCGTTGAGGTTATGCCTCTTAAGGTGTTCTAAATATCCCCACCTCCGAAATTGAAAAACGAAGGCCTTTAACACAGAGTTCTCTTTTCTTGAGCATACCTCATTAGCGATCGTTTTTTCTTCTCTCTTCAGCTTCACTTACAAGAAAGGATAATATAAGAATTATCGAAAAGTATGTCGCCAAAATCATCATTCAGGTGAAAGTGTTTTTTTTTTTTTTTTTTTCCCCCTTTTTTTTTTTTTTTTTTAATACTCATACAAGAATTATTGCAAAAAATATCACCAAACTGGTCACTTTTGCTAAATGAATGGTGAAAATATAAAAACGATAAATGACACAAATCCACGTCAGTATTATAATGTAATTGGTAATTGAAAGTTGTGCGACGTTCCACACCCCTAGTTCAGAATGCAGTGGTCGTACAAGACATACGGAAGGGTATAAAATAACTCATATTCAATAGTTTTGTTTATTTACAAATCCATTTTGTTTGTAGAGATATTTTTAATACTTAAAATTAGGCGCCAACACCAAGCACACGCTGACTATAGAAACGGCGCTATGTGAATGAATATAAAAATTGGCGATGTATATAATGAATTTATGTTAAAAACTTTATTTTCATGGGTTATATCTTTGTATGATAACCGACTTAATATAATTATATAATGCCAAATATATCTTCTTTCCTTTAAATGGCATACTTCATAATTATAATTAATATGGAATATACACTAGTTGCACAAATACGCTGCCTAATATCGGCTCGACACTGGTCAGTCCCGATGTGAACCGTTGTAGAGTTGCCGTTCTTACGGATCATGACCGATCTTGTCCAGTGCTGGGTAAAAAAATATATGAAGTTTTGAAATGTTGATGCATAATTTTAAAATTGAAATATAGTATTATAAGAAAAACTGAAGGGTAAAAATTATGTTTTATGATAGTTTTGACCTGTCTATGCAAAGAAAATCGTGTATTTTGGAACGATGCTCGAAATTCGCCATAGGCTGGACAATTTTCCCAGAACCCCTGTTTCCAGCACTGGCCAATAACACTGTGCTACCTGTGTAGTTAGAGAAAAATATAGAACCTTAGTTAGAGATAACAGTTGATACATTAAAAGTAAGCGTATATAGTTTATTCTAATGATCTACCAGAAGATATACATCACAAAATGAAATATTAAGTAAAATTGCTAGAGGTTGTGTTTGTTTGGATGATTGATTAATTGGATTAACATCCATTTGGATTGGTATCGCAAGAGCTGCGTAAAGGCTGTACAGCGTCAGAATATTGTTAGTTTAACATCGTTATGAAGAGAAGTGCATACCGGAAGGTCTTTCAATGATAAAATGCACCTTATTTGCGTATAGAAATGTGGAAAACTCAGAAACTACCAAAAGGCACCCGATAACCGACGGTTTTTTTATACCATCTGTATGCTCATTTTCTTTGAAGAGGGAATGCCCAAGGTCGCTGCAGAGGCTTGAGCATGAGAACTCTTGCATAATAGCCTTGAATTGTGCATTGAGTAATAGAACTTTGTAACTTGGAAGCAATTACATATGTTATTGATATCTGTAATAATAAAACAAGCTGTCTCTGGATCTACAGAAAGCTACTTAAAATTGGAGTAGACCTCTGAAAATTTCAACATTAGTAGTTTTGTCCTTCTAATTGGACATTTTAAAAACAGAATGTTCAAATTTTGATTAGTTATTTTTAATTAATTTGCTTAATTAAGAATTTTTTTTTTTTTTACAAAACTCCTTCTAATAGGGCTACAGCTCTGAAATTTTCAACATAAGTAGTTTTAGTCTTCTAATTGGACTCTTGAAAAACAGTATATTCAAATTTTGATTAGTTGATTAGTTACTTTTAATTAATTCGCTTAATTAACAATTTTTTTTACAAAACGCCTTCTATTAGGGCTACAGCTCTGAAATGTTCAACATAAGTAGTTTTAGCCTTTTAATTGAACTTTTGAAAAACGGAAAAACAAAATTTTGATTAGTTTTTTTTAATTAATATTTTTAATTAATTAATAAATATTTTACAGAAGGATTTCTTCAGGGCTACAACTCTAAAATTTTTGACGAATGAAGATTTAGCCTTCTAATATGACTTTTGAAAAACAGGATATTAAAATGTTAATTACATTTTTCAAATTATTTTTTTAATTAAGTAATAAGTTCTGAACACAGTTCTGAAATTTTCAACATAAGTAGTTTTGGTCTTTTAATTGGACTTTTGACAAAAAGAATGTTAAGATTTTGATTTGTTTTTTAATTAATTTTTCAATGAATGTTTTCATAAAAAGTGCTTTAAAGCGACTAGAGCTCTGAAAATTGCAATACAAGTAGTTTGCCCTTCTAATTTTGCTTTTCACAAACGCGTGTTAAAATATTCTCAAAGTAGTAGGTAGTTGTATTATTGTATTAACAGGGAAAGTTTTTTGTTTCTCGACAAGGGATGGACTTCTAATATTAAGGGTTTATGTAGCAATTAGTTTTGAGTGTTTGAAGCGAGCTTATGCTTATTGAACTTTTGACAAACAAAATTTAAAAAATTTTATTAGCCTTTTTTAATAATTTTTTTAATAAATTAATAAATATTTTATAGAATGATTTGTAATAGGGCTACAGTTCTGAAATGTTCAATAAAAGTAATTTTGGCCTTCTAATTCGACTTTTGACAAAAATAAGGTTAAATTTGAATTTGTTCATATTCATTTTTTTTCAATTAATATTTTTCATAAAGCGAATTCTAATAGGTCTGGAGCTCTGAAAACTTCAACATAAGTAATTTTGGCTTTCTAATTTTACTTTTTACAAGCACGTTTTAAAATATTCTGTAAGGGGTGTTGTATTATTATATTAAAGTGGAATTTTTTGTTTGTTTCTCGACTGGGAAAATAGGCTTTTAATATTAAAGGCTTAAGCAGTAATTAGTTTTTAGGGAGTGAAGCTAGCCTATGCTCGCATAGCAATGAACCTTTCAACGAGTGAAGTAAGCCTTTGCTTATTATGAACTTTTCAGCGAGCAAAGCAAGGTTGGTCTTGTGTAGCAATGAACCTTCCTGTGAGCGAAGCGCCAAAAGCTGGGACCTATACTCCAAAGACGGATCACCACTACACTAGGCAGCGCAGCTAGCTTAAAAATTGCACATGGTAAAACTTCGTAGCGAAGCACAGGTATTTAGATAGTATTTTATAAGGAATAAATAGCGCCGTTCAACGGCTGGCATTACAGTAGTTTCATCAAGTGTATAAATTTGAATGCTTTGGTTTAGATACATTTTTCCTATTCTTAAGAACACTATCGCAAAATGAATGGTTTAGATTAAACAATTAACGTAACAAGGAATTGAACATGGTCACAAGTTATTGCTTTCCTCTTTATACAATCATGTTTAAAAAAATTTGTAACGCTGCATTATCCATAAACTAAAAATCATATATTATAATGTATCTTATACATTATTTCTAGAAGGATGTTTTTGTGACATCCCCTTTTCTGTACTTTATATAAAAGAAATTGATAAATGATATGACGATTTATTCTGCCAAACTGTTTATCTTCCTGACGAACAGTTTATTTATAATTGCTCGTTGTGTTATTTGATTGAAAATCGAAGTTAAAAAAAAAATCAAAAAATAGTCCAATAATTTTAAAAGTTGTGTTAGTTTGCCTGTAGCACTACAGATAATGGTAGCAATATAGAAAAAGATCAGAATTTAAGCAAGTTGAGGAAACCTAAGGAATGTTATATCTCAGAGCAGGTAGAATACATTAAATCTATCTAACTCCGAGGTAACATCCGAAAAATTACAAATCTGAAAGTTAGGCTCACTAGTTTAAAAAAAATATATAAGAAATAAAAGTTACGATTCTAAAATCAAGCACAAAGTTTTCTGCCTAAAAATATTTTACATACATTTCCTCCGTTTATGTAGTTGAAAAGCAACTTCAGTTACAATATACTTCGCTTCACTCCCAGTATATTTCTTCCAGAAAAATGGCACAATCGCCGTGCTCACAATCCTAAATCGTCACCTGAAGAAAAAGAAACAGCCATCACATAAAATGCAAGAACGTGCTTGTTGCCTGGGAAGAGGCCCCTCCGAACGACAATTGGATAGACTTTCAGCAGTGGGCTCCAATCCAGTCCTCTTTCAGCAAAAAGAAGGACTGGAAGTTTAAAAATCCTTCTAGGTGAAGAGGAATCAGTTGAAGGAAGGTCCTAACGAAAGAAAAAAAGGTGGAGCATTTCGAACCTTTAGCAGCAGCCAGAAGAGAAAGTAAATATAGCTTTCTCAAAGAAGAAGTTGGAAAATCTAATCTTTAAGGCAGGAGACAGGAAATGAAGGCATTGAAGCAGGAACCAAGAGGAGAAAACAGAATTTAACTTTGTGTCTCCAGACGAGGAGAGGATTCAATAAAAATTCCATTCAAATCCTAAAATACGAGTCACGGAAAAGTTCCAGATCTTCCCGTTCCAATAGTATATACTGCATTCCTGATTATGCTCCTGCTGTTCGTGGAAGTGGGCTTTCTCTTTATATATGCTTGGAACAGGATGTAGAAAGCTCCAAATGAAGAATCCATCTGAATTTATTTATTTCGAATGGATTGAGATATTGTTTCCTTTTTTTTTAATGGATTATACACTTTTTTTAATATTCATTATGGTTAATTCTGGTAGTTATAGTCATAGATAATTCTATGGCTCACAGTCAAGCGTCCAAGTCTAGAAACTTTTGTTTCAGTGCAGATGTCTTAAAAGTTCATTTTCAATCAAACCATAACATCATGCCCCCCCCCCCCCCAGTTCAAAAAAAGAAAGAAATCAAAAGCATTTGGAGAGAGTTAAAAAATTGAGTGTTACATAAAGTGAGTTATTGAGATTTAACCCTTAAATTTACTGAATTTTAAAAATTTCAGCAACTTTTTTAAATACTTCATTTTTCTAAATAGAAAACTAGTGCTACCATTCAATTGAAGAACGGACTTCATAGAATTGGACTTCAAAGTTCCAATGGGTCTCAAAGTTTTAAATTAATACAGTACCATGGAAAATTTAGTATCATGAAGAACCTTATAAGTCCTGTTAGTAAATAAATGGTTAAATTCTATTAGTCCTGAGTTACAGATTTCTGTGATTAGTTTAACAACGTTTTAAACAATACGTTTTATTTTATTTTATTAGTAATGATAGTTTTAAATTACTTTGACAGTTTTAAATTACATTGAAGCAAAATTTATTTTAATGTATTACGTGAACATATTTTATACTGATAGAAGTTATTGAATGGTATCATTATAGAAAATGAAATTGATTTGGTTTTAAGTTCAATGTTCAGTTTAAGGGGAAAAGATCAGTTCTCGAAACATTTATTCTTTTAACAGCGAACATTAAAAAATAATCAATGTCTGACAAAAGACGACTTTCCTTTTTTCTTTCTTTTTTTTTTCCATTTTTTTCCCCTTTTTTTATTATTAATATATATTTTATTTTTTTTAAGATTATATGCAAGAAGTTGGAGATCTAGCCCAGCCAGAAGCCATGTAGTTTCTGTTTTCAAAATAGTTCGACACGGCACTGTCACTCTTAAGACATGCTTGTCGTTGCACACAGTATAGTAAGCTCTTCTTAAATATTTTAACTAATAAATACGCCTTGAATCCAGCACATTAGTTTTTTGCATTTTTACACTTTTTGGAACGTGCTGGGTTTGAAAAAGTGGTGTAGGAAAAAAATGTGTGTTTGCCTTTGTGGTCAGCACAACTTTCGAAAGGAGTGACCAACGATGTTCCACTTTTGTATACTGATGGCTCAGGGACGTCTCATTAATTGTCCCGTGAAAATAGTGCATGCTAATAGCTGCCTTTAAAAAATTTATATTTTTCAGGTATTACCAAAAAAAAAAAAAAAAAAAAAAAAAATGCCTCTAATAATTTTGAAAAAAAAAAAATCCCTGTGATAATGACTCTTGAGGTGTTCTAAACATTCCTGAAGTTCCCATAAATATTTGATAAAGGAGCAAAAAGGTGAAAAACAAGCGTCTTTAACATTAAGTTCTGCCCTTGAGCATTTACCCAACAACGACTGTTCCGTCTTCTAGATTTCATTTATCTAAAAGCAATAACATAGTAACTATCATAAAAAAATATTTCAAATTTAGTACTTTTTTTGCCAATGTAATATTTTCGTCAAAAATAATGCTAAACTCACTAAGTTGGCTTAAGTCTGGAATTTATAAATTATAATTGAAAGTTGTGCGATGTTCAACACCCCTAGTTTATACTTCTAAAAGAAATAAAACAGTTGAATCATCGATTTTGGAATTTACGATAAAATACCCTACAACGTAAAAAATATATACATATATAGTTTGTTTTTCAATGCTGGTAATTTTTTAAACATTTAGAAACTAGTAAACAAATAAAAATATTACTTTTCGACATCGAAAACAAGTAATTCCCTTGAATAGAATAAAAAAAAAAAAACTCTTTCGGCCAGAAATCCTCGGACATGAATAATAATGCAACTGTAGCTTTCTAGCTGACCACCTAGCCTCTCTGGAGCATTGCCGTTGGGTTCCCAGGAGATTGCTGCCGTAATGGCCAGTGTGGTTATATGATCAATCTTGTCATGGGACTTGAGACAGGATGAATGCTGAGAAAAGGAACTACCAGATTAGGACGGGATGAATTAGGCTTAATGTGCGTATGTCCCGTGGGACACCAGAAAGAGTGGGACTTGTCTGGAGTGGCCAGGAACTGAGCACTTCTTGAAGAAATACTGTTCCTCTCCAAAAGAGTATATTCTCAGCGAGAAAATGCACATGCTTTTTATATTTTTGATAATTTGTTGATTTGAGGGTAAAACTCGCGTAGACTCACTCAGGATGACGAATTTTTTTGGCGATGTTTCAGCTTATTGATCTATACTAGAAATAAAAATTAGCTTTAATAAAATTAGTTTATCAAACTTGTTTGAAGACATTTTTAAAAAGTTTCTTTTTAATTGTTTTGTTAATATAAATGCTAAAAATCGATTATCTGACTCAGCATTGCCACAATTCTTTTGTTCTATTCTATTCTTTAATTTTAGAAATTTAAGACTAAAATACGCTCTCTGGGTTATTATTTTTTTTTTTTAATGTGTTATCAATTTGTTTAATTTTATATATAAATGTTTGTTAACATAGGATTATAAATTTTTGGGCAGTCTTTCTTTTATTTTGCCATTGACACAGGTTAGTCTATTTTTTATCAAGTGAGAAGCTTACAATTATTTGTTTATTTGTCTGAGCTTCCTTCATCCACAGACCCCATACTTCTATACGTTGTCTTCGTATTACAATAACTATAATGTGTGAATATGTTGATAGACACGCAAAATACACTTGATTCGGTCATACATACAAAAAATCACAATCACTATATTTGGCAGAGTAAAAACTTTTGCATGATATTAAATGAACACCATAAAAGTATTGGGAAAAACTTAGTTTAAAATGAATAAAATTTATGTTAAACTTATCAAATTTACGTAAAAATTATCAAATTTATGTAAAAGTTATCAAATTATAAAACTTATGTAAAAATTGTAAAATTTATGTAAAGAATATCAAACTTATGCAAAAATTATCACATTTATGTAAAAATTATCACATTTATGTAAAAGTTATCGTATTAATGTAAAAATAATCACATTTATGTAAAAATGATTACATTTATATATAAGTTATCGTATTAATGTAAAAATAATCACATTTATGTAAAAATGATCACATTTATGTACAAATTATCACATTTATGTAAAAGTTATCGTATTATTGGAAAAATTATAAAATTTATGTAAATTTAGCAAATTTATGTAAAAAATTATCAAACTTATGTAAAAATTATCAAGTTTAATTTATTTCGTATACAAGAGTAATCTAGAGTAATTTTGGACCTTAAGGATATTTTGAAAGTGTTATTTTTTTATAAATTTAAAGTTATATTATATTAAAAAAGTTTTTTAATTTTCATCAAGTTATGAACATTATTCAAGCCATAGACAGAAAAATAATTAACCCATAAAAACAAAGTCTTTGATTAAAAAAAAAGAAAAAAAAAAAAAGACCTTTAATGGATAGTTAACTTCTATGTGCAATTCCAACCTAAGTGATTTTGAACTCAGATCGACTTTTCATAGTTTTTGTCAACTACAAAAACAATCATGAATTCCATGACATAGACTAACTCCTCTTTTCCTCTTTGCCCCTAAAACATGATAGAAAGCTTTGTCATCGACAACAAATTTATCTGCCAAGTTTCAACCCGACACAAACAAAATCGAAGTTAATATAAAGGACTTGGGAAAAAGTTATAACCCATAACCATTTCTAGAGAAGAAATTTACCAAAGTAATGATCATGTAAGTGCCTTCTTACAAAGGAGATATTAAAAAAAGACCACTTGGCATCTTTCTTGAAGAAATTGTGAAATGTTTGACAAAGAGAGTCAGTCATATTCCATTGAGAATACCATCGCGAAAGAAAAGTTGATCTTGATGTATATCGCGTCAAGAACGGGTTTTTTCGGTGGGCCATAACTTCAGCCAAAATGCTACAGCAACGTCAAAATGACTTAGTTGAGATTTCTTTTGGGTTGACAGGAAAGCAAAAGCCGGTGCATTGTGACCTTTTTGAATTCTTCAAAGGAACGGGGTTCTTTTTCGCCTTTCAAAACTGACAATATCACTCAATTGTTCTTATACGATGTAAAATCCTTTTTGTTTAAACATCCCTACAGAATACTTGAAAAATATAGCACTAAAGCATTAAACAAAAAGACGTTAATTTCAAAGAGATGCTTTTGATATCGTATTTATTAAAATAATTTCATAATGAATTTATCTCTAAAACATGTATGTTTTTGTAATGCCTAAACCGGAAAATATCAATGTTGAAACGTATTAAATTGTGTTTCTCTTCTTAATATCGTTGTAACTTAAATTAATATATTGCTCAAATGAATAAGTCGTAATTATTTATACTTGGTAAAACTTTGTGTTTTTTATTGAAAAATTCAAATTTAAAACCCCATTAGAGGAACAGTCGTTGATGGGCAATACTCAAGGGAAAAGAACTCTTAAGACGTTCGTTTTACACTTGTTATTCTTTCATTTAATTTTTACAGAAATTTCGAAAGTGTGAAATGTTTAAAATACCGTATTACTACCTCATTACCTCCAACAAGATCAAAATCATTAAGAGAATTTTTTTTTTTAACAACTTTTAAAAACACAACTTTTCCAAAGGTTTGTTATGCACAGATGCTTATACGCTATTTTGACAAAAACCTTTATAGCACATCTCATGGCCACCAGTAACTCTTATACAAATGTTGGACATTGTAGGACAAAGGAGCTACGCTGACCACATGCATACTGATACACATTTTTCTAAACCACTGTTTTAGGCTTTAATAGGACGTTCAGAAACGTGTAGTAATACAAAAAAAAAAAAAAGGCACTTCAAAAGTACTATTAATTTATTTAATCGTCTATAGACTCAGTTTGAATAGTGGATAGTATTTCTCAGCACTCTTATAAGAAAACACATTAAAAGGTTTTCAAAAACTTTAAGTTATTTTAGTTGTGAAAGATAAATGTGTGTATTGTTGCTGAAATGTATACAATGTTCCTTAATCATTGTTTACTTATAATCCGAGAAGAATTACTTTTAACTTCAAAGCTGAGCAATTTCCCTTTTCAACGATCTGGAGTATTTGTATAGATTACATTGTCTGCCGTTAATTACCTTGAAGCAAATCCTAAAAGTTTTCTCTTATCACTGAATGTGTATTTAATGCCACGGAAATTCAAAGTGATAATTAATCGCAAATGTTTATTTAGGGTTGTGAAACTTTAATTAAAGATTTCAAATCAAGAAAGAAAGAAGTCTAGAAAGCATGTAGAACGGATTAAACATAGTGATAAGTCTAGCTGATCACTAAGCAAATGAATATTTCTTCAAACGGAACTTACATTTATTCTCACTTTGAAGAAAGGAGCCTTTGTTGTAAATTTAGTAATCTTACATTATTGTAATATAATTTTTGTAAAGAAGCTTTATGTCTGGATTATATTATTATCTTTAAAGTTAAATGCTGCAGTAGAGAATCTTGGTGACTTCACAGAATAGATTAATTTCGTTTGTAATTAATGTATTAAATTATATACAGCTGTACTTGTTTAAAACTGAATAAAAATTATAAATATTTGACTTCCAAGGTGGTTATTAATATTTGAGCGAAAACATATTTGTGTTTAAATTCAGTAACCTTATAGCTGTTAACCTTTTTTCTCTTGTTATTTATTGAAAATATAGGTTGAACTTTCAGCTCCGTTGCAGATTCTGTGCCAAGGCAAATTTCTCCAACATATTTCAGTCACCGAAATTTTTTTACTAGTAAGTGTGGTACATATTATTACTGGTAAGTGTGGTAACTTTTTTTGCTAGTAAATCTGTGGTCGACATAACATGACGTAGTTTTTTATGCAATTCACCATTGAATTTGTTATGTCAATGCTTTTCAATTATATGTGCTACGATTTTTTTCAAATAACTTTTGGTTTGTACACAAACTACTACATGGCGTAGTTCCATGCAAAGTACTGTTGAATTTGTCACGTCAATGCTTTTCAATTTTATAGCTACGATTATTTTAAAATCACTTTTGGTTTGTGCATAAACTATAAACATTGTCGAAAACCTTGTGGCAGAAAAATATGATAACTATCTTGTATGGGTCTTATGAAGCACTGCACAATCCTGTTATGTATCCAGAATGTGAAATTTGATCACCCATGGCAATTTTAAACACAATCGAAGTTTTGGTTTAACTTTTTTTAACCGATTGATACTGTGTAACATTTCTGGTTGTGTCACACAAGTTGAGTAGTTTCAATAACTTTCACTAAAACATCTTTCGCCTATTTTAGTCCTTTCGTATTGTCCCGTAGACAGCGGTAGCGAGGTAAAAAGTTTGCGAAATGGATTACTATAGTCTGTGGAAATGATCGGTCTGGATGGATGCCCTGTTCACCACGCAGTTGAGGAATTTCGTAGAAAGCCACCAATGGTAGTCCTAGCGAAGAAGATAAGCGATTCGAACTTTCCCCAATGGTCGAGGTGGTAGTACTTAAGTACCCACATTTTATTTTATTACTGTACATAAAGTAGTACAGCATAAATAAACTAATACAATATGACGAAATCTGCCTTGGTTGAGAGTGATAACATCTGAAAAAAAGCAACGCCAATTTAAAAGTTTTTTTTTTTTTTTTTTTTTTAATTCCTGAATTTGGTGGCAAACTTTTCAAAACTTAAATGAGTAAAGTAAAGTAACTAAACTTGATGATATAGATTAAATTAGCAACCACATGTTTTTATTTTTAAACCTCAACATCGTTATCACAGTTTTACTATAATTAAGAGTGTATATACAGCTCACAGGTACCTTTTAATTTATTTATTAAGTTAAGTTTCTTCAGTTGTCAATTGACAGATTACACAGGTCAACAACAACAAAAATTGTGTTTGGTGCCAAAGATTTTAGTACTGATTTTAGCTATACTTGGAGTGCTGAATCTAAATATGAAAACAGTTTTTCTCTATCAATTCGATATTTTTAGAAAAGAGCTTTTTAACATGGAGTTCTATGCGAAATTCGCACATCTAAGTCCATTTTGTGAAGTTCTAAATCACGCATAAAAGGGTTGTCTATTGCTTATGTCTAGTAAATATTACTGAAATCAATCGAAACAACCATAGTAAGTGGATTTACCCTAATTTAGTCTCTACAAGACACCCAGTCCCTCACTTTAGAGGTAGTGCTGATCCCGATGTTTCACCTGCTAACAAAGCTCTGTGAGAACGAGTTTTGTCCCTCTGATCACCCTTCTAATATTAATGAAGGTGATAGTGATTATGAGAGGATATCAGAAAGTTTCAAATTCCTCAACGTTTCAATCATGATGAATTAAATGATTTCATCAGAGATATCAACCATTAAAAAGTAGTCTCTGAATTACTGGCTTCCAGATTGATAGAAAAAAAAAATTGTTAAAACAAAAGGAACCAAAATTACTTTATATCGTTCAAGAGAAAAGAATCTTCTAGTCTTCTCTCAAAAAGACAATCTTGTATTTTGTCACGAAATTAGAGGACTCTATGTTGGTTGGTTGTTTTCAGATTATCTTGCACCGTCAGCAACACGAGGGCTATAATGCGCCGAAACATTCGCCATTAGACAAGCCAACATACATTTACAAACACCCATGCCTAACACGGGACTCGAACCCGCAACCTCGCGGTCTAGAATCTAGTACGCTAACTACTATACCGTTTGGTCGGCTAGAGGACCCTAGGAAAAAATGGGTCTGTCTGACTATTTTCCAGATGATTAGCGCCTATTTATTGCCAGTTCAAAGCGAAGTTTGAATGTATCCTTCTACACGATAAGAATAAATGTGGTTCAATATTAATAGCTCATTCCAAAAAAGAAAAAGAAAAAAAGAAGAATATAATACCATAGCTTTGGTATTGGAGAAGATAAAGTATCATGAACATCAATGCGTGATTTGTGTAGATTTAAAAATGGTAAACTTTCTCTTAGAACAGCAAAGTGGTTTCACAAAATACCCTTACTTCTTGTGCCTCAGAGATAGAAGAGACCAAACATGCAACTAGGTTAAGAAAGAGTGGCCAAAGAAAGAAAGCGTGAACTTTGGTGAAAATAATGTCATAAAAGACCCCTTAGTTGAACGAGAGAAAATCATCTTTCCTTTCCTATGAAGCAATTTGTAAATACTCTTGATAAGACTGTATCATGCTTTGCATATATAGTAGAGAAAATGTCTCAGTTGAGTGCGAAAACACTAAAGCAGGTATTTTGACAGCCCAGAAATAAGACAGCTCAAACCGGTGGAAGGCGTGCGGTAAGTTTCACTAGTTGGCGTGTGGGGTATCTCATACCCCACCTCATCAAATTCATTATTTAGGGCTTCGATTAAATTTTTTTTTATTTCAAAACTAGTAAAGACAAATTTGATAAACAGAAAAAAAATAAGTATTAACTTTATAAATAAGTTTTGAATAAATTTTAGTTTTTATATTACGAATAAAATAAATGTCATATTTTCAAGGATACATTGTAATTTACCGTCAATTTTTATATAAATATGTTCGTAAATACTATAACCATTGTTATTATTGTGTTACCAAAAAATACTTTCCGACTACTTAATTTATCAGTTAAATTCCTAGCTTCTTTTGATGAGTTCGGGAAGGTGTATAATGATGTTATGTGAGTGGGCTCTCACATTTTGACGAAATTTGTTCTTACTCCAAACGGTTTCGCGGTCTTTGCCTATTTACTTCTCATTTCAACTAAATGTCTTCATTAATATAATTTTCTTCAGTGTCCGTGTTATGTTTACCAAAAAATTCTCAATATCTAATATCTTCATTTTCGAAGATATTATCTTCATCACTTCAACTGCTTCCAATAAATTCTGTCAACTTCCCATTTCTTTTACATACGGACTCACTTTTTTCAACATTTTTATGATATAATTAAAAAAAATATACAAACAAAAATTT
Source organism: Linyphia triangularis (assembly GCA_963978545.1). NCBI lineage: Eukaryota > Metazoa > Arthropoda > Arachnida > Araneae > Linyphiidae > Linyphia > Linyphia triangularis. The sequence continues at coordinate 52,204,670 of OZ021732.1, read as the reverse complement.
GAATAATATAACAGTCGCAGTTACTTAGAATGTTAATGTACCAAATATGTCTAGGCACTCGGTTAGAGAAAAGTCTCTCACGGAGAGGCGCGTGGGGTATAACAGACCCCAGCCAACCTGAAATTCCTTATAACACCCTTTCTAAGAACAGATGTTACTTGAAACTTGTCCTGAAGGTCAAAGATAGAGACAAACTCAGCTACATACAATATCAGTACGTTCTTGTGAGAAAATTTTGGATTATTTCACTTTTTCTGAGGAGTGAGGTATGTCCTACCCCACGCCCCTTCTGACGGGTTAAGGGTCCTGCATTCGTAAATTTCATGAATGAGACTGAGCAAAAAGCCTAGACTTCATTCGTTGCAGTTGTCGGAGATTTTTGGGGTAAACGGAAGCTTATAACTATTTTAAATTGGTAAACAAGATGCTTAACAGTATCAAATTCCTTGGTTGTAGCATGAGTATTAAAGTACACTAATTACACAGTCAATGTTACCATTTTCCTGAAAATTTAGGAGACACCAATGAGAAATAAGGTGAAAGATTTCACCAGCATATCAAAACTGTGAAGGACCGCTGCCAAGGAAGATAGGATATGCTCATGATGGCAGATTACTGCCCGAGTTCAAAATGGAACAGTTCCAAAATACATTCAAGAATGTCACGGAAAAGAAACTTCCTAAATGTTCAGTGACTATAGTTAGTACCATCGATGACTTTTCCCTCTATCTTTGTATATAATAATATTTGTAAAATATAATAATAAAAATTCTATGTAAGTTTTTTATTTTATCCATGAATTTGACTTAAAATAATGTACTGTATATTTCACTTAAATGTTATACCTTAAAAATTCAAGCTGATAGGCGAAAACTAATGCCATATTTGAATACAGGGTAACAAATTCATACGCAGGGGTGCCTACAGGGGTTTTTTTTTGACGCAAACTGCGTCATTAAAATTTTAGGGGGCGTTGATGAGAAAATGGAAAATTTTAGGAACTATCGTAAAAAAATAAGATAAATGAAACCAAAACATAATATTTTATAAATGAGGGGGGGGGGATTTATTACCATTTAGTATGTGACACTATCTTTAAAACCTAGGGGAGAGGGTAGGGGGAGGCAATGTAGTATGTAACAGTTTCTTTAAAGTTCTTTTATTTTGGGGGCAGGGATCTACCGTTTATTATGCAATAGCATCATTAAGGTCTGGGGTGGGAGTAAGTTGACTAGATAACAGTGTCTTTAAAAACTAGGGGGGGGGGGGTCTAGCATATAACAGTATCAGTGTGGTCAGTACGAGTAGGAGTCGTACATTTTATCATGTAGCAACATATTTAAGGTCTGATCCTTAAATCATAGTACTAGTAAGAGGGGCGTCAGCCTTCTTGATGCTTTACTTTCTTTTCTCAAACTCTACCCCTCCACACTTCTAAAGTAAACAAAGACATACAAATTAAAGAATTCGAAAAGTATAAAATTGGGGCTATGCGTCCTTGGGAAGAGAGAAAAATCCAATAATTAATTTTTTTTAGTCTAATAGGTCCTCCTAACTACATGATTCCACGAACGTCGGAAGGGGGGGGGGGGGTGAATATGAAATTTTCAATCGCTGCCAAATACTTTAAAATCTTGACGCAATTAAAATTCTAGCCGTAACCAGGGGTGTAGCAGGGGAGGATCGGCGTTCGCCCTCTTTACTAGAAACTTCACTCGGCCGTATGGTATCTATCAACAACCCAATATATAACACACAAATTAGACCCCATTCCTCCTCCTTACTAACATATAGTTGAAATAAACTAAAGAGTGGCTTCTTCTTTACTACACATTCTTCATTAGAATTGAATTGATACGAGTTTGTGGCTAATTATGAGTCATCCAAAGCTTAACCATACCAACATTGTCCAACATTGTCTTAAACCATAGACGGATTAAATCAATGATGTTTATTTGTTGAATATATCCAGATGTCATATTTGAATGGTTCTTCTTGATACGCGAACCGAAATCCTCGTAAATAACATTTTTGAAAATCAAAAAGTGTTTGCTGGAACTTTCAATTCTCTCTTTATTGCTTGAAATTTTTATAACACCAATTGAAAGGATCTGAGTGTGAACATCTCGCCTTACTAAGAAATGAATGAATATAGAAATTTCGTTTTTTGAACAATCTAGAAAAGGCAAACAAGCAATCGATCCCGATAAAAAAAATTGGCTGGTGCTGGGACTATCAAGATGTTAGAGTAAGATAAGAACGTTGATTTTTTTAATGTCTCTTTCAAGTTGCTTGAAGATTACCACATTTTACATTTATTTAGGCTTGTCAGTTGACAGATATTGATAAGCCAAAGTGAAACATGATTTATTTGAACTTCACAAAATATTATCTTAGCAGCATTGCTTACTCGATCTGTAAAAATAATAAGCAAGGGTGCCCGACGAAGTCGTATAAAAGAAGTATGCATGCATCCCCCCTCTCCCCATCTATTAAAACAATTTAAAAACTGGAGAAAAGCGACAAAATTCACTGAATATAAGAAATATATATAACAGATTTTAAATTGGTCTTTGTGTAAACAAAAATATTTTGGAAAATTAAAGACTTCAATAAAAACTCTTACTGCTTAGTATGTGCGTGCTACCCCACTGGTTTATAATACATTCTCTTTTAAGAAATTCGTTTAAAGTATGAACCTCCTTTGGATTATTTTCAATTGCGGTATAAGACTGCGTAATTTTTTTTTTTGTCTTTTTTTTTTTCAAATTTAGTTTTTTTTTTTTTTTTTTTTTTTTTAATGTTAATGAATATTTTACGAGGAAATCAAATCAACAGTTATTTATTAATTTTAAATAGTTCAAAATCAATATAAAAAGGCACGTGATACCTTTTTTGTAGAGAATTTTACGTAAGATCGTTATGTGCATTTTATTTAGAAAATGTATATTGTTAAAATCATTTAGAATTTACACACAGTTGTAGAATTTTATGGTTCTATGCTAAGAAAAATATGCATATTTTATCTATTTCAAATGCAAAAATGGTCCCTACAAAATTTATAAAATTATATTTAATCAAACGTAGAGTGAATTAATTGTCATTACCATATCATAAGCGAAAATTCTTTATCATTCATGCATATTTCGTATATATATATAACTTTCAGAAATTTGTTTTATACATAAAAGTCACATATTTTTGAATTTCATTTCTTTGGAAAAATTTAATAAAGTAATGAACATTTTTTTAAAATAGATTTGATGGAAAATAAAATAGGGGGTATAAAAAGAACGAAAAAGCACTAATCTACATTTTTATATCTTTTTGTTATAAATTGAATGCAATACATTGTTTTAAATATTTTTCTTACAATATATGCTACACTTTATATTTTCAACATTTTTTGAAATTTTGCATCGCAAACAAGACAGTTTAAGGCTTTGCCAGATGTTGTTTTAATTTTTAAGCTTTTGTTTCAGAAATTAGGCAGTAACTTTTTCGACTTTCAAAATTTTGTCGAAACAATTCTAAATTAACAACGTATATAATAAAGTCTTCAGCTCGTCATTACTTTTCATTTGATAACCAACAAATTATAATGATTACATCTTTTAGTACCAAAAATTTAGAAATATTAAAACTGGCAAATTAAAAATGGGGATGGGGGGGGGGGGGTGCGTCATGAACCTTGGGGAAGATCGACATCCCTGTCATATGAATCAGCTCCAAATACCCCAACACCAAAACTACTGTTGGCCTGTGTTATTTAAAATTAGAAGGAATTAAGTATTTTTAATTGAAAAATTCAGAGATTTGACGCCTCCTCCAAAGGACAACTACGCCATTTTTTTTTTTTTTTTTTTTTTTTTTTTTTTTTTATTTTATTATTATTCAATTCTAAATGTTCCGAAAAGGCCATAAACACACAAACTTCTTCTCACTAAGCTTTTTTTTTTATTTTTTTTTTTTTTTATTTGCAACCTAAAATCACTGGTACCTTTTAGCGGGAAAACCGACTCATTCGGCAAAAGGCTTATGTGGTGTCATTTGTTCCGAGGTTGGTTTGGCAGCGGAAACCAGTTTTTCAACTTTCTCGCAAATCGCTCCAACTGGCACGGAATATGGCAATTCTCAAAAAAACCCTCACACCTACTATTTGTCAGAAACCTCACGATAACCATATAAATGGAAGGAAGTTTTGACGTCACAGCTAAAATGCGGCGTTTAGATATGTCTGCAATCGGTCGAGGTTTTCCGACATTTTCTTTTCTTAATATTTAAATAACTAATTTTTTTAATGAACTTTTGTTTGAATATTTGAATCAGAAAGAAATTCTTCATAAATATAAACTAATTTCACTCGTTTTTAAAAAATACGGGAATTGTCAATTGTTCCGAACTGCAACAATTCATTCATCTAAACTTCTGAAAAACTTATTTTAATTTAATTATAAAAGCTGCTTTATTTCAGCATTTTTGCACAACATGTAAGTTTTTCAATAGTCATGGTAGTAAACAAACATGGTAGTCACGGTAGTGAACGAGCTTTTTGACTCGGTGATATATTGAAAAAAGTATTACCTATTGTATACTAAATATTTAAATTGTTTAGTTTACACTAAATTGATTCCTTTTTATTATTTGCCAAATTTAATTCGTGATAGAAGAATTTGTTTTAATAAAAATGATAAAACAGTTTGTCAATTTTGAAACAAAATGGCTAATTTGCAAATCATTGCTTGAATTTTGATTGTTCGTTGACTCCAAAACTACGACGTTCTGCAATAAATTTGCCTTTTTATAAGATCTACAAATGCTTTTTACTGCTATAATTTTTAATTTTTCCTGCTCAAAAATTCTTGAAGCTGACAACATGTTCGCTAATATGATTCACGGAACTTTAGAAACACATCATTCAATTTCGTGTGTGTATTTATCAATTCCTCATTTCAACAACGACCCACATGCAGTATTAAATAACTTCTGGGAACCAACTTTCAAATATTTATTCCTAAATTTGATTAAGTCTTTTCATCAAAATTAATTAAAAATCAAAACTTAAAATTAAATTGCATATTCTTTATCTCTAGTTCCTAGAGAACTCACATGGGGTCCTTATTAGATATCAAACACAGTTTTAATTACGATTACTTCATAACACTTACCACCGATAAAATCAAAGAAATATTTTTCTAACTGTTGATGTCTGACTGAATATAATATTTGAAGTATACATTTTTCAGATTGTATTTACTAAAATTATTATATTTGAATCTGAGATTAAGATATCTAAGGTATTAGATTTATTTTTATTAAACTATTTATATTTATACAAAAAATGCTTTTATTTAAAGAAAATTGGATTACACGGCTACGGGAAAGCTAGAATTGCATAATGAATTTTAGATGTTATTTCTTTCTCTCATATTAAATTAATTTATTTTATTTAAAGAACATTTTTATTAAAATCAAGTATGATTACATTCCAATGTACAATATGTATTTGCACAAGGGATTTTAGATTTATTTCTTCCTCGCTCTCAATAGATATATTTTTTATTTATAAAGAATGCTTTTATTAGAAAAAGGCTGGCGTTAATTGCAAATGGAAATATAAAATTACTTAACAAAACAGAGCACGTTGATTCAAATAATAAAGATGAGTTACTTTCAAATGTAAATTGAAAAGCTGACTAGGAATCAATTGAAGAATGGATAGATGGTCAATGTTTAAGTACTTTCTAAATCTTAGTAAACTTTTCTCCAACTATTCACTTCATGTCACCAACTTTTCAGTGTGGTTGCTTGTTTCAAAACCACTCAAACAAACTTAGGCATTGTCTCTTTCCGTATCGATGCCTATATAAATACATTTTACACAAACATACCTTTACTAAAAATTGAAACAAACTTCTTAAAAAAAAATTCCCAAAGACCCGACCTCTTTTTCCAAAGCAGGAAGCCTAAAGAGGAAGGTGAAACGAAGTAGCCACCCCTTCGAGGTCCATCTACAATGATGAACAGTGGCCATCCGAGAAGAGACAGCAAAAAACAATGGCCGGAATAGTTGGCGTGTGGCGCCTCCAAGAAACAAGATTGTGTCCACCCCCGTATTGTCTGGTAAATAAAGTGGCTGGAGGAACCCTTTGATCAATGGCCTGACAAGGGAATGCGGACGAGAAGGCCCGTAGGTTAGTGGGAGCATTTGTTTTCTGGAGGATGGCCATTTCTTTCCTTATTTTTGGTTCTGTTCTACTTCTGCTACTACCGCTCTTTCATTTTTTTTCTGTTGCTGGTTGGTGCTGGATGAAGCATTTGCTAAATGACTCATTGTGGATTTTGGCTTCTTTGTCCAAACACGTCGGGGTGGTCACTAATCACCCTTTCTGGAGGTAGTCACCTTTTTTTGCTGCATGATACCATTTTTCTTTCGACTCAACCCCTTTCCTCTTCCTCTTCGAACATCTGTACGTGCAATTCTTAGTTCAACCGCTGCTGTTTTTTCTGTTACTTCAAATACATATCTCTCTATTGATTGGGATCAAGGCGTATGGGTTTATGTACTGCATCCGTGTCACTTGCTTGTTGAGATGTTTTAAGTTTACATTGTAAGAAAACGTGCAATTCTGCAGATTAAAGTTGTTGACTCTAGTTCTTCTAAGAAAAATGTGTGAAAATTTTAAGCTTTTTAATAATTAAAGAAGTACGACGATTATCAACTTATAGATTCGACAGAAGAAACAGAAGTTTCAATGCACTGCATTCGATGTTTTGCGAAATATTCCACTTAAATAGACACATAAAATTGATTTTATTTTGAAAGAGATAAAAAAATTTATATATTTGGTGCAGTTGCCAATTTTGGTACCTTAATTAATTGTGTACATTTTCGACCTTGAGGCAGATTGCCGTTCGCATTACCATGCTTAATAGAATGTTTTAAAAATCAGTTTATCGCAAATATATAGCTAACAGCGCCATTAACATTAAAAATCTCAATTGTGAGATAGACAATTATTAAAATTAAAAATTTTTTTACAAAAAACTTTTTCTCTAAGGCAAAAAGTTTTCAAGATACAGTGGGATAAAATATCAACCTTTCTCCAAAGCAAAAAATTTCTTAAAAACAAGGAGCTAAATTGGTGATTTTTTCCAATTTAGCCTCTTTTTTCGATTGAATTTTAGTTTAATTGATGCAATTTGTATTATTCCATAACAAACTAAAGACTAATTTAATTATCATTTTAGAACTACATTTAACAGTCAAATAAACTTGTTGTGCATTTAGGGTACATTCAATGTCGACAATTACAAAATGAGCTTGAGCGTATCTATTCGCATCGTTCTTTTCAAGGAATGAACGAGTGATTTCAATCGGCATTGACATTGTTGAAACTGAAATAATCCATTGTCACATGTTTCTTGAGCTTAACCTTCTTAGAATTAAAAAAAAATGACCAAAACATCCATTCTGTGAACATCCATATGTGAAAAATTTTTATTTAAAAATGTGTCACTTAATATTAATTGCTGATCAATATAACTAAAGCTTTTAAAGCGTTAAGAGCTGATGTGAGATAATTATAATTGCTGGTGAAACATTGATAACTTCTCTGTAATATAAGGTCAATAACTTGTGATAATGTGCAATACTGTTAGATTCAAATTTAAAACAAAATTCAATTAAAGTATAAAAGGAAAAAATATCCACAAAAGTAGAAATGCATAAAAGATATCTAATAGCAACCACATTCGCTTCTAGCCGAATGTGTCGTTTTCCCCGCCTAAATAAACAAGGAACTTAAGTCGCAAATTTAAAAAAAAAAGAAAAAAAGAAGGGGGGGAAGCGCAGTGAGCAGAAATGTTTGTGTTTATAGTCATGTCGAAACATATAGAATTGAATAAAAAAAAAATAAAAAAAAAAATGTGGGAATTGTCCATTCAACCAATACTTCTATAGAGGCGTTGTTGAGAAAGTTAGCCGACATTATAATCACCACGTGTTAACTTACGATCGCAGGCACTTCCAAATCAGGACGCGAAATGTCAGAAACCAAATGTTTGAAGTGTAACACTCATATTGAATAAATTGTCTAATTAATGTAAATTGAATTCAGTTTTCTCCAAGTTGGTGTGGAATAATAAAAATAGTTACAGCATCAAATACAAGCACAAAATGAAAAATTGAATGCCTTTATCTCCTGCTTTTTTCGGCATCTCGTTTTAGAAATAAAAATTTCACTTTACTCCTCTATATCTTGAAAACACTTTTCCTTCGAGAAAAAAAGTTAGGCACAAAAAAATATGTGCAGAATTTTATTACTTACAATTTTGTAGCTGCTATTTTTGGTACTATTTGCGCTGGGAACGAGATATTTGGTAAAACCAGACTTTTGGAATAATTTGTTTTACATGGTTAAGCAACCAGACTAGTGGAATAATTTGTTTTTCATGGTTACGCAATCAGATTTTAGGAATAATTTGTGTTACATGGTTACGCAAGCAGTAACATTCCGAAATAGAAAAATTAAAATATTAATTATGACCTCTAGTTTTGCAACTGTTACAAAATATAAAATTTTCTTAACTTTCTGTAATGCAAAACCTATCTAAAAAGCTAAAAAGGGTATTCTTCTATAAGAAAAGTAAGGTTTGTAATTAAAGTATATTAGTTTTCTTTGTTTATCGAGAACTCTCAAAAATCCTTTTGATTCCACAAATGTTTGCAAAGGAAATGCAATTAAATAAACCAGTATAAAACATAATATCTTATACTTAAATGACTACCTCAAGCAGTTAAGTTGTCAGAAATTATTTATATATTTCAGTAGTAATTCATAATATAAACACTTCATGGTAAAATACCATTTGCCACCGAGTCAGTCAAACGGGGCAGAATAAACATAATTTTTCACAGACTGTTTTTCACCATTTGAACTTACACTAATCAAACTAAATATGCATATTACTCTACATTTGACTTAATTTAGATATTGGTATAATATCCAAGTAAACCCTCCAATCCCTCCTTTGAGCTCATCCAGATTTCTGAAAATCCTAGACCATCCCAAACCCATTTAAAACATTCGTCACCCATCCAAATGAAATCCTCTCACGCTAACACAAAGAAATAATCACATTTTTTAACACCTCTATCTCACCTCTCCACCTCTTCTTTCAACATATCGTTACTAATTCTTCATAGTTACCTTACTCATGGCTTCTGCTCATGCAACCAGCTAATTGGCGCAATCACGGTAGCCAACGAGGCGACGAATTATTTTATTTCGTTTAATATCTCTCTTGGGACACATTGTATCCTTTCTTATTATATTTCTTTCACGCAGTACGCTCGAAAGCGTTCTCATGACACATTTAACTGTCGTGACGGAGAATCTGTGGCAGTTGATAAAAATTTGATTTTTCATCCCTCTTCAACTCTTCCAAATCATCAGCCACGGATAATTTTTTTAGTTTTGTCCTCTTTGCTCGATAAGTAAAGAATTTCTGTTTTTTTTAAAACTATTGTAAGGGTTTGTTCAGATTTACTGTCTGAAGTATCACGCTACATTAAGCTAAGTGGCAGTGAAGAAAGGAAATTGGGTTCGTTGGATTGGAAGCGTAATAAGTTTTCCTAATTTGAATGTGAAGTTGGATGTGAGGTGTGTTTTCTTATGGAAATCTAAATCAGTCACATTTGTTATGCAGTTATTTTAACTAATAAAATTCAGCAAAGTAATGAATATTTTTCATTGTTAATTGATTTTGAAACATGCTAACATTTTTGTGAAAAGTGACTAAAACACTTTTTAATAAACAATGGCCAAGAAAAATATTATGTGTGTGTCTGTGGTCAGCATAGCTCTAGAATCGATTGACTTGCGACGTTCAACTTTTGCGTACGGGTCAGTGAGGACCATGGGATTCACCATTAAGTTTTGTCGAAATAGTGCATGGTCATAAGGTTGTCTTTGAATAATTTATGCTTTTCATCAATTGACGAAAAATTCCGCAAAGATGTTAATCAAAATCACCGTGTGAATGCCTTTAAGGTGTTCTTAACATTCCCATCGCCGAAATTTCCGTAAAAATTCAATCGAGGCGTAAAAAGTTGAAAAACTAACATTTTTAACATACAGTTTTCTTCCCTTAAGTTTCACCCAACGACGGACCATCTTCCATTTTACTTACTCGAAAGGAATAGTGTAATAAATATCACCACAAAAATCACTTAATTGGGGATAGTTTTGCTTGGCCAATGTAATAATTGATACCAAAAATATCACCAAACTGGCCAATTTTGTTAAATTAATGAAATTATAAAAACGAAAAAGGTAAATTAAGGGAATCCATGTCAAGTTTAAATACAGTGACTAGCATAATAATGCAATTGAAAATTGTACGATGTTTTGCACCCTTGTTTTAGATGGAATCAGGGTGACGATAACATGAAAACGTTGCATTTCCCCTTTGATTAGCATTTATTTGTTCTTGTTACTGACACTGATGAAGTATTACTTATAAATTTCTATAAACAATGTTCATATTATTTTAAGTTTTGATTTAAAAGCTTTATTATGAAAATTCTGATCTTGTAGGTCCTCATCTGAAAACTGGGTCCTGCAAATGCATATTAAGCCTCCCTGCTTCTTCTACCTTTAGTACAGTCTTTCTATTTAAGACAAAAACACAAAAAAATTCTTAATGCATTTTTGTGTCTAACGGATGAATTTGATTTCATTCCACAATTTTTACTATGATATAAGATGTTTCTGTTATAAAACGCACTGCATTGACTTAAGTGTCTCTATATATCTTAGAAAAACTATGTCATCGATAATATAGAAATTCTAAAATTCTGTCAAGTGACATATTTTCAGTATCATTTTAAACAGGTTTGTAATAATCATGGCTTATGATGCATGCAAACTTAATTTTAGGAAACGTAACTTTATATAAAGAAGAACACACTCATTTTTTTTTTTTTTTTTTTTTTTTTTTTTTTTGTACTCAAAAATTATTTATTATAGACAATTTTTTATTATACACTTAAGCGCAATTGTTTCCATTATTAAATCCTCTTTGTGTAAAGGCTTCGGATTTTCTATTTAATCATATGTCTACACATTTTATTAAAAGCTGCCAATGAACTAATTATATGTATTTAATTTGCGATAAAAATCTCAACCAAATTTAATCACTAAATAGAAAACTCGACGGTTTTAATACATTCAACTACACTAAATATTAGACATGCAAACAAACAAATTCACTTTTTCACTTGCATGATGAATTTCAGACTTGTATCATTACGACTTTCAAAAATTCACGACTCACAATTCTTATTTCCCTAGACTCCTTCTTAGCCGCCCACAAAGAACAGTACGGCAGAGCAAACAATAACATCATTACAATTCCATTCTTTCGAAAGAAGAGGGTAGGAAAAAGTAAGGACAAATGTCAGGCGGAACCAATAAGAAATATTCATATTTCGATTTATTTGTCTAGTAAGGTCTTGTCTTGCCGCAAGCTTTGGAAGTAGTTCTGTCCTATTTTCTAGGTCATTATGCTTCTAGGAGGGTTGAGCTAGGACTGTTTCAAAGATGCGGAGAGGATGCCAATATACTATAGAGGGAATCTTGTTAGTGTGTGCTTCTTTTGACTTTCCTTCTATGCTTAGTGGGCATATGATGTAGGAAAGCTGTTTTCTATAGTATTGAAAAGTGTTTTTAATAAAGCATGTGGTGAAGACTCAAAGGCGTCGTGCATGCATTATTTGATATGTAGGAATCATATTTTGAGGCTCGTAAATTTGAACAAATGAAATTAAGTTTTGACAAAAGGTTATTTTATTTGCGAGTATAGTTTAATCGGAATATTACAAACATATACAAAAAATAAGATTAGATCGACAGTACTAAAATTTGAATAAGAATTTTGAAAAAATTCGTTTGATATTATCCACACAATGTTCTGTAACTTAAACATTTTACTTATTAATTTTTTCACATTTTTAATTTGTAATTTTTATGTACTTTTTTTCAATTGCCTACTGTTGGCTTGTGTTTTTTTTTTTTTTTTTTTTAATTTTTATTTAGTGCTCTCTTCAATTAGCACCTCTTAAATTATTCCATCTTCTTTTCCCTTTAACGTTATGGGTTCCCTTTTTATCTATTTTTTTTTTAATTAAAATTCATAAATCAACCACGATTTCAACTGTTCCCTTTTCCTTTTTAGACTTTTGGACAAATAATCTATACAATCATTTTTCTCTTCGAAGGCTAAATTTTTAAACAATGGAGTGTTTAATGATTTAGAAAAATAAGCTTAACAACTATTTCAAGTCACAATAACAAAAGATGAAAGTCTGGCTGCATTTATTAAGGAAATCTCAATCATGACTTTTAGATAACTTTTGTAATTGTCACGATAGAAAAAAAAATCGTTAACACACAAACGCACTGAAAAACCTTAATTTCAAATTTTTTAAATCATGAGCAATAAACATTTCGACAAAAGCATCAAGCTCATTAACATGCAAATTTAAAAAACAATGAAACATTTTCTAAGAAATTTATGGTAATAAAATCAATGACAGTCATTTTAAAATACAGGAATACTATCAGAACAAAGCAGAATCTTGTTATTTTTATAGGTTTATTTTCACTTTCCCCTGAAGGAGTTTTGGCAAAGAAAAAGTTTATCTTTTAGAAACGGACGAGGCATAGAGGAACAGTTTTTTTTTTCCCCATTGCAAAATAAATATAAGAAGTACTGCAAAGAAAGAAAACACACGAAAATTGAAAAGTTTCTCCAGAATTGTCAAAGGTCCGAGAATGTCTTTGGAAATTCTTTTCTGTTGTGCTTTGTGCATTAGCAGTTTATAAAGACAGTTTGGAAAAAGCTCCAATCCTATGTGAGTTTATAGGAGTTGAAATGTTCTGAATTCAGAAGCTTATCCGTGCCTTTCCTTACCGAATATATTAAATCGTAAATAAGGGAACATAGTGGGTGGAAACATAATGTTTCCATTTTTTATTCTTCCTTGAGAGGAACTAAGGATTTCTCTAAATTTTTATATTAGTCCGGCGATTTTCTTCCAAAAGTGCATTTTCTAAAAATTCGTAGTTTTTTGTTGTGTTTCTAATGATCCAAGTTTAGAGCTCCTAGAGTATAAAACATCATGATATTCAAAGAAATTGAACTTTTTGTACATTAACTCTTTTGAAATAGTAGTGAATCTTTCATTCCTGACTTTCGATTACTGCTAAATTTTCCTTAAACATCATACGTATGAAATATTCATTTTTTCATCGTTAACAAACGTAATAGCTATTACTTAGCTGACCTTGTTATTTTTATCATTTCCAAGTACATATTCCTCCCCATACTTCGCCAAATTCCCAGTTATCCAGAAATTTACGAGTGATTATAAATAAATATTGTAAATGCTTGAACTGGAATATGGATAACTATAATAAACTTTGGCAAGTAAAAACAGAATCAGGAACTCGTACACATTGGCGTGATATTTTTCACAATTTCAGAATCGTAAAATTAATTTGAAACAATGCAATTCCTTAGCTTACAGGAATAAATATGCAGCCAACTAAATTGTGGAAACCTAATGAAAAATATCTACGTTATTTTTTTTTATTATTTATTTATTATTATTATTTTTTATTTTTTGTTGACAAAAACGAAGATTCTTAATTTTTTTTTAAACATTACTATAAGGCAAATTTTTATTTTCAAGAATAAAAATGTAAAGTTTGGAATATTAACAGTAATGAAAAAGTTGTATCTGCCATTTAACATTTAGATCTCCCGGAATCTACATGAAAAGCTTAATTTTTTTTACAAAATACGGATATTTTTAATTTTCAACCCATTCTATTGGTTAGTTTTATTTATTTTATCTATAATCTAGGTATAGTAGTACAGTATTTTGAAATATTGGGAATATCATTTTATGAAACGGCGTTTACTAAACTCAAGTATTAAGTCATGTCACTTCTGTAAATTCTTGGAGTCTCCAACCAGCAAAGGCTCTAGGTAACGGTTTTGAAAATGATTCAATGTCACAGAGTTCGAGTGATGAAAGTGTACTTGATAATAAAATGCTTCTACAGGGGAAAAGACAGAAAGCTCAATTATTTCAGTGAAACAAGGACTGCCAGAAAATCTACTCTCTTTTTCTAGAGCATGTGGTGTAGAGCAATTTCCATTACAAGCCAAGCTCAATCAGCCAGTGCTCTTTTGCTGGATTTAAATGCTGTAAACCTAGAAAATCAAGCAGTGGTAATAGATAAATCGAAGATTTTTCATGAAATGGTAAAATACCATCAAGGTATTATTTCAACTATTTTTTAGTCTATTTGTATAATCGAAAGGATGAAGCAATAAGTATAGAAATTGTGAGTACTAAATATGGTCGCAAAAATAAACGAGAAGAACACGTATCTTTGGTATAAGAACTATATTGAATTTTTGCTGGTAACTTTGTTTGTACAACTTTTTGTATCCTTTTGATTGTCAGACATCGAATATATTTTCGTGAGTCAAACAACATTCCCAAAAGGAGATGTTCTAAGTTTGCCATAAAAGCACGTTGTAGAGTTGATTGAACAAGATACTTAAGATCATCTTCTAAATAATAGATGCGTCGTATTATTATTTTAAAAATGTTTTTTAATACATAAACAATTCTAGGATGACATTATATCGTAAACCATAAGGAAGTATAGGTTTTTATTACAAACTCAGCTATTTTTTCTTTTTTTTTTCTTTAACTGCGAGGTTGGATCAAGTGATACGCTATATTAATGTGAAATTCGATTTGCCAGTTTCAGTCATCTTGAATGGGAGATATTTCCAAGATTTCTGCTTGCTAAACCTTAGGTGCATTTGCTTGTTAGTATAGCTTGACATATTTTCCAATATTCGGTCGGTGTTCAACTTTTTAAAATCAACTTCTGGAAAAACATTATCTATGTTATTGTATTCACCAACTGGTATATCTCGACAACATAATAAACGTTTTCCTATTGAACAGTAAAAGAAGTAAGTCAAGAAATTGGACCATCTAGGGTAATCGTAACTTTCTTAAGAGGATATTCGTTTAAATGAAGTAAACAAACAACTGCTTGTAATGGTTATTTTAAAGTATTTTCGAATAATGAAATTGATCATTTAGAGAATTCAGTATTTCATGCAATACCATCTTAACCAAGACCTTGAATAGTTTTTTTTATCAATGCAGTTTGTAATGATGATAAATTGTTATAATGATACTTCGTTTCGTCTAGAGCAGCGTTCGCCACAAACTTTTATAGACGGGCCTCATGTCTTATATTGGAACTTTCTGCGGGCCGCAGATTTATTCCGAATACGCCAATAAATATATTGCTTTACTACATATGTCCAATGTTAAAAATGTGATAATTACTAAGAATTTAACAATATAAAACAATTTTGAAAACTGAAACAATAATTTAACTTTTTTATAATAATAAAAAACAATTGATATTTGATTCTTGTTTCAAATATAAAAAAAAAAAAAAAAAAAAAAAAATCTTTACATTGTACATCAAAGTCATAAAAGAAGATAATCTTTAGTGACAATATTACAATGTGACCTGGCATAAACTCGTAATCAATAAAGATACTTAAACCATACCTCCTAAATCCTTCATTTTAGTCAATGTTAATTGCGAGACGATGACGGCTGGTCCGCTCTTCACTATCAATTTTACGTTTAAAACTAGTCCTCGACGCTATTATTACACTGGAGTCAGAGTTCGAAGTTCTTCTTTTCACGTCAAAATAAAAGAGGTCAGTATGCATTATAACACCCAACTCCTGCCCATCACATTAAAAAAAGCAGAAATCGAATTGTGCCATTCACGAGTCGAGGAGGTAGGGTATCTATCATAAGTACAAAACTAAGCAATGCGAAGGAATGCGTCATTGGTAATAATTCAAACTATTGCTTTTTTATATTTCTGGCAGTTTCAGGAAAAAAAGAAAGGATTTTTCAGTCTTACTGACGTGGGCCACTTAATGGAAAACGCGGTTTTTGGTAGTAAACACATACTATTTCAGACAAATTAAAATTATTACCGCAAAATTTAATTTTTGCTCTTCTGTACTGCCAGCGGGCCGGAGAAAAAGCTGTCGCGGGCCGGCCCACGGGCCGCCTAGTATCTGACGCTGGTCTAGAGCCACTGTCTGGAGTTGCATGTCCAAAATGAGTGTAGAAGTGACATGACTTAGCGCTTGAGTTTAGTACAGGCCATTTCCTAAAATGATATTCCCAATATTTTAAAATGCAAAACAGTAATAAAACTATACCCAGATTATAAATAAAATATTGAAGCTAACCAAAAAAAGGAGTTGAAAAAATAAAAAAATATCCGTATTTTGTAAAAAAAATTTAAGGTTTTCATCTAGATTTCGGGAGACCTAAATGTTAAATGGCAGATATAATTTTTTTATTATTATTACTGTTAATTAATATTCTACACTTTACAATTTTATACTTGAAATGTTTTTAAAAAAATTTATAAATATTCGTTTTTGTCAAAAAAAAAATCAGTTTCATTCCGAGAGACTGAAATATTTTTCATTTGAACTACAAATTTTTTTGATAAATGTGTGGGCATAGTGGGAACTTTTTATCAAATTGAAATTTTGAATATCATAAAAAAGGTTTTTTCGATATGCCCTATATGACATGGCACTCATAAAAATTATGTATTTTGAACATATATTACAAACTAACAAACTGAATCAATATAGAAATTTTAAGAGAATTACTACGAAATGGCGAAGTAAAAATTCATCCAAAGAGTTAATGCAAGGCAGTCCTTGCCGACCAAACGGTATAGTGGTTAGCGTGCTAGCTTCTAGACCGCGAGGTTGCGGCTTCGAGTCCCGTGTTAGGCATGGGTGTTTGTAAATCTATGTTGGCTTGTCTAATGACGAATGTTTCGGCGCATTATAGCCATCGTGTTAATGACGGCGCAGATAATCTGAAAACAACCAACCAGCAAGGCAGTCCTCCTTAATCTGTTATCAAACCAAATCCCTGGTACAAAACTGGACATCAAGTCTACAGTTTTGTCTCTGTAGGATCGTATCGTATTATTTTCCAGAACCGATATCTCATATGGATAGCCTATATGCTACAAATTTAAATTAAGTTTGAAAATCCGAAGTTACATTGTATAAGCACAAGAGAAAATTGAAACATTTCACTTATTTTATTAAAGAAAACGAACACTTGTTACCGAATATCACTTCCCAGTGTAAACAATTCATTCTAAAACATAACAGGAGCTAGTTGACATAATAAAATACGCTGAGAAAAAACCCTTTCTGATAGCTAAAAAATACGGAGGAGGAAAAAAAACAGAAAAAAGCCCTCACAATATATGCATTTCCGAATGAAATTTACATGAAAGACGCTGCTCAATTTCCCATTCCAGAAACGAATAAAAACACCCCCGTTCCATGAGTTAACTGGCTAATACATGCAAATAAAAGCGACAAAATTTAATATCGCCACCGGAAAACGAGCGGAATAATAACATCGCCTCCGATAGTGTGAAAACTCGGGAATTTATTCTCGCCGATAAATTATTTTTATTGCGAATAACTGTCCCACCCTCCACTGTTATTTGTTCCGCTGTTATTATTCGGCGGACGTTGCAAAAACAAAAGGCGTTGCAGAACAATAACAGCGTTTTAAGTCTCGGGGCTGTCTTGTGTGTCGTAATGTAAATGGATACTAAAATTCGAGTTACGTGTCGGAATTTATTGAGGTTGGTTGGTTGTATTCAGATTATCTGGCGCCGTCAGCAACACGAGGGCTATAATGCGCCGAAACATTTCGTCATTTAACAAACCAACATACATTTACAAACACCCATGCCTACACGGGACTCGAACCCGCAACCTCGCGGTCTAGAAGCCAGCACGCTAACCACTATACCGTTTGGTCGGCGGAATTTATTGAGGAGTTGAGTGTTAAGTTGGGGAATGAGTTTTTTGTGGTGGGCTCCGGGCGGAAAAGTGGCAGTGTCATTGTTGGAGATATAGCAACCAGAATGTCAAATTTACGAACACGAACGTTTGTAATTGATAAGTTATTATCTATCGTAATTCATTTAAGTCAACAAGATTTGTTTGAGATATTGGCAAAAGTTATTTTAATATATTTGGTTAAATTACATGAGTTACGGGTGTTTGTTTTAAGTACATTTTAATGTTTTGGTTTCGTTTTAATTCGAACTTTTGTTATAAAAGAAAAAAGAATCTAAGTAATCATTAAGATAGAGTATTATTCCTTTTACGAATTTAAACACAATAAAAATGTGTATTATCATGATATAATTATTTCAAACTTTATTCCCTAATGCTCATACATTTTAACACCTTTTAGTAACAAATATAACAAATATATAATATGTTAAAGCTTTGAGCGTGTAAAAGGTGGTTATATACTCTAGTTAATCTTTCTCCAAGAATTTTTAAGATTAAATGTAAGAGTTCATGGTTGCTAAATAGTAAATATAACTATTTATTAATCGACTGTCGAATCGATTTAATAAACTTTTTTCATAAAAACTAAATGTAAGCCAACTCAAAATAAAGAGATACTTTAAAAACTTTTGAAGTAGAATGATATATTTGCACATATTTAATTATAGCTTTTGATTGCCCGTATTATTGAAACTTGTTAATTAAATAGTTATTCCATTCCCAAATACTTATCTCTATTGATACTTATAAACAAAGCTTATACACTAATTAATGTCTCACTACATTCTGCATCATCCTATAAAATAAATTAATTGAAACAATACATAGAAAACTATTTAAAAGAACATTTTTATTATTAATACTTTATAAGTGTTCAATTCGAATACTACTTCTTCGCTCCGAAAGAAATAACTAACGTTTGTAATATTTCAAATAATCAAATATCCCTCCAAATGCTTATATCACCCCATAAATAAACATCAGAACCCTAATATTTCATTAAAATTCCCTTTTCACGTCCATAGGGATTCTAGCAGACCTGCAAATTTACAACTTGAATCACGTCCGCGGAATTTGAGCAGCGGTTTAAAAATCACTATCACATCAACTGATCTAAACCCATTCCCTAGATCCGTGAATTTTAATCAAGGTCCTCACCAAAGCATGAAATAAATTCTAGATCCCCCAAGTTTTATCAGACGATCCCTTGCATATTGATGAACAATTATAGATCCCTAAGAGATGGCAGTAGAATCTTCCGTTATTTAAGAACTTTTAGACGGTCTTACGTTTTAAAAAGGAGTCTATGTATAGATTACGTTTTCATAGGAGTGCTTAAGTACACAAGTGTATTTATCCTGAGGTGTGAGTGTATAGGTATAGGTTTGTGGAGGTTGATGTACTTTTTTAAATAGTGAATTGTTAGGGTATTGAGATGAATTGATCAAGTTATGTTGTCCAGTTTGATTTGCAGGTGTGACATTACTGGAAGATTTTTAAACTTTATTCAAGTGATATTTATTATTAGTCTGTAAAGCTGCCCTTGAGTGTTAGTATAAACATACACATTTCATATTTTTTTTTTTTTGTAAATTATGAAAAAAATGTAGTTTCATTTTCCCCCCCCCCCCCCCCCCTTCTTTTTTTTTCCAGAAGTGAATCTCCTCCAACACTACGAAGGAAGACAAGGACTCGGATATAGACTGCTCTGAACTTTTACCTTAAAATAAAATTAAACGAAAACATGTAGGATGCAAGTAAAAATTCCCATAATTTTATTGTTGAGTTAAAAAATTAAACTGTGTCTTTATTGTAAACTTACAAACTGTTATATTTTAAAACTTAGTCGATTAACTTTTTATAAATATTTTTAGTGTATTTCATTAATCCAATATATGTTGCTAATAAATCACAAAAAATTACTAAGAAATTATTTGTAAACCACATAAATAAACAAAGACTGTTAAAAATCTTCTCAACATTACGAAGTTTTTTTTTTTTTTTTTTTTCAGTTTTTGCATTTCAGCTAACACACATTTAAATGTAAAACGAAATATAATTTAGTATTTCCAATAATTATCGACTTATTTATGCTAACAATATTTTATATCATATCCCTTATTCATTTCGCTCAGAAATTTTTACGAAAATTTCTTAAAAACCAACTCGTATCATATAAAGTAGTCTTCGTCACTACACGATCCGAGGGCCGCATCAGGTCAGAGACAGTTTTTTTTTTTTTTTTTTTTTTTTTGCGACACAAAAGTAAAATAATCAAATTAATTTAGCCATTTTTACATAATTTAAATCAAGAATATACACAGCAATAACTAAATTGGCGCTCATTTGGATGATTCATTAAGTTACTGGGGTGGATTTCGACTCAACCATAACTGAACGCTTTCTACAATCATCATCCCACAATTGATATCGACTAAAGCGGTAGAATCTGAAGGTATGTTTTAAATATCATTACTAAAAATTAGGTCAAGTCACATGGTCACGTTGTAATAAAAGATTCCTTTCTTTTTTCTTTTTTTTGCTGATATATGTAATACAGAAAATTATAATTTTTTAATTATTTAAAAAAAATTATCAAATATCAATTGTAATTTTTTTTCAGCTTTCAGGAATGCGTTGTACTGTTGAATTCTAGTAATTAAAGAAATACATTAGCGTATTCGGTATAATTCTACGGCCTACAAAAAGCTCCTACGTAAGTCATACGGCACGTCTCATTCAGTTATAATTACATTAAGCTGATATAGAGAATGGGGGGACTTCTCCGTCTCGGATGTGAATTCTGCATCAAAATGATTTATGCCAACGAATGGTATCAGGTGCAATTTTTATTTGGAAGTGAAGTGTCTATTGTTGTCGTAACTTGGCGCTGGTTTTATGCACACAACTTTTTGTGCAAAATCCGTACCGGTGTCGAAACTTCTATCCACAGAAATAAACAAAGGCTATAAGAAAGATGCGTAATTTTAAAGTATTTGATTGCCACTTAGTATTATTTTTCTTATTTATAGAATTTTGAGAGAGTTTATGAATGGGGACGAAGTAAAAAAAGCTGAATTGAAGCTAAAAAATAAAATATGCATTAGTGATTGGCTGAATATTCAAATCCATTTATAAGGATATTTTATTAGGATGTATTGTGATTGGGTTGATTAGTTTAAGTAGAGACACAAGATTCTTCAACTAAATTTTTGCATAAAGCCTACATCCAAATTGAAACACTTTGATAATTTGTAGCCCTTTTCTTCTGATTAATTGAGGAGGTGCCCTGAAAAAGCAAAAAAATCCCCAAAAATTCAAAATTGAGTTAGAAATTTATTCTTCTTCAGCCTCAGTTTAATTACAAAAAAAGTACACATCCAACACTTTTTCAGCTTTGAAAATCGGCGTTCTTTGCTGAAAAAGAACATTTTATTACGTGTTTTCCAAGCAAAAAAGAACATATCCATATCAGCCAATGACAAGCTGCGATTGAGCCATACGATTCCCAAAGTTTAACAAGTAATTTTGGTTTTGTTGCGTAACTTGGATGTTAAAGTGTTGTTTAGAAATTCCAATTTAATTATACAGTATATTTCAGTGTTATATATAAGTTAAATATGCATGAAAGTGGTCAATGCTACATCTAGAAACCTAATACTGTAAGGGCTTATGCACGATACGACCGACGATCGGTATACGAGTGTTGGCAGATCGAGAGAACGATAGAGCGGTGGAGGGGTGTTCTGGCTATGTTGAGAGCAAAGGCGGTGTTTTACAACAGTTCCTAACATGGCGTCATCCAGTAAATTAGCTGGTAGCTGGGCGCTTCATTTTGAGTGATTATCACATACAAAATGAAGTATCTAAAACCAAAATTGTTTTATAGTGGGGAGATTATTACAAAACATCACATAATCATACATTTTTGAAAAAATAATAAAATAACACTTCAAAATATATTTCCTAA
The DNA here is from genome assembly GCA_963978545.1 of Linyphia triangularis. Lineage (NCBI taxonomy): Eukaryota > Metazoa > Arthropoda > Arachnida > Araneae > Linyphiidae > Linyphia > Linyphia triangularis. The sequence goes on along the minus strand of OZ021732.1, from coordinate 52,182,652 downwards.
AACAAACTTTTTCAAGAACAACCCCCACAGTTACATCGTTCTGACTCCAGTTGCACACCGCTTACTGCCCGTATCGTACTCAAGACCTTAGAGTAGGGGCAAAGAAGACAATACATTTTTGGGTTGCAACTCTTTCACGGGATTTCATCATAACAACAAATAGTGCTACAATGTCAGCGCACCAAATATAGATATCGATAATCTATCTTTGAATTCCTATAAAAGTATGAACAAAATTATAAAATAACTTCTTAACTAAGTTTTAGTAGCGTAAAGAGAAAGTTGAAGGGTCAACTTCGGGCCACTGCACCTAATACTAAGTCAAAACTACATGGATTTAATGTTAACCAAGATTTTCACTAAGTTTTAGTGGCATAATGAGAAAGCTGAAGGGAAATGAGAAAGCTAAGAGCCAAACATTCAATAATCAGAATTTTAACATTTTTAAAAGGCTACAAAATAAATACAAGCAGTACTCAAAATGAGCTTTTAACAACACATTTTTTATTACATTTTTATGGAAAAAAAATTATGACACTCGAGAGTCCATTTTTGCTTGGAATGAACGCATACAATTCAGTCCATTCTTTCTTAAGTTGGTTGGTTGTTTTCAGATTATCTGGCGCCATCAGCAACACGAGGGCTATAATGCGCCGAAAAATTCGTCATTAGACAAGCCACATACATTTACAAACACCCATGCCAACACGGGACTCGAACCCGCAACCTCGCGGTCTAGAAGCTAGCACGCTAACCACTATACCGTTTGGTCGGCCGTTCTTGCTTAAGACCCAACATTCTAAAAATCTTTAGTTTTAGAGTTATATATCTGACATTTTTTATGCAGTACTATATTATCTTTATTTGTATAGCTATATTTCTGTAAATTTTTAATGCAGTACTGTATTATGCTTTAAAATTCACAAAACTATTTTTTTTTTTTTTTTTTTTTTTTTTTAAACTTAAAAACTTTACAATTTTAATGTTTCCTAAATTTTATATATTTAAAAAGCTCTTTTAAAAAAATTTCTTCATTTTTGCATTAAATTACTTCTTAAAATTCATACCATAAATTGTCTTCGTAATTTTTTAATAGAATATTTAGACATTTTTTTTTTTAAAGATACTTTGTGCAAAAACTATATAAAAACCATGGTATGCAAAGTTCCAAAATTTTTTTTAAAAAAGGTTAAATCAAAATACACAATTCCTGAAGACAAATTAAAGAAATATATATGAAAAATAATTGGGGAAAGTTTCATATATTTGTAAAAAGTTGTTTTTATGTTGTATCCATTTAAACTCAAAAAAGGCCATAACCGAGAAAAACAGTTTCAAAGTTTCAAAATAGCATATCTGAGATACAGTTGTCATGTGACAAAAACTTTAATATTTCTAGTTCTACTAATGATAGAAACAAAATTTTTATGTCATTTTGTTTAGAAATATATTTATTATTTGTTACAATAATAAAAGAAAAGTTAAGAATTTTAAAAAATTTGAGTCCCAGACTCTCTTAAATTCACGTTTGTTCTAGTCAATTTTTCTCTTCCTTTTGGATGAAAGGGAAACCATTTTTTCCAATACAGTATAAAAAGCAAAGGCTAAAGGCTTTTAACAGCTCGCACAACTGCGAAAAGTTTACAGCAAAAGGTGCTACCTACCTCAGTCGGGGACGAGAGACTAACGAACGTCAACAAAAGCTGTATGCAACTGAGTATGGTAGGCACACTCCTATTGCACATTATGATTGTTCCGTATTCCAACTGAAAAGTAGCCAAGGGGCGTTGGGGACGCTGATTTTAAGCTGGTATTTAAGAACAGTGTTACCAGTGCACCCTGCGTGGTTTCGACGGGTTAACCTTGTTCAGGATCAGGTTACGCTTCTCAATGGGCCTGAGCGACGTCAGTTATGAGGAAGCTGAGAACAGACTTTTTACCAAATGTGGAAGTTTTACTAATTCAAAGCACTCTAACGTATATCAAATTGAACCTAACACCCTGCTCAAGGGGCCGACCAAATGGTATAGTGGTTAGCGTGCTAGCTTCTAGACCACGAGATTGCGGGTTCGAGTCCCGTGTAAGGCATGGGTGTTTGTAAATGTATGTTGGCTTGTCAAATGACGAATGTTTCGGTGCATTATAGCCCTCGTGTTGTTGACGACGCCAGATAATCTGAAAAAAACAAACAACCAACCAACCCTGCTCAAGGGCCACTTTATAGTGGTTCACGTCGGGGGCAATGCGGTTGGGCCTACTAGGCCCATCTCGAGTGGTGGTGAAAAGCTTTTAGGCGAGACTGACTTTTAGGATTCAAAATTCAAATCCTAACCCTTTGGGATAGGCACTGAATGGCTTCTGTAGGGGCAATGTAACAGATTTCGTCTTACCCATGCACCCTACTCATCTCTCCGTATTTTGTTACGTTTTCCTTACATATTGCTTAAGTGTAATGTGGCCCTACCATTGCTCTTGCTCCAGGAAATCAAATTCAACCAAACAACCAACCTTACAATTTTTATGGGTTTAAGATTACGCCATAAAATTATTATGAGTTTAACCAAACGAAGCACAAAGTTATTATCATTTATTGTTTTATCAGTTTATTCTTAGGTTAAAACTTAAAGAATTCATCCCTGGTTTATACCCTAAACGTTATTTCATAGAAACGCCAAGGTCGAATACAGTTTCTTAAGCTCATATTCACATTTTTCATAACACGTTTGGACAGTATGTTCGTAATATAATTTTAACATTTTCTTTATTACTAATTGAATTTATTAACAACTAATAAAAACAATTTTTTAGTTTAACAAAATACTCAAGAAAATATTTTTCTCGTCAAATTTAACTATCCACTCAAAATTTTTTAACATAATAAAGATATTGCTTTAAAAGAAACAGAAAATATTTGATTAATACACCGCAATGTTTCAGAATATTTGCAAAAATTGATTATTTTAACTAAATGGTTGACTTCCGAGGTAATATGATTAAAAGACCGATCAAATACGATTTCTCTTTATGTGAAGACAAATACGCTTTCTATTCACTTGCATCATGAAAAACAAGTTTAAAAAGCAATAATGAATTGTTTATGGCAGGCGTAAACTAAATAAAACCCTTTGATAAACTCGGAAGTCGTTGAAATGAAAACCAAATATTTACTATACTGACTTCTTTTAGAAACGGGAAACCTTTATAACATAATAAATGATTTGAAGAATTCTTTTTGGCAGATTTCCAAGAAAATTTCGAAACTGGTTTTATCTGGATTTATCCCCTAGAAAGGGATATTCTCTTTGACTCTTTTTAACTATAGAGAAGTTAACTGAAGCTATGAGAATGGCGTTTCTGAACATCTGTTACAGCGTGTCGCTTTTAAGCTTTTTTGTTTTTTTCTACAGTTAGGAGCTTCCTTTTTGTGTAACTAAAGAGGAAGTTATCGGATTCTCATTTTAACATAAAGTTTTTTTGTATAACCTAAACTTTATTCTTTTAAAGTCATTTTCTACGTTAAAAAAATATTTATAACACAATACAAAATGTTATGTATTATTTGTTATACATTGTATACGAATTCAAAAGTTAATCAAAGATTTCATTGTACATAAAATGTAATATTTAAAGTTATGCATGCATTCTTTTCGTGTACAGAAGAGCACAAAATCTTCAGTATAAATTTCTACCGTCTCCGTTTTCCCTGCAGTACAACCCTTAGTTTTTATCTATATCTTTTACTTCGTTAGACAAAGTTATCTCACTCTTAAGACTCAGTGTTCATTCATTTTTATACTGGGAATTATGTGTTTCTTTAAATAAAATTTAATAAAGTTACTTCGTTAGTTTCATAATAATATGAAATTCCATGTTTTTAATTAAAAATTTGAAGTACTTGCAAAAAAGTATCAATGTTACGCGACATCAAAATTCAGCGACTTTAATTGTGTTAATCATAAATAAATATTCTTAGATAATAAATATTTAAAAAAATATTTTTTTTATAAAAATAAGCAATATAAATGAGTCGCTAAGATAAATAAGCAAATTGTAATGATAACTAAATTGATATAATTAATTAACAATGCCTACAGTAAACGATGTGAAAAGAATGAATAGAAAGGGACCTACCCAATAAAAATGCAGATAGTATTTAAAAAAAAAAAAAAAAAAAAAAAAAAAAAAAAACTTCTCTTTGTACCTTCCCGAAGAATTCAGCTTCGATGCTGCCCTTAATCATGAGTTTACGTAGAAGACTATAAAAAGAAATAAAAGGTAAGACAAAAGATGTCACCATTATCACCAACTTCTTCAAAGAGCAAGAAGATTTAGTGTGACTTTCCATCGTTAGCAAAGTTGTCCGTTTGCAGTATGTCCTCCGTTGTTTTCAGCTGCCAGGTCATTAAACATTGTGATGCAGGCCTCATTTACTTCCATGATACCAAAGATGCTCTCCTTGGGACCCCGAAAAAAGTTTTCTATTTGGATGACGAGGAAAAAATGTTTTGTTTACGGTTGTGTCTTTGTCTGGGGTGAAGTAAGATGATGTGATTGTCGTAAATATGGACCATTCTCGAAATTTATTTGAGTGTCAGATGTCAAGATGGCTAATTTGGCTTTAGAGTGTGTGCTGGTGAAAAGGCTTTCTGGATTGTCGAGTATGTTGGTCACATTATCTGCTCAATTAACTCCTCTTGAAAGGATAGTATAAAAAGAGATATTTAGGTTAAAGATATAAATTATTTCAGTTTAAATGTTCATATTTTAGAAGAGAGTTATAAATATAAGAATTATAATTTTTTAATGTCTTATAGCGAACGCGTTCTTTTTTCTTTAAAATAAAAAAAGCTTTTTCCTCATTTATTATAGTTGATTTTATTTTAATCTGTTAGGTATATCATGTTATATCAGTATTGTTTCTATATTGCAATTCTTTGAACGCAAGTTCTTGAATTCTTTATATTTAAGAACATAAGTGTTTTTAATTTCACTATTCATAAATTTTTACCACAATGACATTTCCTGTTTTTTAAATGTAACCAAGAATCAGATACATATATTTTCCTCTTAGACATATTGTGCAATAGCAGTAACAGTTTAAATGTATACATGTCATCTTTAACAACCACCTATTAACAATGAATAAAAAGCTTAAAAATCTACTTTTAGTTATTTCAATTATAAACACCTCATTGAAGTACCATGTGAAGAGTGGTCATAAAGAAACTTTGCCGATATATGAAGCTCTAGATGTCGTTCCTTTCAACAGATCAAGATGAGATTTCAGATATTATTATTCAGGGATAGGAGCTCCAGATTCTGTGAACGGCAACAAAATGGCGCTCACAGTTACGGTTATAGGTACAGAAAATTTGAAATTTTCGAATAGCAATCAACACTTTTCCCACCGCAAAATGTTTAGCGCATGCGAAAACCATAAAAAAGATTTGGAACGGTACGTGTATCACAAAAAAATTTACTATTTATGCATTAAAAAAAAGAAGCTCTGCGAACGGCCAGCAAAAACACTATGTGGGCTCAAATGTAATTTTAGTGGTTTTGTATGCTGCATATCTGGCGAGCGGCATTCTGTGATTAGTGACTTGCTCTGTCATGAACAATTTTCCTCCATGATCCCAGATCGTGTTTTTTTGGCCGTTCGTAGAGCGGTGGTTATATAGTGATATGGCAATATAGTGATTACTTAACAAAATATTTAGCAAAATTTATACTTGTTTCAACTGTACGAGCTAGAAAGCCAAATCAGATGTCTTGTCTAAAATAACGGAGATTATGTAGCATTATAAATTTCTAAATTGATGCAATTTCTTTGCGTACTAACTGATCATCTTTAAGAGTGACCAGCTGTTCTGTGAAATGACTAAATATACCCCAGAAGCACAATTAAGCTGACAAATCCCAATGTGGACCGTTATATATTGGTCGTTGCTATGGATCTTGAGCAATCTCGCCCATTGCTGAGTAAAATAAAATGGTTTTGGTATGCTGATGCAGAGTTTTAAAAATCGAAATATCTTTTTATGAAATATAATGAAGGGGTAAAATTATGTTTTCAGAGGGTTTTGATATGTTCGACCAATTTCGACATTGATTGGCCAATCTTTCCAGAATCCCTGTTTCAAACACCGACCAATACCGCTGTGCTACTTGAGTACCAGCATTGATGACAAAATGTACAAATGCATATTTTTTTCATATAATAGTCATCCAACCCAACCAAAAAAAAGGCTTTCAAAATTCAAAACAACTTTATAGATACAGAAGTACTATCCCATTCGATTCCAATCGCAAGAACCCGCAAGACGCATGGATTTTTAAAAGTTTCCAGACTACCTGTTCCCAAAGGTACTCTCTCTCAAATAATAAATACCTCAAGATCACGAGCCCTCCTTCCATTTTATTCCTGGATGGAAAGAAAAAGCTTGAAAAAGTCAATCTGGGATGGAAGTGGAGGGATGGTAAAAGCGGGTGTTGCGATAGAGGGGAAGGGTGGCGATGGAGCGAGACGAAAGTTTTTCGTCACTCGCTCATCAAGCGACACAGGAAAGATAGGGGGCTTGGAACAGACGCCCAATTTCACGCCTGATCTGCCCTTTTCTCCTTCCTGCGTGTAAAGTTTCCTATATGGGTTTTCGCGGAGTGGAGGGATTTCTTTTTCTGGAAGCTGCCTGTGACTATCGTTGCGATCGGTATCTGTCGATGGGGAAGTAGAACATTGTTAGAGAACTAGTTAAATAATTAAAGCTTCTTTCAACGATACAATTAATTTATAATTAAGATGTTTAGGTAGTAAACGGGCTCAATAAGATTAGACGGTCCCTTAAAGTGAGCTTCTTTTAAATTTTTGCTAAAATATTGAGAACCAAAAGTAAAAATTGAATGAAAAAAATTCTGGAGGTGTTTTCGATCATGATAATTCTAATGAAAGCAAAAAAATACATGTTTCGATTTATAAAAATTTAAAACTTGTTTTATTAATTATTAAAAAAACTATTTAGTACAAAAGTAGCATGTTATTTATGTTTGGCCTTTTACAAACTATCGTTGGAAACAAAAATTGCTAATATATATTAACTATTTAAGAATTTATGGCTAAAAACACAAATTTTCTGTTTAAGATTAATTTGCCTTTTTTTTACATCATTTAAATTACTAACCACTCATTGGGAAATTATGAAATTTGGTACTTAGAAATTTTTTTGGATTCCAAATCTAAATGTGGTATAAAATTATGGGGTTACCATTGAACTTTTTAAAGTTTGTTTTAGTTTTAATCTGTGACCCATCATGATAAAAAAAATTGTATGCAATTAATAAAGACCTTCCACGATTTACAATGATACTTAAATTTAGTTATTTCATCAATTATAATACAAGATATAGCCATACTTCGGATTTTTTTTTTTTCGAATACTGTACTATATCTTTACTTGTAAAATGTTTATTTTCTAAACAAAGATAAAGCCATTGTTTAATTTTAAAATTGTTTCAATCTAATCAATGTTGAAGATAGAATGATACATTTTGTAATTATTCCAAATTTTTATAAATTTGATTTGTCTTCATAACTACTTTTGCAATTGACCTCTTTCACCAACAAGATTTGTTTTAAAATGCAAATTCAGTAAAATATAACCTAATTTAATCATGAAAATTGCGTAATCGTTTTGTGATAATGTGTCTAATTTTGAGCATTTTTACAATTTCATTCATTCTCTATCTCTAATATTTAAGTTTTTTGGAACATGCAAAATAACTTTTCCAGTAGACCCTTCCTTTTATTAAATTCCATAAAACTAAAAAACTCCTAGTCTTTGTCATAACCATTCCTTTCGAATTTAAACAATTTAATCATAGTATATATTGTCAATCTTGTCTACAAAGTATACATATATTTACGTGGTTTTGATTTTAGGCTTGATGTATATTTAAATTCAACAACTTTTTACATTTTATATTAACCTTTATTTCCTTATATTTTCTTTAACACAAAACCCATAAACAGTTAATCAAATTCTCTTCACAGAAAATTTGGAGGATCTTATCTGTTTACAACATATCAAACATACACACACAACCACACATTAAATTTTTTACTCGTGTAATTTTTTTGAGCCTGTATTTTAAGCAAATTCTATTGTATCTGAAATGGAAATAAAATATATTTCAAAACTAAAGCATATATGCTTTTTGTTTTCAGATGCCAATGAAATAGACGGTTTGAGCAGTAACAAGTAACATATTATTTTACATTTACTTATTTTTTTAACGTTAAAAGAACAAACAAAGCAACTGAATTTGAAACTAATAAAATAAAATGGAAAATGAAATCAGATTCAAATTTGGTTTTATGGTTCTATAAATGCCGTTCTCTAATATATCAGTGTATATAAATGAATAAAAAAAATATAATGTATTTTTAAATGCTGAGTTCTACTTTATTTATTATGATAACGCAGGGAAGCTTCATAATCTAAAAAGGCTATTACTTACTAAAAAGTAGTATGCAGAAATTATTAGTGCTTAAAACAGTACGCATTACAAATATTTTTACATATAGTTGTAATATAACACATAAAAATACTACCGTAATTCAGGACTTTTTGCTTCCAATATAACCTGAAATAATTTTTCATATAAAAAATATATACTAGTTATATTAAATAGAAAATGTCCTTCAATATAAATTCGAAATAGTTTATTTACCAAAAGCAGCCTCGAAATTTAGGAATTCATTACATTAATATTATGCCAAATCTGGTAGATTTTTTTCTTCGAAAAAATTCATTATTTATGACAGATCTACGTAGAGAAGAGACTTGAATCCGCAAATTTTCAGTGAGTGAGAAATGAACGAGAAAATCATAGCTTCGCAGCAAGAACATGCGTTCCAAATTAGAAAATTCGAAGCCATTTGCTTTTATCAATAAATAAGAATTAATACATCCTGGTATAAATTTCAATTAACTCTGTTTTACCATGTACTTTTAATAATAATAAATTGAAACATTATAATATTAAAAAATAATGTAATTAGAAAATATTTGAAAACATTTTGTGTAATTAAACTTCTAAATGCTTTAAAATAAATGTAAGCTAACTAAAATTAATAAATATGATAATGCATTGTTTTTTAATGATAATTAAAAAATAATTGAAATAAAAGCAAAACTGTGCAAAATTAATTATACTAAAATGTCGTGACAATAACGTATAAAATTATAAAATAATATGTAGGCATCATTAAATGTGCAGTTACTTTTATGTACGAAATAGAATTGGCTAAAGTCTCTTTTCAAACCGTTGCGCAAGACTTTTAAAATTTGAAACTGCAGAAAAACCTTGAAATAAGAAAGATTCCAATGACAAACCTACAACTGAAAAAATAATCAGTTCACAGAAAAACCCTTAAAACTTTCCCTAACTATTGAAATCCTCTTTCAATATTCCGAAATAGAACAAGAAAGCATCTTCCCAACTTCTTTCACTTATTTCCTCTTGGTCTCTGCTAATATTTCCGAAGGAGAAAGACTTTCATGAAATATTAATACGAAAAGTCGCAGACAACTCCAAAAATCCCAGACAAAACAAGATTTTTCCCATCTTAACTCGTGAAATCCAAGGCTTGTACGACATTCCATTGAGGAAAAAGTAGATGGAATAAGGAAACCTTTCTATTTAAGCCTCTGCATGTTCAAGTTGTTTTCCCGTCTTTCGCCATTTCCGAAATCTGCGCTGAAAGCCTAAAATTAATGTAATATGGGTCAGAAAAATATCTTTTCAGCTATTTATCACGACGTACGGCGAACATTTTTGAAGCTGTTCTGTTTAGGACATTGGAAAACACTTAAGCATCGGAACATCCTGCCAACTGAGAATTCATTTTTCATACCTTCCAGTAACATCTCTTCGCTTCAGTTCCTGTTTTCCCTTTTTCGTCTGCTCTGTTTTTGTTTATTTTCACACGGTGTGTTTTATGTTTGTTGGAGCTGAACATGGTTGTTGTTGAAAGGGAACTGTTCGGGAAAAAAGAAAATCTACTGATGTTGAATGGCTTTAAATGGCAAGCAATTAACTTTGTTAGCTTTTCAAGTTAATAAATGAAAGGCCATCACTATTTTTTCGTTTCATCTTTCATATAAAAGAATCATGGTTATTCCATTAGCTTAGAAATTAACAATCAATATTAAAAAAAGCTTCTTATTATATTAAGTACACCTAATTATCTTTTGAAAATTCGTTAAAAATAATACTGAATTAATTGCATGAATATATATTAGATATTTTTATAATTTATTATGAATACAAATGCACTTATATTGAAATTTTTTTAACACACTAGTATTTGCTATAATTATTTTACATATACTTGTTTATCGGAAAGGATTTGGTTTTGGTTTTACAAACCTTTGTGGTATTAATTGATAACCTACTAAATTTGTCAAACATCAGCAAGTTTTATTCAATTTTGGGTTTTAAATTTATTCTGTCTCTTTGACATAATAGTGCTTTTTTAAATTGTCATTGAAAATTCCTTTACATAAAATTCGTGCAATTCAGAAGGGGTTAAAAATTTAATCGGAATAAATTTCTGGTTTCTTAATTTAAGATTAAGAAACTTTACTTTGAAATTGATACAAAACAAAATGTAATGCAATTATTAATTGAAATATTTAAAAAAAAAAATATTTATAATAAATATCTTCTTTAAGCTACATTGAGTTTGCCTGTTTTCTTGAAATGATGTTCTTGTAATTCTTGATTTTTTGAAAACAAAATGTGAAAATAACATTAAAATTCTCATTTTTTTTTTTTAAATCTTAACAATATAGATCGTAATATGTAAAAGCGTTTAAATAGTGCCTGTATAAACTTTTGAGTATCTCATTATTCTAAAAATTCACTATTTTTGTTTGAGTATTTGAGTAGATTGAGAAAAAAATACATAAAAATGTATTTTACCGACTAGTTTAAACTTCACTTTTTTTTTAAGTAGATTTTTAGAAAAAATACATAAAAATGGGTTACACCATGTTTTAACATGAACTTCAATGTAACCTCTGGGTTCCCCTTTAACATTAATGTTTTACGAATAAATATAAAATGACTTGTCATTTCATACCTTGAAAGCAACATAGACAATAAAATGCAAACAATAAAGTACATTTTTATAAATTTAAATGGCCAGACAATTATGTTTTCTTTCTTTATTTTGCATTTTTCTTTTAAATGGTGTCAAAATAAATTATGACAGTCTGAAATATTTAGTTACACACAAGAATATACAGAAGAATACTTTTCTACTTTTTCCTTTCCATTATTTAAGATGTAAGGGATTACCATTCGTAGATGAATTAATCGGCCAAGATATTTTAGATTCTTTCAAAGTGTTTTAAGTTTGTAAACATTAAGTTCACGCTGATTAAAAAACAAATTCATTTTCCATAAATGATTTCAATACAAATTATTTATTTCAAATTTTGGTGGGCCTTTTCGATATAGATATTCTTTTACTGTGCACCAATACATTTGAAAAAATCGATAATACGTAAATATAAGAGGGTAACGCGACACAGTTTTCATAGAAATTCTAAAAACAATCATTATTTCTTTATTATATTTTTCTTTGTAACAGTAGAGAAGGTATTTGTGAGCAACTTACCAGTGTTGAGCTTGGCATCCACTATCGCTGAGCAGAGCGGATTGGATTAGAGACAATTACAAGGCTGCCAATGTCTACTATAGCACGAGCCTCGAGCTACAATGGACGTTGACAGCCTTGTAATTGGCTCTAATCCACTCCGCTCTTCTCTGCTCCGCTCTTCTCTGCTCCACTCTTCTCAGCGATAGTGGACGCCAAGCTTTAAGGGAGTAGGCTAAGAAGGGTTATTAAATATTAATATTTTTTTTATGTAAAATGGTATCTGTTATTTAAAATAGAACTACTTTTTTTACTTTGACTACCTATAATTTTTCTTTAAACGTTTCTGTGAAACCCACGTTATTCTACACAAATATTTTCAAGATTTTTTGATTTCTCAAATGTCTTAATCACCTACACATTAAATTAAAAACGCTTGAAACAATAAATTTTCGATAGTTAAAATACGCAAAATTTCTCCTATTCAAAAATATGTCTAAATAAATTACCCAGACTTAAGATGCATCCAATAAACATGACATTTCTCTTATGACAATCACTCCTAATTCATTTTGAATACTGAACTCGTAAGATTTACTTGCGCCCGAATATATTCTTGGGAAGAATCTTCCTTTTAGTTTCTCCTTCCCTTCAGATTCATCTCACGAAGGATTGACATCTTTAGCTGAAGAAATCCGGCCGCTTCGCTCAAGCATAAAACTCTTCAATCCGGCTCTTCCCAGAGTTCAAACGCAATTTACTCGTATACTTTAATTGCTTTTCGTAGCCATGCATGCGCTAAATAATCGCTTAAGCTTTTAAATCCTGACTGCGCTTCCAACTTTTCAGGTTGCTGCTTTCAAGTGAGAGAAGTGAATGAATTAGAGTTAAGTTCCCAGGCCCCGAATTCCTTCCGAAGAATTTTGTTAGAAGCCCTTTTCCTTCTAAGATTCCTCCTTGAACCTGGCAGTTTGTGTTGACTTTGATGTCAATCCATTGATGCACGGAAGCGAGGATGGCATAAAACGAAATTATGAGTTTGTGGGTCTTGGTAAGGGTGGAATAATCAGAAGAGTTTAAGGTTTTTACAGTTTAAGGTTAGTTTGTTGAGTGTGTTTTAGTTGATGCCAGAATTGAGTTTGACATTCATTAAATTTAAGGGCTATTAATATGAAATTTCCTTTAATGGGATCATTTTTAAACTGACGAAACAGAAGTCTTCTTACAATGTTTGGTAACTTATGTAAATCGGTAAGTGTATTTCAATTCTAAATGAGTTCTTGTGTTTTATCTCACACATATTGACGAAATTCGATAAAGTTAAAGTATACGACATATCCTTGTTATCCCGTTGGCAATGTTTCAATGATAAAATTCTTTTGAATTGTGTCAGTTTCCTCTACGTTTGAATTTTAATATTATTATTTTGTTGTTAAATAGGATTTTAAAATCTAAATTTTTAACCTTTAGAAATTGTCATAATTTGTAAACAGGGTTGCGATAGTTAACAAGTATTTTCCAATCACAAAGTTTGTATATTGGATTATACTGGCAATAAAACGACTGTCGCAAGGTTGGGTGGATTTTATATCTTAAGAGTGAATATTTGTTAAGATGCACCAAGCTTCTACAAGATGGATCTTTCATAAAAACCGACTGCATAATTATGCTTTCCAAAAGTTACTCAGTGTTCATTCCCATAGGCTCACTACACAAAGATGGATCTTGGTACATTAATCTCATTCGTATCCGTTGGCATTTAATTGTCACATATTCACCTTCTATTATAAAATCCAACCCTATGCTCCAAATGAATATTGCCATCTAATGAGTTCCCTTCGTACCTGCAATACTTTTACGATGTAAACCTTAATAACTAAACATAACGTGATCTAACCTAGAAAGCCAGTCGTATCTTATGTAAAACGCATTACTTCACAAATATGACGCATGTATAGTGCCTAATAAAACTATTACATATTCAATTACAGTGAGTGGCGTTATAATTGCGTAATTATTCTCACACTTCCACAATATTACATTATTTAATGGTTAATAAACACAATATCAAAACAATGGAATTAGACATCAAAATGTATTCATTAATCGTAATGAATACTTACCATTTAGTATATAACAAATTAAAACTCATTAAAAATGCAAATATTGCCATGTTTAAGTTATGAACACTTGTATGAAGTATTATTAAATTGCTATCTTTTTTTATTTGCGATAGACATAGTCAAAGTTAAAAGTTTAAAAAAAAAAAATTCCACTCAATTTCATTGATTCAGGCTGCCCCGAAAAATGTGCCTAGGTTTATTTCGTTTGATATTAGAGATAGGCATCTGTGTAAGTAGCAAAATACTCAAGTTAATATTGCGAATCATAAAAAGATAGTGTGGTTTTCACGGGTAATATTAAAATAAAGATTTTTAACCCTTTGGGTACATTTGACGGCTGAGATTCGTCATGCACTTGTTTTGCTTGTTAATAATGACGAAGCCATGATTGGTTAAGTCAAACATCGGTTGGTTTACCTATACTTTAAAAAAATAATTTGTTTGGCTGTGTTCCCTTAAAGTTCCTTTATTGTTTTGAACCAAACTTTCAAAACGCAAGAATTTTCCCAAATAAATCTGTACCCAAGGGGTTAATTTAAGGGGGTGTATCCTAATTTAAAAAAGTAAATTCACATATTGTTGACTGCAATGTTATCTGAAGAGTCCAGATCATTCTTGAATCAATTTAATAATTGTACGAGTGGTTAAATAAAGAAACTTCTATTTAACTGAGATTTGACCTATTATGTTTAATGAAAGTTAAACGAGCAGTGACTTCTTGTCACTTAGAGAATTTTTTTTAATGCAGTAGATACACAAGATTATACAATCAGACCATTTATGATCTGGGATTAGAAGTCTGCATAGCACGTAGAAATTGGTTTCTCTTTTAATATCTAAAATCCTTTCAACGTCAATTGACTCGATTTCATCTTTCGGAAACTTGTCCAATCAATTTCATCCATATTCTTTAGACAATCGGCTCTTGAAAATTCTAAATGAATGTTTTCAACAACAACAAAATTCAACAAACCGAATTGTGATTTTGTCAATAATTAGTAATTGCGCCAAGGTATTTTTACATGGTTTTTATATGGCACTGCATTAATGTTATAAATCCGTATATTATTTTTTTTAAAAATTCCGATGAAAAACGTATTATCGCTTTATGATTAAGTACCATATTTCGAGTTTCACTGTAGTTTACAATGATCCCTTATCTAAAATAGTTAAAAAAAATATTAGACTATGGGACAAGAGGGAAAAAAAAGCTTACAAAAAGATTTCGTTTGCCATCAAACAAAACTACAAAAATTTGTTACTTAAGCATTTTAATGACTACATTTTAACGAAAATGACAATGTTCCCACGTTTAAATATGCACATAACTTATAAAATAACAACTATATTGAGAACTATTTTTCCCCGACTTGTTTGCAGACATTATTAGAATCGCCATGAGATGGCGCAGTCAAAATTTTATCAAGATTTAAAAAATAGCATTTTTAACACTTTAAATTATTTTTTTATATCACCCATTATCATGAAAAGTATTAATACGATCTTAAACATCGTTTTATATTAATTTTTTTATTATATTTTCCCTATATATAAACATGTGTTGTAACCTTCCGCCATTTGTTGTTGTTTACATTCTGCCATAGAGACGATAGAAGAATTCAAATCGATATCTGAAAACTGCATTTCAAGCTTTATTTATGGAAATCATTTGCTTATCAAAAATAGAAAATTATAAAAATGAGAAAATAATTATTTCATAATGCATGTATGAAAAACGATCTAGGTATAATTACTGAAAATTGTGACAAAATTGGGGTACTAATATGCATGGCTTAATCCTAGTATACGTTACACGGTGAATTTGGCGATATAGGAGAAAATTTATATGCTTTTTTTTCATTGTATGTTTATGTATTTCCTATTTTCAGGTTACGATTGTTTATGTTTTTTTTTTCTTCGCTAATTCTTGGCGACAATCATAAAAACGTTATTTGGGCGTTGGCAATAGTTTGGCGACAAGGGTCAACGCATCATTTTGGCATTGGTGATATTTTTCAAAATCGCGCCAAGCGTGTAATGTATTCTAGGATTTTACCCTCCCTGCAACTACATAGTGACGATGTAGAACCTCATTACCTTCACTACTGTAAAAACCCATCTGAAGAACTCTCTAGGGTTCACTTCCATACTAACCTCTCCGCTACCGTCTACAAAAGGGAATTCTTGCCAGACCACCTCAGACAATTGTCTTTAGAAATCATTAATAACATCCCCAAAAATGACATTAAGATTTACACCGATGGCAGCAAAATAAACGACCTGGCAGGCAGTGGAGTCTATATTGAGACACCAGAGAATAAAATTTCTCTTTATCAACGTAATCCCGACAACTGCTCAGTATTCCGAAGTGAACTACTTGCCATCGAAAAAGGCCTGGAGACTGTTATAGATGAGAATTCCTTTGGAGCCCTCTGGATCCTATCTGACAGCCGCAGCTCGATCCAACATCTCAAAAACTGGACTCACAACAGGGCCAGTATCTCCATCCTTCATAAACTGAAGACCATCTCCCGAAATCATGACATTCACTTCCAGTGGATACCATCGCATGTCGAACTACATGGCAATGAACTAACTTTCGGTCTTGCAAAGAAGGGCTGCTACTATCCAACCCCTTCCTCTTCAAACCTCACATACCTGGAACTTTTCTCGAGGAAAAAATCCCAAATTAAGAAAAACTGGCTGGTACCCCCCTCCCACCACAAGCCAGGCCTGTCACTAACCATCACATATGACAGAAAATCCAGCACCTGCCTTTCTCGACTTGCCAGTGGCCACCTGAAATGTCTAAGCTATTCAGAAGGCGTGAAAACCTTCCCTCCCTGCCCAACATCAGGCCTCACCTCAGCATATCCTGGACTGTTTGGGACTGGTTAGGGAAGACATCTATTCTACCCCTCTTCTGGTCATTGACTTCCTTCTTGTCAACGGATTCATGGACCTGGTGTGAGATAAGCAACAACAACAACAACAGGATTTTACCCTTTTATCATTCTATACTATAACATTATTATTTTATTGCCCAAATTATTATTTTTGTAACTAATAAAACAGTAAGGTTTTTCTTTATTTTTAAAATACACTGATGTTTTATAATTTATACTTGTTCTTATAATACAATAAAATGATGATTAACTAAACACTAATAACTGACAATAACTAAATGATGACAACATTAAACATTGAATTGAAAGGTAAACAAACGGCGGAAGAATACAAACTTCATTCCTATGCGAATTAAATAAAAATAAAACACAAATATTAAGTGTATGAAGACCCAAATTAATATTTCTAATAGTATAAAATGAAATAAAAAGTAGGAAATTATTATAAAAAACAATTTGTTAAATTTTTAACTAAAATTTGACTGCGTCATCTAGTAGCGGTTTTACTAATGGCTGTAAACAGAAACCAAAATATAGTCCTCTATAAAATTGCTTTTTTCTAAATAATGTGCACATTTAAGTGCGGGAACATTGATATTTCAGAGGAAATTAGATAAGTACAATAGTTTAATAAAAAAATTATGTAGTGACAAAACATGGCAAACGGAACTGAACGATATTGATGTTCGTCCCACGGACTATATAGCACGTAACAATCTTTTTGGAACACACTGAACGTATATTAGAAACAAAGAATTGGGTTTGTATTGATTTGCAACAGCTTAAGTGCTCAATTATCAAAACTAGAATGTTGCAACCTTATAACATTTTAACTATATGCAATAAATACTGTCTTGAAACGATTTCAAGTTGTAACTTACTAAAAAAATCTGAAACACATTCAAAATATTAGTATATTATCCATAATGCATTCGTTTTTATCATTAAGAAAGTATAAAATTAAAATAACTGTTCGTTTACTGTATTAGAAGAGTTACTTGATAAACAGATATTCAATACAATTTGTGAATAAAAAAAAAGTTACTATCAAATATTTTATTTCAGTTTCTAAGGTTCTTTCTTAACTCTGAAATAATTTGTGTACTTAATAATAATATTTTAAAATGATTTAATTGCAATAATTTAAACTTAATTTTTGTTTTACTTGATAATATTTCTTGTCGCCCAGTATTCAAATTACTAAAAAATCTTATATAAAGTACTATCTTATGCTGTGATGTAAATTCAGAAGTTTATCTGGATATTGGAATGCATTTTAATAACCCAGCGTTACGAAATTCGCAATATCGAATTAATTTTTTAAGGGAAATGTGATTATTGAATCGTTAATTAGTACATACATAATAGTATACAAATAAAAAAAGTAATATATATGTTTATAGATTGTTAGACGAAAGTAAGAATATAAATAACACGTAATTTTCCGTAGCATGTCAAATATATTAAAGCAACTCAAATTGGGATTACGAAGTATTATTTAAAAAAAATCTAGAATGTAAACCGAAATTGGTTTTGGGTTAAGCTATTTTTATTACGTAACTCAACCACTCAAAGAAAGAACTGTTTCGCAACATGATATATTATCACAAAATTTCATGATTTTTTTTATTTTTTTATTTTTTTTATTTTTTTTTTAAATTAGTAATAATAAAAAAAAAAATATGCTTGGAATGATTCAGAATTTGAAAAAAGTACTTTACTTTTCAACGTTTTAGTGAAATTCTTACTACTTTATAATGCACATGAAGAAGTAGCGTAGGAAATATAAATGTGTTTGAAGTAATCTTCTCATAATATTGTTGCGTTGTACGGGTTCGAAAGATATGACGCCAAAGCAGATCAAAACTTGCAGAAATTTATTCCAAAATAACTCTTCACAGTTCTCTTACAGCTCCAGAACTTCTCGTTCTAGTAGACACAATACAGCTCTTTTCACCTCAATAGAGCAGAAAACCGCAGTTAAAAATTTGACAAACAACTGCTAAATAGCCGCAAAAGACAATGCAATACATTTCGCTCAGTATCTCCAGTCAACTAATTCAGTGACTCAAAATCCAAGAACTACTCAAGTCAGGAATACAGCTCTCACAATGAACGTTGAGAGACTACTCACTCAGTGATTCAAAATTAACTAACTAACTTCAGTCCACTAACGGACTCAGCTAACAACTAGCTCCGTGACTCAAAATCAGTCAACAACTAACTAACCCAGAATCACAAGTAACTGACTGACTCACTCACGGCCGGGTTTCTATAGGGGAGGCTGCGAATCTTCACGAACCTTCCAGAGAGAGAAATTTGGAGAACTTTCCAGATTGTAGTCGAAAAGTCCTTATACATCTACATGGGATACATGTTCCCATACATGTACCGAAAATGTCGCCAAATGGTCGCCAAGTTTGGCGACATTTGGCAATTTCTCGCCGAATTGGCGAGATTCCCATTACCTTAATGTTAAATGCCCTGCCCCTTGAAACTCGCTTCCCAGAGTTACCTCTGTAAAACTCGTTATCAAACGATAACACTCATATTGCCGGGAAACAAACTATTGCATTGCCTTATGCGAAATGTACAGAAATTTATCTATTTACAAAATTAACACTACGAAATATTTACAAATATACCAAAATTCGTAACAATATATTATCTGTGTTGCATACATTAAGAACACTCATTTAGAAATTGAAAGCAATGTATAATGCTGTTATTATTATTATTATTATTATTATTTTTTTTTTTTTTTAAATTTGATAACCATAAACTTATTTTTTGAAATATAAACCTGTAAGAAACCTCAATGATTTTTTATCATAACCTAAGTTTAGTAAGTTTCAATACGAATTTACTAAATTACTTTTCAAATTTCTTTAAAACAAACATATATTAATTACAATAACATATGAATTAAAAACATATATACAGAACTTTAAATTCATAATATTTTCTTAAATGTTTTTAAACAAATTTTCAAAATGGGACAAAGCATGGCAACCAACAGCACAATAAAAAAATTTCATCTTAATTAATTCCCTAATTGAACAATAAAATCCTCTCTAAAATATACATTTTCCACTGTATACTTTCCCTATACAACGATAATCCTCCCATACCCTAACGTAAGGATTCATATGGACATTAGAGTCATTGTCAGTCCTCGTTATCCCTTGGACGTGGTCTCATCAAGGATCATCATAGAAGGGAATATGTTTTCAATAACAGACTCGGATGATGACGAGGAGGTTTTTCTTTTGTCATGATGATGAGAAGCAGACGGCTGTTATGGATTAGATCGACGCTAATTAGTCGAACTATAGATACGATGACAGACAGATAAATGGCAAGAGTTCGGGTTTAGGGTTTGGTTAGAGTTCGGGGTAGATGTATTAATAAGAGGGGTTGAGGCTGTAGTGTATTTAAGATAATGGTTGCAGAAGGAGTACACTTTGGAAATTGCAAAATTGGGTTGTGTGTGTTACTTTCGTCTATGCGTTGTCAAAGTACAGTTTTTTAATAACTATTTTCGTGTTGTAAATAGTGGATGGTTACCATTTTGAAAAAGTACACTGAAATTAAAAATAAATACTGTAAACTAGAGCGAAAAGGTTTTTGTTTCACGCAAAGTGAATTAAGTTTGAACAGAACAATTCCAAGTTTTAAATATAGTTCCAAGTTCAAAGTTTATGTCACTGGACCTACTATGAAATAAAATTGTTGAACGAAAACATTTTAAATTCATTTTTTTTCTCTTAGTGTTTATTGTCAAAAGTAGTATTTTTAAATACATTAAAAAATTCTACAATTAGAAAGTTTTAAGTTATATACCCAACAATAGTATATCTCATTCATCAAATTTGGGATTTTCATTTACAATTAAAATTTGAAATATAACTAGACAACACATTAAATGATGAGACTTTCGTAATAAACTAATTGATTCGTTCTTTTTAAATTAAATACATATGTCCGATCGTATGAAAAAAATATTCAGGTATGTTTATAGTATTTTAACAATTAAAAATAAGGTAAATAATATTTTCTGAATCTAGTTCCAAAATAATACAAAAATAATTTCAAGATATACATGTATTTCATTAGAGAAAGAAATCACACACTCTTTACTTAAGAACTCATTTAATCAGAGAATAGTAGCGATTTAAATGGACCATATTCAGTATTTATATGGTTCATTTAAATTACTGCAAATTCAGTATGAATAAAATAACTCAAAACGTAAATTAAAGTTAAATAAATTATGTGTAATACTTCCCATTAATTGCACACAAAAAAATAATTAAGTATATATAAAGTGTATTAAATATATATATAAAAAAAAAAATTAAAAAAAAATTCAGAAACATGTATACAAATTTGTATCTTCATTCTTATATTTTTAGGAGACCTCTCCATCCTCCTCAAACAGAAAACTGATTGATATTCATATCCTCACACTACTTCAATGCCTCAAAACAAACCAATGCACATAAGCTTCCCTGCACCAATGCATCTGACTACTTTCCGCCCGAATGCAATCCTAGGAACTAATGACGAAGCCCATAGAAGACGGCTGCATCCTTTCTTCTCTTATAAAGTTACCCCCATCCTGACTCCTATACAGCCTTTTCAGTAGCAGTCTTTGGATACAGACTCATATTCAAGAGACGACGACTTATTCCCAGTGTCTGACGAAGCTTCGTATTTCCAATAACTCCGTTATATGCATTGCTAGTATTTTCTTTTTAGGACATGATTGGCATTGCTAACGAAGTGAGGTACAGTGTTCCGTTGGAGGTTTTCTTTTCAATTTTGGTATTTTTTTCTTCTTTTTTTTTTTTTTTGGATTGTAGTTATTATTCAATTGTGATTTTCTTCTTTAATCAGAGGTATGTTGCAGTGGATTCTTGAGTTCTGTAATCATACGTCTGAAATAATCAAGGGAAATGAGATAGTTCTTTATTTTTCTTTTGAATACTTACAACAGATATAGTTTAGGTAATGTACTGATTGAAAAATATTGATATTAATATTTCATACTAAGTATTAGAACGTTATATTGCTTATAACAATACCAATGACAAAAGGATAACTAATTTATATTGTCTTTATGGTAATTTATCATGAAACATGTTATTTATGCGATGTGTGAATGTCGCAAAAGTAATTTATTAATACGTTAACTCATAGATTTTAAATGTTTATTACTTTAGCATGAATTTTTCTCCAAGGAATATGTATGGATTATTAGTAAATTACATTTTTAGATTTTACGCTGAATTAAGACAGAGAAATTTATAAAACAAAATCTGTCTGTCTGAGGCCAATGTTCCCAATTAAAATACTTCAGGCACGTGTGATATGTTAAGTAGAAGGTCTCATCGAGACGAATTAAAGTTCCGAAACTATATTTAATTGTAAGTAATAAAAATAGTAACCGAAAATTCTTAACTATATACTATACATTTTACAAACATAAGTTACATGTCAATTTAAAGGTTTCGATCAGGTTAGAATAATTAAATAAAATTTAACAGGAAGTTTTAAATTTAACCAGTTGATAATTTATATAGTATTTTTACGAGATGTTCCCATCTTGGAAGCTAATAGAGATATCGGTTAAGAACCTTAATTTTTGGTTACCCACTTTCTCGCGAGGTAATGGCCAAAATCATTAATTGGCCGGCAATGTCGTAAATAAAAAAATTAAAAAAAAACATTCAAACTTACCCATAACTGTCTATTTTAGATACCAACAATATTTATTAATTTAAAATAATTTAATTGAAAACTTTGAAATCATTTTTTTTTTCGATGTAAATTTTAAAATTAAGCTATATAAGTAATATTACATATCATAAACTTTATATTTATCTACGTCCCCAACTCTACATTTCTACCATCTTATTCGTGTATTTCGATTCCGGAGTTATTTTTTATCACCTACCACCATAAACTTCCCAATTTTCAATTCCACCTGAAATATTATACGAATACACACTAAACTCCCCGCGTATATTCGATTCCCGATACTCATCCATAATACATGATCCCAAGCTCTCATAAGTATACACCACTCTCCTCTGCCATATATCCTGGAAGTTTACATTCAGCACCGAGGCAAACTCGCCATAACCAATTCCAAACAAGAAGTATGCTAATTAAAAACAGCCCCCCGTCAAAAACACGTACGTCTTCCGTCACGATTTCATTTGCAGAAGTGGAAAGCCAAACTCATTTTTAAAGCTTCTTGGATAAGAAATTTCAGCCGAGTTAAAAATGTCCCGTTTGATGTATAGACGTGATCTTTTTGACTGATGACGTGGAACGGGTCACAGACATGAACGGTCGGACCCGATCAATGCAGTCCAGATGTCGGGTCCCTTTATGGACACACTTTAGAACGGGTCCGAAGGGACAAAAAATGTGAAAGGAGCGTAACTGAAAGAAAGGAGATTTCTTTTGGAGAGATTCATTTTTTCTGAGCTTTAAGATCGTAGGGGGGTGGTTCTTTGAGAAGCGTCGTTCCAGAAAGCTGGTTTTTATCGGGTACTTTGGATTGGAGCAGATTTTTCGTTTCAATATGAAGTAGTCTACGACGTAAATATGAGTTTAGGTAAGAAGAAATGTGTGATGAATATAAAAGAGGGATGGGTTTTTAAAATGGAGTTTCATCTATTTGAATCATCCATTTTATCTATTTGAGCAAATATGAAAATAGTTCTAAAAACTGTTTTTCTGATTTTACTAGTATGTGAGCACTATTTCTATATAATTTTTGATTGGTGATCAATGTTCATCGATAAAATTATTTATCAAGCTAAGAATGTTTAATTTTATTGTACAGGAGAAACTTAAGTAATGTTAAAATTTTAAAAATTTAAGTTGCAATTTAAATTAAAGTATTTGTCTTGTTTAATAATATAAAATTGAAATTGGGACTTTAACAGGATTACGTGTTAAAAATATTATAGCTAGAATTATAAACTAATTTTAAATATTTGTGTCAATGATCCTGAATTTTAAAAGAGAAAGTGAGAGAAGATTAATTTAATCAAATGAAATGATAAAACAAAAAGGTATTTATGAATTTAAAAAACACAATTGATAAAATTTATTCATTGCTCTCTCAGTCTTTTAGCACGATTCTTTTAGTAGTTTGCTATTTTATAAATTTGGATTCTTTGAAGCGTATGTAAAATAATTTTATAATAATAGGTTTAACTTTAAATAAAGAATAGTATAAACTTAAAATTTGCATTGATACACTGCTTCTTCCATTTCTTTTATTAGGAAAATTCAAATGTTTCTATTAAAAGATGCGTGCATTTTACATTTACAACCCACCCAACAGATTTTTTGAAAACTCTCTTTCAAACATACCCTAAGAGTTTGAGAATAAAAAAATTAAAAAAAAAAAAACAGAAAATAAATTTACAAATATAAATCAATCTTCCAAATCGTTTTATTATTCCATTTCAATTCAAAGCTTCTCACTCCGAATCAAGTTCCACTGGGCTTCATTCATATCAAGTGATCAAACCAAAAACTAAACAGCATTAATATAATTTTCTCCATTTTGGAAATCACTAGACGTCATTTCCTTCCCACACCCTTTCGGAAAAACACAAGAGACGCGTTCTCCAATTCCATTCGATAAACTTCTGGTGCTCCAAAAAGTTCTCTGAAGCAGCTCCCAATCTTTTCCCTCCAGAGACTCCATCCCCTAGACCCAGGCTTATGATTCGCCGAAGAGAATGCAAGAATTCGGGAAATTTCAATTAGAACTAGTCAGCCGTTGAAGAAAGATTCACGTTAAGACCATCCCCAGAGCTTTTATAGAAACGAAACCCTTCCTATCTTAACATCGAAGATCCTTTTTTTAGTTTTAGTTTCATCTCTATGCTTTATGTTTTGTCTCAAGAATAGGTTTTGCATATTGTCTATGTCCTCTTTTTTTTTTTTTTTTTTTTTTTTTTTTTTTGTCTTACTGTTGGACAAGGAGGAAAGAAAATGCGCGTCTAAGTTTTACTGAAAGAATGACGGCTTTCGCGGATTCTACTCTCGAAAGTTTTGGAAGAAAGTTGTGGGTGGAAGTTTGGTTGAAAGTTTGAGCTCTTTGATGAATGTTTGATGGTAGAAGATCTAGTAAGGGTTTTGGTGTTATGTCTTTAATCGAAGAAAAAACTATGTACTTTTAGTTTCTAGATGAACACAAGCGTTTGCTTATGGCAGCTTTAAAATAAAATAGGCTGATCATTTATTAGTGCTTTATATTGTGTGTTAGAAAACTTATTTTTTACAGATAATCAGGTTGGGAAAGTTCTTTTTAGTAGAATGTTTAGGAAAGTGGACATGAGTACAAATATACGAGTTTAAAGTTTGTTTTGGATAAGTGTTTCTAAGAAAAGGTGTTTCTGAAATTATTTCTTTGAGTTTTGTTTGTGTTCGTACGAGTATATATAATTTTATAACTATTATCAACTTGCTATTATATCTCAGTTAAATTTGCTTTAGAATGTTAATTCTTTTAAACATTCATTATTGAATTTCATTTGGGGTTGAAAATCTATGTCAAACCCCCATGCACATAAAACTTGCTTTCGTTTTATGAATTGTTGATTATTACAACTTGATACAAAATTGGGATTTTAAAATTTACTGTATGTTTAAGTTCAAATGTTTCAATTTATATTTAACATATCTATTCTAAATACGTTCATTCTTTAAAAAATCTATATTTTTTTTATCTTTTCTTAGGTAGGAGATACTTATCAATAAATCGAAAATCGATTTAAGATCGAATATACCCTCTATAGAATAGATTTTTTTTGTTTTTCCTAATTTTATTACTTCCTAATAGGAATTATAAAAACCATTTAATTCTGATTCACAAATTGTATTTTTGTTGAAATGTGTTATTAGTAACATCAAACATAATATACAGGGTATTGTTAGGATTAAACTTCCCCTATTTTGGATCAGATATTACTATAAACAGATCATTGTAAAATTTCTTATACATATTATTATTGAAATCTAGCAAAATATAATATGGAATCAAAATAAATGCAAGTTCAATATGCCCTCAGATGGAATTATAGATTTGGTTGGTTGTTTTCAGATTATCTGGCGGCGTCAGCAACACGAGGGCTATAACGCTCCGAAACATTAGTCATTAGACAAGCCAACATACATTTACAAACACCCATGCCTAACACGGGACTCGAACCCGCAACCTTGCGGTCTAGAGGCTAGCACGCTAACCACTATACCGTTTTGAAATTATGGAACTTCATAAACTTTTGTGGAAGTTCATGGACTTGTGCAGAAGTTAATGCACTTATGAGTTTATCAGTCCATAAACTTCTACATAACTCATGAACTCATAACTTCTATATACGTTTATAAGTTATGGATTAAACAGAGTCTATGGACTCATATAGAAGTTATGGGTTTCACTCTGAACCTTATCAGAAAAGTATTTAAATGAAGTTTTAGATGAAAAAAAATAGACCACCATTTAAAAGTTAGAATGTAATTATTGCCATTGGAAAATGTTTATGAAAAGAAAAATATTGTTTATGAAATTTGAATTAGTATAATTTTTTTATTTTTTAGAGATCATTTTCCAGTGACCACCTCCCGTCTATAAAATATTAAGAAATGAGGATTTTACAAACTCTGGAGGGTTTTACAAAGGAAGATCAATTTTGACAACCTTGTATATTTATTTTTATTATTAGTTTTAGTCGAAATACTTGGTGCTCAAAAACAAGTTTCGATATTTGTATGTTTACTTACTTTTTATCTCTAAAATTATATTACAGATCTAATAGTAACAGCAAATAATCTTTGAAAATTGAAAAATGAGTCAATCAGCCTTTATTTGATATATTTAAAAGATGAATTTCTTAATAAGTAGAAGAACTTGTATTACATCGATAAGTAGGCTTATTGCGACAACTCACGAACGCTCTCGTGACTTAATTAGCGAATGAAAGAAACAGGATTCAGGAAAAATAATTTATGTTGGGGCCCCTACAAAGAAACCATATAGACTTGTCTAGAGTTAAATTAACTCAATTTTTCTTTAAAGAAAAATGAGAATTCATCTTTTTTTTCTTCTTTTTTTTTTCCGGTTCAATGTGTGTCATTGCTCAATCTTAGAAAAAGTACGATGGCTTTGGGTAATACAATTAATTATAGATTTTATGTCTGTGATGATATATCAATCGTGCTTTAGAGATTGATTGTAAATTTCAAAGTGATATTGATGAGATGGAAGAATTATGGTTTAAAAAATTAAGGTTTACTTTTAATTCAAGAATATTTTTTTTTCCAACAAAGTTGCGAATATTAAAGGAGTGAATGAAAAACAATGCTTTTGAAATATGTTAGCGATTTTTTTAAATTTTCATTTAATGAATTAATGACAGATTGTTTTTAAGATTAATACCATTTTAATGCTAATAAGTTTACATACGTACATACATACATAAAAGGCCTATCTCAGAAAACCCCAAGACCAAATTCTTACATCAAACATATGTAATTTTTTAAATACTTCGAGCTATATTGCTAAATCCTACTTAGTTTATATAGTCGTGTTTTGTTTTATAATGGCTAGTTCTGTAGTAGACACTTTCGTCATGTCCCCTGTCTTTCAAAATTGAATCCTTTTAATAGCAGTCGATTTATATATTTTTTTTTTGTGTTTTTTTCTGTTTCAAAGAACAAACCAGGAGCGATTTTTTGGATGTTATGTCGTATAAAATGTTTATAAATTGTATCTATAAATACACTAAGTAAGAATTTTTGCTTTACGTCAAAGAATTTTTTCTATTTCAGTTTATTATTTGTAACTTTAAAGTTAGCTATACTTTAAGCACTGAGAAAGAAACCACTCTCTAAACACGCAATCCAAATTTTGAATGCATAAATATTTCATATAATATAGTTTTCTTTAGGGATGAAAAAAAAAAGCTTATCTACATAACACAATATTTTCCTGATGAAATTCAAGATACCCCTAACAAATAAATAATTTCGTTTCTAATTCTCCCCAAATAATTCAGTCATCAATTCCCACTCCTACTTATCCTTTCAACCAAATAAAATCTCCCTGAAACATGCAAGAATAAATTTCACTGTCCTCATATATTATTGACGAAAACCAGCGAAACTCACAATAACATTAATTCACACCTGAAATCACACTCTAGAAGGCGCACATTGGAAATAAGCCCAACAGCATTTCTAATCATATCATTTAGGTTCACTTAACTTTACCTATGCACCTGGCTATCATACAACTTGAGCTCTACGCTTTCATTTAAGGTTCACTAATCCCAAAGAACAGTAGATATTTTCAAGCTCCGATAGTTTCTGAACAAGACCCACCAGTGGCACATAAAAGCTGTTTTAAAATTCACAAAGAAAGGGATAACCAAACTATTGTTTCACAGTGGACCGAAAACTTCCAGAAGCAATATCGCTGGGGCCTGCATTCGTAGATGACGAAGTTTTCCCGTTTTCGCTCCCGAAAGAATGGAGCGTTTTCGCTCCGGTGAGTATTTAAGGTAATATCCTTGTGGAGTGAAAAAAAGATTATTCCCCGGCACAGGAGAGTGTAGATATCGAGAAACTTTATAGGGGGCGAGGGAATAAGTTTTAAAGAGGTGGATTTCTTCCAACGTTAGTTTCCGGGTGGTGCACTGCTCTTATGCATGGGTGGTTAGAGGGTTTAGTTTATATTGATAAGGGTTAATTGGCGAAATATCTAGAAAATATAAATTGTTTACCTAAGTTGTTAATGTTGTAATCATGACAGAGCTATATATAACCGTTGTTCAAAAATGAAACAACCTTTATCTATAGTTAGGTAAATCATTTACCTTGGGAATTTTCTATAAATTTTATTGTTTAGATATTATTCAATGGATATTGTAAAAATCAAAATATTTTATTTATGTATTCATGAGTACATATCATTATTAATGCATATATTTGCCTAAGAAGTTATTTTATTATTACAATTTAAGACAGTTTGAATATAAAATATTTAAGCAATAACAATTTTCTTAAGTACGATGTATTAAAATAATTTAACAATAATTCTTCATCTACTCCATCAAGTGTGTTGAGTAGTAACTTATATTGCAAGAAACTATTTTGACTGAATGCTATTTGATATTAATATGTAAATACCAGCAATTATTTTTAAAACGTTACTTAGATGTATTCAAACAAATTCAATAGCTAAAACATTAATAGCACTAAGTAAATTGCTCAGAAATCTCAATATATTGATAAACATTCCAAATTAATAGTTAATCATATTTTAACTTCACAGCTCCTGTATCTACATCAGAACTAATTATTTCCTTAGCTACTATTTCATGTTTGTTAAGTAGCAATTTATATTACGATAAACTATTTATGTACATTAATTTAACACCAGTTTGAAAACAGCAGTAACTATTTCCAATACATTTTAGCAATAATTTTAAAATATTTGAAAAGTCTAATGTTGATAATGATCAGTAAGTTTCTCAGAAGCCTCGATGCATTGGTAAATATTTGAAATCAATAGTTTATCATGAAGATAATTTAAGAATCTCCTCATCTATTTGATAAAGTGATCCCAGGATATTACAAATAACTTAATGCCACAAAACAAACCAAAACAGATAAAGTACGCCATTTCCACTCTTCAGTATGCGATCTGAAATCTCACTTAAAGCGGAATAAAGAAAGTATTATCTGAAACTTAAAACTTTCCTTTTGGGCGATACATTTCCCAACAGACACTTTGTCTTGGATTCGGAGAATTCCGAAGAGGATGAATATCATACAAGAAACAAAAGTAAAATATACTTTATTTTCCCAAAGATCCTTGGTTTGGTAGGATTCTTTGATAGCCGATAAGAAAGATTTACTTTCTTAAAAATGTTGAATCCTCAGAGGGATTGGAAATAGGCTGTGGTAAATGTCTAAAATGTAATAGTTTTAATTGAAGTTTTTAGTAATGGCTACAACCATCTTAGAATAAGTATATGGAGTGTAATTATTTTTCTTCATTCTGAATCACATCATAATGCAATAATTGCATAACAGTTAGAGGAAAATTCAAAATGGTTTTTTAAAGTGTAAATCGGTTTTGGCAATAAAATCAGAATATAATATTTTATTATAATTAAGGAAAAAAAGTCAATTACACCTATTCATCTGAAACTTTTACACATAAATAAGTTATACTGCATGAAATTACATTGTAAAAATTTCATATTAAAAACACAAAAAGTAAACGTAACGTTTACAAAAATAGGTACGAAAATATTTACCCGTCAAGTGTTCCATATCCGATCGATATTTTTAAACCTAACATCATATTCAAAGGCTGGTAAATTTTAATGGTTGTTCCTTTCAGCCCCAAAAGATTCTTTTAACAGTGGTTATTATATTTATACATCATTAAATAAAGTTTTTAGTTACAGAAATCCGAGGCTTTATTTATATTTATTGCAATTTGAAAACCAGTGTGAAATTTAAAAAAAATTTTTTTTTTTTAAAAAAAAGGAAACAATACGATTTTTAAGATCACAAAAGAGTCAAATGGGTAAAAAAGGTTCTGACCTGTTTTATTTAAATTGTAATAGGCAATAATTTTCAAATTTTATGGTAATTATTTGGTAAATGGTAATTCAAAAATGGTAATTTATCTATTTTTCTTATTTTGCACAACTTTTGGCTCATACCTTTTGGATGTAAAAGCTAAACTGAATTTTTTACTGAATTAATTTGATGTTTCTTTTTAAATATTGAAACAAATTGCACATGTTATATATATTTGAAATCCTCCTATTTCTAGTTGTTATTTCATACCACACAAAGTTATTAAAAATATTTTTAATACCTGAAAATAATTCTAAAAATTGAAAACATACTTTAAATGATTTTATGTGTGTTGGCATTTGGGTATGAATGGATTATATGTATGACAAATACCAACTATCTTCCATGAAATTTGAGTTATTTGTTCCCATGTAATTTGAGTTTTAGTGTTTGAAGTGATGTATCAAAGTGATTCTATAACTCTCACTTTTATGACTTTGAAATTTGGAACACAAATAATGATGCCAAATACAAAGTACTTTGTTCAGTATTTGAACACAAAATAGCAATTGCATTTTTGTGATATATCCTTTTTGATATGCGTTATGTGTTGCATAATTACTTTTAATTTAAAATTTATACGTTTTTGGTAATTTGTAAAATTTATATTTTTTTTGTGTAATAAAACCGCAAAAAAATAGGGGTGTGGAACATCGTAAAGCTTTCAATTACATTATAATATTAGTTGTTTCGTTACAATTTGACATGGTTTCACTTACGTTTTTTTTTTATATTTTCACTCATTTAAATAAAAATGGCCAGTTTAGAGTAATTTTTGCAATAATTTTTACATGAGCAGAAAAAAAAAAAAAAAACTGGCAAAATTGGTGATTTTATTTAATAGACCATTACATTGTCCTTTCTTGTGCGTATTAGGCATGAAAATAAATCTTTGATGGGCAATGTTCAAGGGCAGAGAGCTCTGTGTTAAAGGCACTCGTTTTTCAACTTTTTACGCTTTTAACATATTTTACGGAAATTTTGGAGGTGGAGATGTTTAAAACACCTTAAGAGGCATTACCACAGCAATTTTTTATCAAAATCTTATGAGCCGTTTTTTTAGCAATTACTGAAAAACATGATTTTTTGAAGGCAGCCACCTTATCCGCATGCACGATTTTAATGAAAACATTAATGGTAGATTCCATATTTACCACCAACCCGCACACTAAATTTGAACCTTGTAGGTCAACTTGATCGGGAGTTATGATGACCACAGACACACGGACAGACACGCAGACATTTTTTCTTGGTCACTTTTTTGAAATTTGGATGTTTCAAAACGTGAAGAAATGCAAAAAGAAAAAAGAAAGAAAAAAAAAAAAACGATTGCTATGCTTTCATTACCCTATGTATACATATGGGTAATTGAAAGTAATAAGCATTAGTTAAATTGCTATTAATATAGTTTTGTGACAAATAAATATCATATTAGAAATTAAATTAAATGAATTAATATTTATCTTTAGCTATAATACTACATAATTCTTATCAAAATTTTAAATTGCATAGAAAATATCACGACCCATATTTAAGTTACAACAAAAATATTAAGTATAAAATTATATTTTCCCTGCTTAAATAGCTGGTTTGTGGGTTTATGGAAATATGTCAGAATAAAAAATATTGTTTGAGCTAAACAAATCTAAACAGTGAAAAGATATAAATATTGTCACCATAGCTGTACAAATAATCCATGTAGTAGATTTACTATTTTACAGATGAATATACTAGAATTCTTTCATTTCGAGAAGAAACAATGTTACTCTTTAAACAATTCTTCGGAACAAAGAGCCACGAAGGCAACCGAATTTCCTTTTAAATTCGAAACAACATTTGAGAGAAACGAAATTCAGTTTCAGGGCTCCGTTCAATTAGTTACTAAGACCTTTCATTTTGCTCCAAGTCAAGTGACTACGACAAACGCTAGATAAGGTTAATTTATAAAAGGCTTTTGGGATTTGAAGCACAAACATCTTTGGCTCTAAGCAAGTTGCTTCGTTAAGCAGGCAAACATTTCTCTCGGAACAAGGGTAGAGGGCTGTGCCCTTTTCGCAGTTTAACTGTAGAATTATGCGATGCGTTAATTGAAGCTTACATTTTAGGTTTCGGACCTTAATTTAAAAAGTTGCTGGGAAAACGACCAACAGGATCGTTGATTGTAAATGCGTGTCTGAAGGGTTGAGAATGGACTTTGGTTTGTTACAGTCTGAGAGATTTAGGGTGAAACCTGTGTACTAGATGTAACATTTAGCAAAAACAAATACTTCAGATTAAATTCTACAGATATATATATATATATATATATATATATATATATATATATATATATATATATATATATATATATATATATATATATATATATATATATTTTAAAGTAAAAGTCTTCTATGGCTAAAGATTAAAAGCCAAAGTATATTTTTGGAAGTAAATTTTGAAATGGTTTTTATTATTTCCTTCCAATATTTTTGCATTGCTTATAAATGTTTATAGAAATGAATTATAACTGTTACATAAGGGTGCTTCGTAACAAGTAATTATAAGTATAAGGCAAAGACATAAAATATGGTCAACCACATGTACGAACATTATTACTACTGGAATCACTCTATGAACCTTCTCCAAACTTGACATGCGGTTAGGTTGACTATTAAGTTACATAAATAATTCCTTTGTGATATATATGCTTTTTATTCACAAAATAAACTGTAGCCAATAATGTAACCAGCAATAAACTGTAAGGTCAATAGCATAAACTACAAGTACAATGGAAAAATTAAGTTTTTTCGATCAAACAGCTTTTAAAATATGAAAACCGACTCACAATTAATAAAAAAAGAGTGATTTTTTTTTTTTTTTTTCGTTTTTCTCTTCGAATTCCTCATATAGCTCATAGAAAAAAATCCCCCAAGTTAGCTATGCAGACACTTGAAATTCGCCAAAAATCAAATGTTTTCGTAACTAGATATAAGTTTCGACATTAAAGAACTTGAGAAACAAGAGATAAATAACAACCATAAATAAGTAATAATTAAAGTCTGTAATAACCAGTTGACCTTTTTGTGTCAATCAGTTTCATGTCTCTTATAATCTTGACGCCTTTGATGATGTAAGCTGTACAAAAATGTTTCTGTATTTTGAAAACAAAATGAAAAAGCGTCAATAATAAATTAAACTCAGTAGCGTAGCCATTCTTGATATGAAACCACAAGCAAAAAAACTATCTGAAGCAATATAATTAAGTTACATTATGAAGTCTGAATATTTAGAAAACACACTTATTTAATTGCAAAATTACCTGCTTTACATACGACCACATTCAGTTACCTTTTTTTAAAAGGTTCAATCTCAATACTATGTAATTATTAGTCAAATGCGGGGTTACTTAGACTATAGTGGCTTACTTATATTTAAAATGATAAAGTGATGTATGCCTCTTTTGATACTCGTTTGTTGAAAAATCCAATGTACAGGGTGTTTCAAAACTCTCGCACATCTACATGGTAATCCTTGTTGTTTAAAAAATAAAAAAGGGGTGGTTGACATTTCTGTTACTAGATGGTAGCAGGGGCCTCATCATAAGAAGTTTTGAATGTAGCTGGGATCGGCCCCGGACAAAACGGGACCCGTTATTCACCGGACTTGTCAATTCCGAATTTTTTCCTTTGGGGATATCTGAAACATGTCACCTACAGCAATAATTCCCATATGCTTGATGAACTAAAGAGTAATATCCTTCATGCAATATCGGACATCACTTCTCACACATTTCGTAAAGTGTCGACTTATCTGGTAAAAAGAGTTTGATTGTGTATCCAGGAAAACGGATATGATTTTGAACATTTACTGTGATTTGACCATGTCTGACACCTGACTATAAAGATAATCGTTGTTAAATTTTTTTGTCCTTTATTCTGTTTGTTTACATAATTCATCTGTCTTTAAAACTCAACCACAAGTTCTAACCTTTTTTTCCTGAACAAGTTCAACACCCTGTAGTTCTAAATACCTCGCTGATAGCTTGGGAACAACGTCGAACATTTCAATAAATCAGTATCAGGAACGACTTGCATCATTTTAGCATTCTGGGTTTAAGTAAACCCCGTAGGATCTCAATAACGATACTTTATAAAATATTATAGAATTGATGATAAGTGTTATATAGGGTGTTTATCAGGAATCCTCGCCCAGCATGTGTAAACAATTTATCAAAAACTCCATTTTAACAAAGAGTCAAGAAAATGTGAAAGATTTATAAATATCCTTCAACTTAATTATACTTGTCCTTGAAAGAATTAGATAGATAAACTGGAATTCAAATTTTCCACATTTCCATTTTACATATTGGCTACTTTTCTTAAAGTAATAAATGGTTGTTAACATTCCTGTTAAAAATCAACTTTCTATATTAAGCTCATTATTACTGCTACTATCAATAACTTAAAAACTTTCATCCACAGATCTTTACACATCTTCTGTGCTTCATATTAATGAATTTTACCTACGTTTAACAAACATTCAAATTTACACAGACAAATGCACCGTATCGGTATTACGTTACACAACCATTTCAAATCTCTTCATCGCCCTTACAACAGAAAATTATGTTCACGGTGGAAAAGGATAAACAAACCCTATGTAAGGAAGCTAACATTCTAACAATGCAAACGAAACAGTAAAACTTGTTGCGTCTTTGTCCCTAGTCACTCCGTTGTTTGTTTAAGAGGTCTTTATGCCTTTTAAGTAAGACTCCAAAGTTGAAACTGTAATGACTGTGCTCGAGGTGGAAAATAAACGGAGAAATATGCTCCCTCTCCATCGTCTTATTTTTCAAGTCCACAAGAGGCCCATAAATATAAGTGCATCTAAGGGACCTTCCCATATTAAAACAACATATTTTTTATATTTTTAATTATATTGATAGAAACGCTATGCAAGTTTAAAAAGTAAGTATCGTGTTAATACTATTTCACAGATTATAAAAAAATTAATCAAAAATAACTAATTTATTTTATATCATATAAGTAAAATAATTTATAAATACTTTATTTTACTAAATTTAAAATTACATGCACTGGATAGGTGCTAAGAAGAAGTCGTTATTTGTTTGCAATCTTTTCAGTAGATGTGTTTTTACGGCAACGCACTTTTCCTACCTCCCTCTTTAATTTCGTTCGAAAACAAATATTTGTTAGTAGTTTTCAATAATTTGCTTATTTTTTTCGATTGTAAAGAACCAAATTAACATTGCGAAAACCGATCGAACAAATTAAAGTTTTTAATTAGGTTACTTTGGTTGTTGTCCAAAAATATTCTCTTTTATAAAGACATTAACTTATAATGCAACTACATTTTAACTTTTTGTTGTACTTAATAAAAAAAATTCTTGTTTAATTAATACCTACTAAAACCGAAGAACGATACACTATACAATACAAAAATATATAATACAAGTAACTAAGCCCACATATACTTAAAAAGAACGAAGAAATCAAGATTAAAAATATCTCCTCTTGTAATCTGTCTTTCAAAAAATAATTTATATGCACATGAAGCTACAGATACATATTTTCAGTATACCTACACAAACTAACATTTCATATTTTTAGTAAATAACAACAAGCTACTTTCACGAATCACTATTTACCATTTGCTGTGTCATCAATACA
This sequence comes from Linyphia triangularis, assembly GCA_963978545.1. Lineage (NCBI taxonomy): Eukaryota > Metazoa > Arthropoda > Arachnida > Araneae > Linyphiidae > Linyphia > Linyphia triangularis. The sequence goes on along the minus strand of OZ021732.1, from coordinate 52,146,600 downwards.
CAAGCGTTCTCTCTAACCTACCAAAACCAAAATAATCCTTTAATCATTTACCACCCAAAAGCCTCCCACTCACCTTTCCCCAAGATCTATTACCCTCCAAACTCAGACATACACATACAAAAAAAAATCTTCTCCCCACCACTCCAATACAACCCCCTACATTTCCTTCCGAAGGAAATATATTTTACCCAAGAAAGAGAGACGCTTCAGGTTATAATAAACGTCCCTAATGAAAAGACCCGAATGTGTTCTTGACAAAAGCAGAAAAGGAAGAAGGCAGTAATATGCCTGCCTTTTCCTAGGCCCTAGTAATTGGTCTTTACAACCTTCCCCTGGAAAATACGAAGCCTTTATACGCGTGCAAATTGGAACAGAAGGGGACAAGAAAAGAGAGAAGCTTTTGGTTTTGAAGAAAACCGAGAAATTAGCGCGCTTCTATACATAAAATGCATTCCTTAGTTTATTCAAGAATGTTCTCTGGGTGTGGGACCGTGAGGAGTCATTTTGGTATGATAAGAGATTATGCGATGCTTCAGTTGGATAATTCGTTTTCTTTAATTATTTGTTTATTGAAGAGATGGTATTGTTATACTGGGAGCTTAGAGTGGATGTTATGGTAGGTTAGTTAAGTAGGAAACTCATTCTTAGGTTATTTATCAAAGAATATTCTTTAAGTGGTGAAAGCAAATGAGTAATTGTATCGAAGAAAATGTCTGTTGCAATTATTTAGATTGATCTTTATTTTAATTAAATGCTAATTTGTATTCATTTTGGAAAAATTATATTCGAGTTATTGTGATACGGAAAATAAGTTATGATGGAATGTTCTCTTTATATTTTGTTATATTTTAATAACTATTATTTTAATTTTTGATTAATAACATTAAAAATGTGCTCCCAATATGTTTTAAAAAATAATTATTAGTGTAATATTATTTTTTTTTTTGGGGGGGGGGGGTATCGTATGAAAACTATTAGTAACTTATACACTTGAAAATTAATTTGTTGCATTTTATTTATAATGCATCATTCTTTAGTTAATAAAATAATATAATGTTACACAAATTTTCTGTAAATAGTGACGTATTCATTTAAAGCTCTATTATATTATATTTTATCTTATTTTATTTGTTAACAGCGATAAAACAGGTTAGAAAAAGGTGGCAACACCTAAAGCAATTGGGAAATTTCGAGATGTTTCTTTTATTTGACGAGTTGGCTGGATATTTCGAGAAGGTTCTCACGCGAAGCTATAAATTAGACCGCAGCTAAAATCGGCAGACATTTTGACTTCGAATTTCGATGAAAGCTGATCGCTTTGTTTACCTATTGGAATGAGCTTGTATAATAGCTGTATTCGAAGTTGTTGGCAAAATTGGCAAAAATACAATAAATCGAGGTACACAGTATTTAACATTTATTCTGATTTTTTTAAAAATTACAATGACAAGCGGTTTTTAAATATATTGTTTCCAATCAATAATCAATGCTCAGAAACAGTACTGTTGTAAATTTTTTTTAATTTTTATGAATAATTAAAGATCTAAATTATATTTAATACATTAATTTTTAATAACTCGTTTGAATATAGCATTTCAAATACAAGTGCATGTACTAGCAACAAAATATCTTGAATATTGATAAAAAAATTAAAACATTTCATAAAAATTACCTTCAAAGTAGTTTAAAAAAAGAAAATAATATTAAATTTCAAATACCCAAACAAAAACGTTTTTAATGTAATATAAAATAAACAGCGTAAAATTTTACAATATTGTGTTTAACACGAATTACTTTTGTTAGCTATAAGTTTATTCCTAATTTTATTCAAGCTAATTGGAAAACAATTCTTGATTTATAAAATTAAAATATGCTTTTAGTCTTATATTCCTTAAAACTATGTTTTAATCTTCTACAACCTTATACACAACTAAAATTCACAAATAAACATAAACCAAATGAAAGAATTCCTCCAGACAAACTCTTCAGAAGAATCATCTTGCCTGCAGCGCATGTCTTTTTTCCAGCATATTCACCAGCATTGTTCTGGCCCAACAGCTCACTTAATGACCAGGGAGACTATTAATTTTGATTAAGCTAATTAGAAACTTTCAACCCATGGAATAAGGATCCTCCTCGAGTCAGAGTTCGTTTTCTATGTGAAAGATTCTATTTTTTTTTAATTCACTTTAAGTTCCTGAAGAGTCTGTTTGAATCACCTGAAGGACTCTTCGGATTTCTTCGAATCTTCGAACGAAAGAGGAGAAAGAAATGTGATTTTAGTCCGTGCATATTGGATCTTCCCATGCGAAGAAGTCCATCTGGTGATTGTTTGGAAAATGATTTTATTAAATTGAGCTTCTTAGGAAAAATAGCATTCAGAGTGCAAAGTAGAAAAAAATATTGTTGCTAGTATTGTGAATGGAATAATTGCAAGAGCTTACAAATGCTTACTTAATGTGTTTTATACATTGTTGCATTTCGAAAAAAGAAGTGGTTTGTAACATGTATTGCTACAGAAGAACAGTTCTTGCATTCATACGTTAATGTACGTTTCAGTTGAAAATATCCACTGATACATTTTGGATACTGTATTAGTATTACTGAGACCTTCAGTATACGCTATCATTTTTTGATAACCCATAATGACTGTGGAATAAAGATAAGACTGTGAAGAGCTTCTTAGGAAAAATAGCATTCAGAGTGCAAAATAGAAAAAAATATTGTTGCTAGTATTGTGAATGGAAGAATTGCAAGAGCTTACAATAATGTGTTATATACATTGTGGCATTTCGAAAAAAGAAGTGGTTTGTAACATGTATTGCTACAGAAGAACAGTTCTTGCATTCATACGTTACAGTACGTTTCAGTTGAAAACATCCACTGATACATTTTGGATACTGTACTAGTATTACTGAGACCATAAGCATGAGCTATCATTTTTTGATAACCCATAATGACTGTGGAATAAAGATAAGACTGAAATAAAGAAAGAAATGCTGATATAAATTTCATATCAGCATTTCATTAAGTAAAACAGAAAACAATAATAAGTGAATATGTAAAATTTTCAAAGAATTTAACAGTTTCATCATTTTGTCGTTGTTGTTAAGGTAATGTAGTACCGAACCCTCGAAAGATTAATATCTCTAATACTCAGAATATATCCGATTATTCCATCAAAAGAAATCTTCATGCTTTTAAGATTTAAAAGACCTGATAAAAATAGACCAAGTTTGTATAACTCTATATAAATGTATTTACCAGCATATCATCCCACAGAGAACCAACTCTAGTGTATGAATGGACATGAAGCCAACTTATGAATACCGAGATGCTGAAACTTAAATAAAAACAATGACGTATCACATGGTTCAAAGCTTATTGACACTGAAAACAGCTAGAGACTTAATTATTTTACAAGAATTAAGATTTACCTATGTTAAGGAAAACAAAAAACAAAAGTTTATATATAGGTATTTCTAAAATGGAGATAAATTTATTTTAATCGGAAAGTTTATTCAACTTTTCCAGTTTTATCTTCTGAAGTGTTTTCCAGAAACACAAAGAACAACCCACCCAACTCTCTCTGAATTTTGAAAACAGCAACATTTCCTGTAAGACTTGAACTTTAAAAATAATTATTAAACCGACGAAGGAAGTATAATTTTTTTTTGCTAGAATATTATGATTGTTTTCGTAGTATTTTACAGCAATCAAAAATGAGAAATCAGTTGATAGGAAATAAATACCAGTATAGATTTAAGCACACAATTTAAAAATAATACTCTATCGTATCTTTTAATAATGTATAACATTTTATTAATATATTTATGAACTGTGTACAAATAAACAAGACTAAGCATTTCTATTCCTTACATATCGAACTTAACTACTGAAAACATCCCCAGGTTAACTTCTTATTTAAAACTGCAGATGAAAATGGTTGATAAATGATTCAATAACTTTAATTATTTCATTTTCTTTTATTTTTATAAAAGCAAATTAATTATGCATTCAGGAATAATCAATTCTGAATTTGAATTTCGAATAAACTACCATTTAAACAACACATTTAGCATTGGACTAGTTTCACATTGTGCATTACTACTATTTTAATAAAATACTTGTACGTTATTTTAAAAATTTGTTAACGTTGGCTTTTCGTTACTTATAATTTAATTTCTTTAAAATTCCAAATGCACTAGAGTTAAAAAACAATACTTTTTGTATTTATTCTTTCATAACTAAACGTAGAAAAACTGCATTTGTTTTTACCTCATTGCATGGAATTATATCGGAGTAACAGAAGCAAGAAATGCATGCATTACCATAATAAGACTCATTAACCTAGGAAAACATTCAGATAAAAAGTATTCCTCTTAACGATATACAAGATTACATTTTACTGCTGTATAGTTCACAAAGAGAAGTGCAAAATCCCATTTAACTATTAGTTTAACTATCAGTGCCTTTCTCACCACTCGGGTGATTAATGAATTAAATTAGATCATTAGCGTTATTCAGTAATTAAGAGCTTCTAAGGAGAGTCAATTTATCTACAAAGAAGCACTATCATGCAAATTTCTTTTTAAAAGGGCAAATGAATGGAATGGATCTGTGAAGAAAGTGAAATGGTTACATAATGATGATTATTGTAACATGTCAAAGTATTATATTGATATCAGGTAAATAGAAGTAATACCTTAATTATGTATGTATGTGTATAAGCTTGAGCGATGACAGAAGTTTTCTGTCATCGCTCAAGCTTAACATTGTACTTAACAGTCAATTGAAATCTTAAGACTCATAAGGAATTTAAATTTATCGTTTTTCATAAACCCCACTTAACAGTTTATTCCACAATTTAACATCATCGTTAGTTAATTCATCAGAAATTTTTTAAACAGACAGAAACAAGCTCAAAATGCCCATTAGTCATCAAAGTTGGTTGTTGGTTGTATTCAGATTATCTGGCGCCGTCAGCAACACGAGGGCTATAATGGGCCGAAACATTTGTCATTTGACAAGCCAACATACATTTACAAACACCCATGCCAACACGGGACTCGAACCCGCAACCTCGAGGTCCAGAAGCTAGCACGCTAACCACTATACCGTTTGGTCGGCCATCAGTCAGCAAAGGGATTTAATCATCAAATAAAAACTTAGTAAAATGGAAATTATAATTTGATTAAAGTACACTTCAAAAATATAAAAGAAGCTTAAATATTTTGACAAATATGACGAAATTATATAACCCTGTAGGTTCGTAAACTTACTATGTATTGATTATATATTTGGCAATTTATAATGTTTAAATATACTACCATAACTATTATATAAAAATATTAGGATGCATCAGTAGGTATTAAGGAATAATTTTTATACTAAGGTGTTTATTAGTAACAGTAAACATTTTTAATCTCATTTACATAATTTCCCTCTTGATAAAAGAAATAAGAGGATTTTTCTGACGCATGTACAGATTGATACTCTTATTAACTTAATATTAACTTATACTATGCAACAAAACAATTGTGAGATAAAATATAAAATCAATGTCAAGAAACACGAATTAAAAACTGGTATTTTATTACTATATTCTGTAATGGAGATACAACAAGTACTTGAAAATATCTAGTTTAATTATCTTATTCATTATATCAATCATCTATCGTGACCAAAACTCTTACCACCATATACTCTTCACCGATAAGAATGTATTCAATCTCATGTGTTGCATTGGGCTTCACATGGTCTTCAGAAAAGTGTGAATTACATGATGGGAAAAATAGCATTTGAAATGGGATACAGATTTGGTCTTAGAATGTAATTTTTAAATTGGCGTACTGAGATTTCATGAGATAATTGAATTAGGAATTTTTACCTCAGTTAGGTTATTCTACAGAAGATAATGAATTCGGAAATATAATCATAATTAAAAAAGTCTGCAGAAATCTTGATACTTACTATAAATGGAGATATAATCAAGTGTAATAGTATTGTTATAGTGGTTGAGATACAAAAAATACGAACCTTTAATTTTCTTATAAACGTTATATAACGTTATCTCCAAGGATAATGTGACATGAGATATTAAAGACTGCAGATAATTATTTAATGAAGTTAAATAAAAAGTTTTAAAAAAAAAGTTATAAAATATAAGTTAAAAATAATATAATATAAATAAGTTAAAAATAAGATAAGATAAATAAGTTAATAATAAGTTACAAAATAGATACTGAAACGATATTTTGAAGGTTAAAATTATTTCTCCCCTTAATTGATTTCATTAAAAACTAGTTTTTACCAAGAAAGCTAAGAACCATTGACTTTAAAAAAATTAGAGATAAAATTCATTTGCTTGGAATTATATTTATTTAAATTCAATACAAAACAAAAATAAAACAAAAAGTGCCTATCATTTAGATTGGTTATTGTTTTATGATGTTTTTTCAATGAATTATGCTGTTTATATGTTTTATATGTTGAGAAATATGCATATCAACAAAAGTACTGTATTTTCCTCTTTCCCATAGGACAACTAATTTTAAGGATCTAACAAAAAAAAAAGTTTCTTGCATTCAGAGAGTTTCTTGTAATGAATTTTCCTTTAGCTTTATTTCATGATGTTTTCAAAATAAAACTTTTTCTTTGTCAAATATTAAAGATTTCAACACTTATTTTATAAATTTCATTGCTAATTTATATTTTCACTAGAGTGTATGTGCACTAAACAAATTTTGCTTATTGAGTAAGCAAGCACACACAAATGTTTTTAAAATTTGTAACAGTCCAGAACGGGCAGTGATCCTTTTTTATTTTATTCAATGATCGATTTCAGTATTAACAAGTATTTACTTTGATTCCCGTCTGTCGGCTTAGGTATACAGAATATGAATGAAAATACAATTTCGATAGTAGGACTAAGAAGCTTTTGATAATAGGGTGATGATATTTAAATATTTTTCTGATGTAGTAATGTAGTTTAAGTTAAATCTTTAAAATAGATATTGTTTTTAAATCAATGACCACATTGTGTTAATATGTAAAAAAATCTGATAAGACTGATCCCAAAGTTTATATTTTACTTAATGGTTATTTTACTCTATGCAAGTTTGTCATATTTAAAACACCTCCTCGATGAGGCTTATCGTTCGTTTATGTGATTTTCTTCTGAAATAGTAGCATTAAATCTTTTTGATTTTAAAAGGTTATCTGGAACCAGAAATTTAAAATCATATTCGAATTATTGGCTTCTAACCAATTTTCTTTAACTGTACTAGTTGTCTATTCAATAATGGGAATACTCTAGAAATATGGTGTTACAACCTCACAGATTCAAATTCACAAGTTAATTTAAAGAGACACATTTCATTAACTTATTTATACAAATAAGATTGTAATTTCGAAAATTCGATTCAACCGTTTTCCTTTCTTAAGAGTTAAGTATCAAAATTTACTAACTCTAGAAATGAGTTACGAGAATCTCATTAGCAAATATTGTGGCGAAATAAGTATCCATGTCATGGATTGAACATTGATAAATGTAATTTAAAAATTTCATTTAAATGTCTAATAGTACAGATAAATTACTTTAAAAATTAATGCTGGTTTTAGCATACGATTAGCGTTCAAATTAAACGTTGGCGGTTATTCAGCTGATTATTAGATTTCCAACTGAAAATTGTCTTTAAGAGTGACCTAGTTTTGTACTATTAGTCCCGTGAAGTAGTCAATAACATTTCATTTATAATCGATCTATTTACAATTAAAATCTTCAAATTAACTTTTCACTTAGGTTAAACCTATATTGCAATTAATTTTCATTGTAAAAGTTTTAATTTGAGAATATTTCAGATGAAATAAGACATGATTAATAAATCTTTTTTTCTGAAGAAAATTATCTTTTTTAAAATATACTTTGTGTTTACTAAGTGACTAATGACTTCCCCGGAGAAGCAACCTTCTTTCATCATTACCTTACAGATCTTTAGGCTTACCATGTTCTTACACCACGAACGACAATCTGGAACCACATGAAAGGTAGTTAAGCAACCAGTTCATAGATCAGAATTTAAAATTTATAATAGACCCTTTGAAGCACATCGATTTTACCATTAACAGCTCAAGTAGGCGTGACCAGAGTTAAATGGATTCTACTTTCCATCGTTAACATTCATTTTAGATCCATTTGGAGTACACCAAGAACCCTGAAAATCTCTTGGTGGGACGAGCGGAACAATTTAAAAGGATGTTTCCAAGGGATATGGGTTTTAAAGACTTTTGCTGGTATTATCTCGGCAAACAGGGCAGGTATTAAGGTTTTTTGGAGAGTATTTAAAAGAAGTTTACTGGGATGGGCTGTCAAATTTAGTGATAAGAATCTTGTGAGATATGCGTGTGAATAATATTTTGTGATGGAAAAATTGTGTTTTCTTTTTATATTTCATATCGTTTTATAATATATTCCTTATTAGTTTTTTATTATTAAAATTAAATATTTCTTAAGACGATTAAAAACTCGTTCAAATTAAAACTATGAACATATATCGCCACAAGTGGCTAAAATGTGTTGCAAAAACCTTTTGCTAAATGATTTGACAGTAACCAATTCCTCCAACTTGAATATTAATGATATTTTCATTAATTCTCTTTTGTTTTATTAGTGACCTTTCTACCTGTTAATTTTCATGAGAACTGGTTTAATTATTTATAGAAAGTTTTGAACGTCTTCCTTTGTTTGATCAGGCTAAAACTATGGCTTTACTGCTCAGAAACAAGCTGGAAAAACAGCTCTGTTATATTCCCACGTCATTGTGTAACATAGCTAAAGAGATTAAAAAATCCCCTGCGGTTAAAATCAATTTTAAAAATTCTAGATTAATTTCTTATATTGTTAATAAACGGAAAAAATCGAGAATACTCTAGTTTTCGTTCTTTAGTTCCCCAGATGAAAGTTTCTAGACGTTAAAACTCACTTATACAACGCCTCATAGAATTAATATTTTTTCTATTTATCTATCGTCACGTAATCTATCTTATCTACAGGGCTCTTACGACATCACAACTAATTACCATGGCTCATCACAGTTAAACTCCAAATCTATTTTTTCTCAACAACACAAAGCTCCCGGGTGGGCAACGTAATCCCAATTGACGGTAGTGATCATTAAAATTAAAGTAGATTTATAATTAAAAAAAACTTAAACAATTTAAACTGAGACGTTTTAAAGCGTTGTGTTCTGTTCACTTTTAAAATTGATTGATTGTATTGGGAATTTTTAGCTCAAGAGTTTTATGAAGATTTAACTACACAAGTAAATAATTAGAGCTTGTCAGGTTCTGTGATAGGAGAATGAGTTCCAAGAGGTATTTTAATGGAAACTTAAGCAAATGTAAATCTCGAAAAGGAGAAGAACCGAATTACTTCCACCATCTGGCCTGACAACCAAAGCGTGTATGTAAAGTCCACTACTGTGTCATACAACCAGAGTTCGCCAAATGAGTGAAACTTGCTTGAACAGGCATTGACAATCCCTTTCACCCTATATAATTAACCTCATGCGTGAATTCAAGCATCGGCATATCATGGATAAATTTTTAAAAATAATCCTTCATTTTATAAAATCAGAGATAATCCTAGCTGTTTTTCGAAGAGCAGCGCTACCTCCTTGCCCTTTTTCTTTGAAAATAGTGTCCTTTTCTGAAAAAAATGCAAAATTTTCGTTTATTTTCAAACGTAATGTAATATATGGATCATCCCTTCCGAAATCGCAAGTTACGCATGGGCATTCATGTTCAAACGTATCTCTCACAGACTAATAACTGAGAGAAATCATTGAAGTGCTGCTGATACCACGTGCGTCAATAATAGGTGGATTGGGGGGGGGGGGGAGCATCCCATAATTTCCAAGTATAATTTCGTACGTTCCTTAATTAAGTGTATCACGCCACCTTTTTAGCATGCCTTCTTGCACAAAAGAGAGAAAAAAGGTAATGCGTGCATTTATGGGAAAACCTAGTAAACACTATGTCGTCCGCATGTCTAATCGAGTTTATTATTATTATTATTTTCCTTCTTTGGAGTTGATGGAACTGGTTCAGAAGTTTAGATTATTTAGCCTAGGTCTGTCGCCGACGTTTTTTTTTCGCCTATGTTTATTACCTTTTCGGGATATCGTAAATCGTCAAATTTTACTTCTGCGTCATTTGCGCGATAGTTTCCGTAGTGTTGCCGGCATTTGCACGATAGTTTCGCGGGACACCAACGTAGTGTGCACTAACGGCATTGTGTTAAGAGTTAGTTTAAGGTTTATAATAAAGGTCGACGATATATTGATACGACGATATTTTTATCGATATTTTTTTTTAAATATCGCTGGTAAAAATATCGATACTAATCATCGATATATTGATATTTACAAATTATAGTTTTTTGATGATCGTTTTGCAGTTTTATGTATTTTTTCGATTTTCTTTATTCCCTTTTCAAAAACTTCAAAACTAAAGTTGGGACTTGGCTGAGAGACAGTCGACCCCTAACCAAAAAGAAAACATAATGTAATGGAAAGATAAGACCCTTTATTAGTAGTCATTAACATATCGCCTTTCTGTTGCCAACGTGTGCCTGGAATTTGCATCTAATTTTAAATATTAAAAACATCTCTACCAGAAAATTTGCGGTTAACCACTTCTCAAAATTTTTGTATGAATTTATGCATCAATTTTGGATATCAATTTGTGCATTGATATCCAAGTGTATTTTATTTATTCTGATTGATAATATAATTTATTCATTAAAACAATTATTATAATTTATTTATTAAAAAAATGTGGCATGAATTCATGAAAAGTAGAAATTTGTCCTGAAAAACTTCGTTTCAGGCAAAGTGGAAAATCAAATAAAAAAAAAAATCATGTATCGATGTATCGATATTTTATCGATATTTTTTTCTATGCAACGATATAGTATCGATATTTATTTTGATCGATATTTCCGACCTCTAGTTTATAACCATCAAGTGTTTTTAGTAAGCATTTAAAAAGCATATTTCTGCTCTGATACTCGAAACCACGATCGTGCATCACTTTTATAGTTGTAGTTATTAATTTTGTAAAAATAGTTATTTTGCTTTAGTTTTAAAAAAAATTAATTTAAAAAATACCCTTTAGATTTTAAAAATACCCCTTAAAATTTAGAGAGGGGTGAAAATACCCTTTGTAAATATTTAACTGGCGAACACTGCATACAACCAATGCATAGCTCCAAATGCAACAATGTGTAGCTCCAAATGCAACAATGCGTAGCTCCAAATACAACAATGCATAGCGGTTGTATGAGGTTGATAGCCAGACATATTGCATGGTATCTGCCACTTTTGCATGTCTGCCTCGAATAGGGCACTAAATTCAGATTTTATTTTTTTTTAATTTTTTGGAAAAAGAAAACAAACTTTATATAGTACTTTCAACTTCCATCCAGTTTATCCGAGTAAACAAGTGTTTCAAGACAAATTCGGTATCTAATTCCTTAGATAAAAATTTGAGAAACTTCTGAGAGACTTATTTCCATGAAGGGAAAAAAACTTATTTCCAGTTTTCCCTCACCACAAAACATTTCCTTCCTGACCATAATTCACTTTCTAAATCAAATTCATATCTACACATTATCCACCTCAGACAATGGTACCGCCCCAGCAGTTACGAAACGACCACTTTTCCTAACAACAGCAGACGGGACGTCATTTCTGAAAAGGGGCGCACAGCTGGTACCGCCCCGACATGTTACTGAGGAAAAGTGTCTCGTAAACCCGCCGGGGAGGCTATAAACTTCCTGGCTCTCATTATTAAAGTGCCATCTAAAAATCACAGTCCCTCTTCTTCACCGCCCCTGCTAACCCAGAATCTGAGATTGGGAGATAAATTAATAAGACCGGGGCGCAGGTACAAGAGCTAATAACTTTTTCGAGGATTGAATTTCTTTTATTTCTCTGAAAGAAGTGAGAGTTCTTGGAGAAAGTTTATGGTGTGCTTTAAAGGTTATTCGAGTGTTGAAAATGAGGTTGAGTTTCTTAAAGGATAGTTATGGAAATCTCAGAGTTAAGTAAGGGGAATTTATTCGGTATATTTATAGGAGTATAAATCTTAATTTATATTTTTTAAATGTGTATTTTAGGTTTCATTCGATAGTAAAAAAAATTTCCATTCAGTGACTTTTTAAGTTATTGGATGGAAATTTAAACTATATTAATTGCTTTAGGAGATAATGTGAGATATTTAATCAATATCTTTAATTAGGAGATTGAATGAAGCAAAAATAATTTAAAGTAGTTCCTAAGAATAGTCAATAATTGGTTATGTAGATTTATCACTTACTTATTGAAATTTTTTGCACTTATTTGCTTGTATGTCCATTGCATAAGACATGTTTTAGTAGTTTCTATAATATTGAATAAAAATTGTAAAAAAAAAGTTTATAGTTTACTTCCTCTTATATGGCAATTCAATTTTTTATCAAAATTTGAATAATGTAGCTTTATTTTTTTAAACAATATATAAAATAATTGCATCCTATTAAAACATACAAAGTAACTTATATTTAAAAACCAAATATTTTCAATTTATTCTATATTTTATAAACTGATCTCCTTTGGGGACAAAATTAAACTTTTAGAATAATGTAAATACGTAAATGTGGTAGCTGCAGTAATTAAATTGGCCCATAATTCAAAATATTTTAAATATGAAGATTTCTTTGAAAATTTGGTCTCGCTGGGTCAACATAGCTTGCCCATTTAGCATTGGTAAACCAATGTAGAGCAATATGAGTTTTTAATTTATTAGTTTGAAGCTGTATTCGAAGGAGAAATAGTAACAAATAAATGTAAATGAACAGCAAGAAGCTATTCTTGATGAACAACATGCCAGTGATTAACTTGACTACATACCTTTCTGTTCTCACAAAATAGTTCTTAGTTGTCTTTTATAGGATTTTTAACACGTTGACTCCTTCAGGCCACGAGTATCGCTGTATGAAGCGTATTCTGCTAGGTACTCCCATCGATATTTTAATAATCCTCAACTTTACTCATCGTTTTTTACGAATCGCTGATGGGTGCAAGAATAATCTCTTGCTACGTTTGTTTCCATGGTATCATGTTAATTCATTTGTGTCCATTACTTCGCATTTGTTCCTCATCTCGCCACTTTACAGGATCAGTTTGAATCTTTGGCAAGTACAGAGGGGTATAACTTAAAATCTTTACCCTAACTCATTGAAATGTCGAAAAGAAAATTGAAAAACTTATTTCTTTGTGAGTCAAATAGCAGTGAATAAGAAAGCTTTTACGAGGCTTACAATAATTTTCCGAATAATCCATTTTCGTATTACTTTTATAGCAATTCAATAATTTTGTTACTTCCTGTGAAATATATTTTCAAATACATACGAATATCCTTCGCAAGTAGTGAAATAAGCGTCAACCCAATACGGGTGACGCAGCCCGATCACAAACTTTGCTGTCACCCATATTCGGGTGACACGGCGGTTAACGTGTTAAAGGGATGGCCATCGCATTATCACTATTGACTAAATCAATTTGGATATTAAAGCCCAAACGCACTACAAACCCATGTTTTCGGTCACACAAAGTTTGAGTATAACAAAAACTGCACACAGATATACCATGTTTGACTTAAGAGCCACAATTCTTTTTACCAGTAGATTGTTGTACATTCGTATTAGGAACACTATTCTCCAAGATATAGTTTTCGTGTTCTCAGATCTGCGTGCATTGTATCTTCAAACATTAGGTACAAATCCAAAAAAATAATGATTAAATTTCTCCACCCTCTATCAGAGCCACACACTTAATTACTTCCCCCAGATAGCAGAATACCCAGGACCCTTTCTCGTAATCCACAGAAAACACCCTTCAACAGCCCCCGCTGTTATTCTGTCCAATTCATTTGCATACGCAATTAAAATCTTCCAAATTCTCATTATCTCTAAATGGTGCCTAATCGCACTTTCATTCGCCCCCTGGTTCTCAAATTCCACTATCTCCAGAAAATATCCCTTTTTGGCCTTCATTTAGTTGGTTGCCAGGAGGTCATCAGAGGGCATTATGTAGTGGAGAAGGGGAGGCTTCACTTTGGGCTATTCTTTTTGGATAAAGGAATGCTGTGTGTTTTTTTTAATTGTGGAGTAATGAAGGTAGAGCTAGAAAAGAAGGTAATGTGAAGTGGGTGGCTGCTGAGTAAAGTTGAGGTTGAGAAGTTAATGAAAGGAGGAGATGTTTTGAGGAGGTATTTCGATTACTGTTTTGAAGAGATGGTTGATAGGAGAACTGGGAACAAACTAAATGAAACATTTATGGTACAGTTAGACTGGTTAAATTAATGTTTGTTTTACAAATTTTATATGGTAGAGTAAAACTGGGTGATTATATATTATTTTGAATACAAGATGAAATTTAAAAATTTTTCATGTTAACTATAAATTATAATTTATGTGCTAAACTTCCCGTGACGATTCTTTTAATTTTCATGGAAGGTTTTTTATATATATATACAGTGAGGGTAAAAAGTTAGGTATTGGTTTTATTTTCCAACAAGTGATTTATAAAAAAATATTTTTATAAATAATTATTAATGACGTTATAAAAAGAAAAATCCATAAAACACCATCAATAAAAAGTTGAAAAAAATTAGCAACAAAATTGATATTTTCTTTTATTTAAACTTTACAAAAAATGCAATCATAAATAGGCACCTATCATTTCGTATGGTAACCTATCAATTAATAACAAACAATTATATGCAAGGGAGATAGGTATAGTTTGGCCATATGGGCACATTAGCGACTATATAGTGCCATATATGGGCACAAGTTATTACTAAACTATATTTCTTATCGTGGAACAGATTGGAAATCAAGCCACTCATCCGCCACGACAGTGTAGTCAGTATTAATATATCACCCATCAACTATTAGTTCATGATATCATAGTTTTTGTGTGGATAAATAGAATAAAAATTAGATGATACATAGCGATGGGATATATCATCCCAGACGAAGTGAGAAGGGGGGCAGTCATGTTGTCTTATTTAGACGATGAGAAATATTTTATTAATGAACTTAATATAATATATATAATTCTTTTTTGATATTATTTGAAGATTTTTTTTTAAATTTCTGTAGCTATGTGACACATGATACTTGTGTGTATTTTAAAGCATTCGATGCATGGCAGTAAAATGTTGTTTTCTTTTCAGGAAAGAACGAAGTTAAAAAAATAAGTATATTAAGAAAAACAGATGGATGAAGTGTTCCTGAATATACACTAAAACATAAATTTTACAAGTAGAAAAATACTATAGACCAATTAGAGAAGCAGCAGTGCAGTTCAAATTTCCCCATAAAAAGCTTTCGGTAATACTGGGTGCAACTTCAAAAAGACCTTTCTCATCTATTTCTGATGAAACAACTAGATCCAAAAAAAATCAGGAACAAATATAAACGAAAAAGAAAAAGAGAAAAAAAATTGAGTATAGGAAAGAAGAGGGTAAAGATGCCCTTTACCTAACATTAACTTAAATCCTTAAAAAAAAAAAAAAAAAACTAAACTGGATATGAATTCAAAGTACTCTGGACACATGCATCATGAATATGCCATAAAAAATGGTTTATTTTACGTGAGTACTACAGATTTAATAAAAAAGACATTGAACTTGAATCGAAATCCTCATAACAAAAAATTAAATCCTCTTAACTTTAATTAATCCTATTTTATTAATTAATGTTACGTTATTTTCTTTTTGTATTATTTTTTTATTCAATTGAAAGCCTAGTTCAAGAAATGCTTAATTTACTCTCCTAGCTAACTTAAAAAAAATTTTTTTTTTTAAAAATGAGCCAATAATCCCCACTGTGTTGGCCAACTTACAACGCACACAGAGACAGTTGGCCCACATTACTATATAGCATTAAAGTTTAATAACGTCTTTAATAGTAAATATGAAAGGTAATCCTATTACAGATAGTAGGGGAAAGTACCCCAAAACGGGATAGCTTATCTATTCTTCGCTTTATTTCTTGTTGTGTACAAAGTACATTCCAAAGCTAGACGTCATTTAAAAGTATACCTTTTCAACTACTTAAAATAAGACCTTTGTCACATTTGTTCAATAATATTTATGTGAAAAATACTGGTTTCACAAAGTCTTACACGATCCCGTTTTACACTACAAAGGGTGGGTAAAAAGGGATAGGAATTTTTATGTTATTAGGTTTTTACTGATTTTACTTTTGATTTAGTTTTTAGAACAAAAATAGGCTACGTTTTTATAGGAAGAAACTTTTTAATTGTAAATTTGAAAAATTACATAACACAGAAATCGCATAAAAATGTGTCGTCTTCTTTTTCTGCTCTGGAACAGGCTTCGTGGGCCCATCCCTGGCATCTCGAGCATTGTATCCAGCCTTCTCCAGATTTCGATTCAAGATACAGAGCTTTGCAGAAAATACATGCTTCATCTTTTTCAGCTTCATCTTCTGAAGACGACGATGTCCAACCTTGACTAACTGATTTTTTTTAATTTTTTTTTTTATTTTTTTATTTTAGGTTTTCTTATGTTAGGTCTATTTTCTTCGATTTTTGCAATTTTTTTCAGATTCAGAGTAACATTATTTAACTTTATCTGCCTGTTTTGCATTTCCACTTGGTTTTCTTTAACGCCTCGTTTGTTTTCTCTTCGGAACATTCAAGAGACTGGTCTTGGCAGCCCTTTTTTTCAGCTTTTGAGTTCTTTCTCGTTCTTTTTTTTTTTCAAGCTCTTCTTCCAACTCAAGTTTATATGGGCTTCCTGTTATAATTGCTGTTTAGCTGTGATTAGCTTATGTTTTTATAATATTATAGTGCGCACAACGTGTGGTTTTCTGGTTTATCTTTGTATACGCCGCCCCCATAAAAAAGATTTAAAAAAAAACCTCAACTGTTTTGAATTTAAAACTTAAATTTTTGGTCAAAACATTTTTCTGACTTACAGTTTTAACCTATAACTAAATTTTGTACATAAATCAGGCCAATTATTTGTACTCCAAAAGTAAAGTAAATTATTTTATTTCGAAAATATAATTATTTAAAATTAAAATAAATTGTTGTAATTGATTATACATATTTTAATTCATTACTTATTTCAATTTAAATAACTTAAACACATTGCCAAAACATTAATGGAAATGGTCGGGTAAAACGGGACACATGAAAATTGTATCCCGTTTTGGGCACCCCAAAAGTGTCCCGTTTTGCCCGACCGTGATGCTTTTGACAACATAAATGGCTGACCCCTGAACCGTCACTCACTAGCAATATTTAAATACATGAAATTGTTGTTAAATGAGCTATGAACAAAACACAGTACTTACCGGAAGTGTTCCGAGGGACTGAGAAGCCAAGGATAGTTGTTCTGCCGTCGAAAAAAGTACAAAGTAAGTAAAAATCTCACTTGAAAACTTTGAAAAAATATTTCTTTGCGAAACACGTGGCTAGAGTTGAGAGATCAACTGAGAATGCTGTCATGGCTTTGGGGAACCAGTTTAGCCTTTCTCCCGCTAGATAGCACTACCAGTCAAAATCCGAGGCTCAATATCCCGTTTTGCCCGCCTATCCCGTTTTGGGGAACTCTCCCCTACTACAGAAAGGGTAACTTTGCACAAAGTAAAAACTAAGGAAAAATGAATTTTTAGGATTCCTTCTCTAAAAAGTGTGAAACGTACTCTGGTATTCTGTAATCAGCCTTTGAGAAGTAATAATTAGCGTTACTAAATCAATAGAATGAAGTAACCGGAAAAGTTAAGCAAGAATGCATACAATGAAGAGAAGAACGAAGCAAAATAAAATTTACAAACCTTTGGTATTTGTAGAAAAGTTATCTGTGTTGATGAAATTCTAATGGGTGTTGAAAGCGTCCTGAAATTTATTCCCTCATAATGAAACAAATGTCAAGAACTTAAGGGAGAGTGTAAATGAATCCCTATATATTCTCGCTTTGTATTTTGTCGCATTGAAAAATCGAAGATGAAAACAATGCCTGTATTTACTTTTAAAAAGGACTATATTAAAATAAAAATTCGTAAGAAATTAACAGAAAATGGTGGAAAAAATTCAATAGATTGTGTAAGGTTTAAGACAAACATCATACAAACACTATGTAACGCTGTCAATAATGGCAAGAACACGATTTATAAGAAGTGCTTATGAACTACATCTGGCGTCACAACTTACAAAATTTTCTGTCGAATTGTAAATAATTGTGATCATCGTATATACGAAGTCATAATAACTTCACCTTCAAAAACTTGCCAATTTTTTGAACTGTTAATACTAAGAAGTTTAAAAATTGGTTTACGAATTGAAACTCCGACTAATACAAAAACGTTTTTAAGTGGTAATATTTGAGCATTTCGGTAACCACGGTAAAAGTTCATCTTCGAAATATTGTAACACCATGCCAATGTCCGATATGATGCAGTCATAATATAGATACAAAAGACTCCAAATTAAGTGTTTCTTCAAATATGCAGTTTTATTCAGAGTTATTTTATCCTTTTAAAATGCAAATATTGTGTCAGTGGATTAATTTCCATTGCAGGGAAGACTGGAGCTGGTTGAAACAAGGGCAGATCGAAATAACCGCATTTACGCATCTAATTTTATTCATAAGGGATTTATTTTATAGTGAGAATAAAAAATAAAAAATAAAAAGTTAAACCTACATTATATGTAAGAGAGGAAAGTATTTTGTCAGCAGAAGGAAAAATCTGTTTTTAAGAAGGGCGAGTAAATTTTCAAAGCTTCATAAGACATCGCTCTTTGGGTAGAATAGACTAGTTAAAATTTTTGATTTATAAAGTTTTTGTAGTGAATAGTTAAGGCTTGCTATGCACATGTTTATAGAAGCACACGTACATGGCTACTGGTACTTAGCTTCTTGTTTAGTTAAAATGGCAGATTGGGCCAGGTTGAAATAGATGGGACGGAGCTGGTTGAAACAGTATTTCCCTCTATGTGTCCTCTATCAAGACGTATTCCCACGTGAGATTAGAAAACTGGTATACGAATATGCAAAAAGAAACAATGTGATTGTTCCTTCATCATGGACCGTTGCTGAAGCTAATGGAGCTAATTGGTATACCATACCGTATATCTAAAACGACACATAACTTTGTCCATCAAAATTCCCCAAGCAACTAGTTTAGTTTGAGCTACCAGCTTTAATAAGCACGATGCCAAATTGTTTTTCGAAAATTATTCTCATGTCTTAGAAAATATAATTTTCAACTGCTGACATATACAACATTGACGAGACAGAAATAATTAGTTAATCGTCCAAACAGAATTATTGGTAAAAAAAAGGTATCATGGAAGTTGGATCTATTACCTTAGCTGAACGTGGGACTCTTAGTAATTGTCGCATTGCTATTTCTGAGGCAGGAAATACAGTACCATCGATATTCGTGTTTCCTAGGGTTATGTTCTGAGAGTATTTTATTTTAAGTTGGGCACCAGAATGGGTAAGGTTAGCCAATTCTTCGAGTTGGATGTAAGACACCGACTTTATTGTCTTTTTGAAAAATTTCATTTCAATCCCACCGTGTTTTAATGATTCTTAATAATCACGAATCCCACCTGTCAATCACTATCATAGATTTGTGTAAAGAAAACGATATTGTTCTCTTGAACTTTCTACCGCATTGTTGGCACAAACTTCTTCTTCGCCATCGGTGGTGCCTTTGGACCTCTAAAAAGTGTTTTAATACCGTATGTGAAAGCTAGATAAAAGTCAATCCAAAGCAATAAAATGAATAAGTACTATATTACTAGTGTAAGGATACAATTTTTCTAATAAAGCAATCAGCACAACTATTCATATTAATTATAGCAAGATAATTATGTTTATGATAGTCAAATAATTACATATATAACAGTCAAATTAGATTAAAGTAATTAATTAGATTTATAGTAGTCAAGTGATTATGTTTGCAGCAGTCAAATAATTATGTTTCAATCTGTCCCAGTACAAAGGCGCCGACCAAACGGTATAGTGGTTAGCGTGCTAGCTTCTAGACCGCGAGGTTGCGGGTTCGAGTCTCGTGTTAGGCATGGGTGTTTGTAAATGTATGTTGGCTTGTCTAATGACGAATGTTTCGGCGCATTATATCCCTCGTGTTGCTGACGGTGCCAGATAATCTGAATACAACCAACCCAGTATAAAGGCAGTGTAATAGATCAAAAGTGTAACATACCACTGATTTTAGTGTTACTGTTTTTGCTGCTAGGAGGGAAAAAAAGAACACTTATAAATTCACTTTTTCAGTCTGACTGTCTGTCAGAAACTTTAAATTTGAATAACAAGAGAACCAATTATATGTTTTTAATGAAACTTGACAGATAGTTTTTATGCATACACAAAAACAAATATGAAAAAAAAAATACGTTTTAAAATTTTACGTTTTTTTTTTTTTTTTTTTTTTTTTTAAAGATTTTTGATAACCTTGAAAATGGTAGTAAATGATCACTAAGTTAAAGGGAACTTCAAAAATAAATTATAAAATATGTGGCTTGCTGTGAATTAAAAAGCATAGCATATATTTGACTGCCAAAATGTGCCTGTATATCCTACCCCCTCAATTTTCAAAGTTACAGTCAACAAAATTTGAGCAAAAAAATTAGTAAAATGGATGATTATTATTAGTTTTAAGGAAATCTATTTTGGTCCAGCAAAATATCTAAAATTCAACCAATAAACTTAAACGTTAAATATTTCAGACTTTGCTATCAAAATCGTAATTAAAAAAATCCATCAGTTTGTAAAAATTGAAAAGTACTTCCATAGAACTCTACAAGAAGTTTATATTTAGGCTTCAAATAGAGATATCGGATGAAAACTAGATATTTTATTCGAGGACAACTTTTCTCACTAAGTTTATCATCAAACTAGCCAAATAGCTAGCATTTTTCTTAAGAAAATTAATCGATTTTGCAGGGTGTTTGTTATTATATATCTCCATATATCCTTTGTCGGGGAAAATTTTAGTTAACAAATGAGCCAAATTGTATATACTTGGTATATGGACCAAATGTATCACGTTATAATCGTGTGTAGAAGAGTTTTTTTTAAAGACAGTGAATCTCACAACCTTACTTCCTTTACTCGTGAACCTCCGGATGTCTTTCCTTCAGCCTTACAACAACAACTCTTTATTTTTAAAGTATATGGTATGTAATTGAAAAAGTCAAATATTTGTTCACCTGACTTATTGAAGATTGAAGAGATTTCATAAAATCAAATGGAAAGTAGTTAACTTTATGTTGTGAATGAATCAGCTAATATTTGTACACTACGGGAAAAAAGTAGAAGGACAGACATATTTTGTAATTTATGCTTTGTATTTCGATCCTCCTGATCCAAATTTCTTTTTTTATGTAGTTTGGCTATTTTTTTCTTTTTTATAGAAGAGTAAATTTTATCTACCACTAGTAAAAATTAAGGAAAACAGTATTTAACGATTTTTGGTGTGTGAAAAAAGTAGAAGGACACGTGCTAAAATAATTTGTTTTGGAATATTGTAAACCTCAAAGGTAGGTGTTTCATTCTTTTTAACTGTTTTTGTTAAGAGAAACATACTATTTTATTGAAAATCCGTCGTTTTCATCTTTTTATAATGCCTAGAGGAAAACCTTTAAGTGAGTTTGAAAAAGGCCAAATTTATGCCTACAAAAACGATGGCAAAGGTGTGAGAGAGATTGCACGCCAGCTGCATATTAGTCGAAATACTGTTTCAAACTATATAAGAAATCCTAGTAGTCAGGGAACCAAAAAGAAGAGTGGCAGACCTAAAAAACTGACGCAACGCGATCAAAGAAAAATCATTCGGGAACTAAAAAGAACGGATGGAAGTATTGCCAAAGCTCAAAATAATGCAGGCATCACACACGTTTCAAGAAGAACTGTCTACAACTACATAAAAAGGTCCGAAAATTTCGTATTCCGAAAAAGGAAGCCCATCCCAAATGGAATGAAAGGCACATTGAACACCGACTGCACTGGGCTAAAAACCGCATGTCCTGGACGTCAGAATGGACCTCCGTTATATTTTCTGATGAGAAAAGATTTAATTTAGACGGTCCAGATGGCTACAAATACTATTGGCACTGTCTCGGTACTGAAGAAAAGACTTATTCTACCCGACAGATGGGAGGAGGGAGTTTAATGGTTTGGTTGGCAGTCGGGTACGGAGGAAAAACAAGCCTAGTGTTACTGAGTGGCAGGCAGAAACACACAGATTACATCCAAGTCTTGAATTCAGATCTCCTTCCCTACGGCGTTGAGCTAGGCGGAAATGACTGGATTTTTCAACAGGACGGAGCATCAATTCACACAGCTCATGGGGTTAAAAATTGATATGCAGCAAATAATGTTCGGGTTTTGCCATGGCCTGCTAAAAGCCCGGACCTCAACATTGTAGAAAACATATGGGCAATGATTGTTCGTCGCGTTTACGCGGAAGGCAAGCAGTTTGAATCTATAGTTGACCTTCGGAGAACTTTGAATTATGTATGGGACAATTTCTGCCAAACAGAAATTCAAACTTTATATGATTCGATGCCAAATCGAATTTTTGAAGTAATCAAAGCCAATGGTGGAAGAATTCCCTATTAATAAGAATTTTATTTGCATTATTTAGAAGTGTCCTTCTACTTTTTTCACAGAGTATAATGAAGTCAAAACTGATTTATTGCTGTACTTGACCTGTATTTTTTTTGTTTGATTTTTCAGATACAGATATCTGTTTGTAATTAGTAATTTAAAGTGTTACTCATTAAATTGTTATGGGAAAAAAATCTGTTTTTTATTCATAAAAAAAAATCATGTGTCCTTCTACTTTTTTCACGCAGTGTACGCTGGTTATCTACTAATATTCATTCATATAATAATCCCTATTGTTATGTGTTAATTTTTCTCATATACAAACATATAGAGCTGAGCGAGTATCCAGAAATTTCAAAACGTGTTTCATTCATTAGGAAAGGACAATGCTAGAGGTCACGTGTTTCAAGACGTTAGAAGTATTAGTCTAAAATTATTTGGTGGTATTCGATTTATGGTATTATGTTTACCAAGATACTATTACAAAAATAATTAAGTAACTCAATCAAAAATGAATTTTAATGTCATATAATTACCAAAATTAAAAGATGAATCAGCTTGACACTCAGACCAATTAAGGTCGGAAACAAAAAATTACAGAAGTTTAACGTATATATTAGTGTTGATAGTAAAATTAACCCTTTGCACTCGAGGCCTTTTTCGCGCGGAGAGACCAGCAACTCGAGACATTTTAGGTTCGATTGGCGTTTACGGATTTGCTTCATAGAAAATAAACACAGTCATTGGCCTTGCATCAAATTTCCACATCAAACCTACTGGTCCTCTCGTGTTTCGGCATGCAATCGTGTGGCGCCTGAGAGGCGCCGCTCGAATGCAAAGGGTTAACAAATATAAAAATTTTAAGTTACGGTTTTATCTGGCGTTGATAAAATACTTGATTTTATTTAATTTAATTAATAAAACAATTTTTTTAAACTTTGTATATATTTTTCAACTTAAAGAAACAATATAAACTGGTTAAATCACTGTATGATCTAACACTGATAAAACATTTTAATTCCATCGTTATGGACATTCGCTATGTTCTAAACGTAAGGTTATAATCTATTAAATAACTGCCTAATATGAGTGTTTTTCCAGTTTTTATGAAATATCCATAATGTTTTCGGTGGCCAATGAGGCTAATTTTTCTGTAACCTCATTGCGATTTCGAACAGAATGTGGTTGCATCATTATTATTTTTTTCCACGAAGATGCCGCAAAACGGACTAAATGAAGCTACACAACTCCAAAATTTCGTAATATCTAAGGTAGTCAAATTACATGTTTAGTCCGAATTTTGAGGGAGAATGCATTAAACGATAGTTTTTTAAAGGAGACGTTTTAGCGTTTCAAGTGTCAGTTGGGTGAAACCTCAAATTTTGAACATTCATACTTAAAAATAACAAAACTGTTGTGTCTACTTATTTTTGAAAGCAGAAACCTGAGCGGTAGCCCTTCAAGTAGCGCTGGCGCGGGGAATCGAATCGGAGTCCTCTCGCATGCTAAGCGAGTGTGTTGCCTCTGATATATGAGTTATGCTCGATAACACTTGATAGAACTTACAAAGGAACGAATTTGACCCCCGGAATTCTAAAAACTTCCGTATTGTAAAATGTATAGAGTATTTCAGTATTCATTTGTGACTGTCTGAATCTGCTAATAAAAGTATAAAAATTGTACCACGTATGTGTTAAACAATTTGAAAAGGTAAAATAAATACTTTAACTTTTTAACTTAAAGTAACCTACTATACGGTCTTTAAAAGTTTTTTTTTTTCTTTTTCTTTTGTTGCTGAAATAACAAAATCCAAAGGAAATGCGGAAAAACTAGGGATGTGGAGAATCGCACAACTTTCAATTACACTATAATACTGACGTGGATTTGTGTCATTTACCGTTTTTATATTTTCATAATTCATTTAGAGGAAATGGTCAGTTTGGCGATTTATATATTTTTTGCGATAATTCTTGTATGTATCTTAAAAAAAGAAGGAAAAAAAAAACTTTGCCAAAGTGGTGATTTTGGCGAAATATTTTTCGTTAATCCTTATATTATACTTTATTATAAGCGAAACTGAAGGAAGAAGAAAAAACGATCGTTGATGAGGTATGCTCAAGGAAATAGAACTCTGCATTGAAAGCATTCGTTTTCCAACTCTTTACTCCATTACAGCATTTTTACGGGAATTTCGGAGGTGGGGATGTTTAGAACACCTTAAGAGGCATTACCACAGTGATTTTGAACAAAACCGTTAGAGCCGTTTTGTAGCAATTACTGAAAAATATGATTTTTTTCAATGGCAGCTACTTTACGCTCATGCTCAATTTTGATGAAAACCTTAACGGTAGGTCCCATGGCTACCACCAACTCGTACACAAAATTTGAATATCGTAGCTCAATTTGTTCGGGAGTTATGCTGACCACATACACACATACAGAAATTCTTTCTAGATCACTTTTTTGAAATCAGGATGTTCCAAAACGTAAAGAAATGCAAAAAAATAAAAATAAAAAAAAATTTACCGAATGCTATACTTTCATTACCCTATGTATACATATGAATAATTTAAAATAAATTAATAGTTTAAAAAACTAAAAAATACGCTTTAATAGAAAAGTGAACTAAAAAGTAGAAATTAATTTTAAATAAGTTTGAAATAAGAATAGAGTGATTAACAAGAAATATTTATTTTATCGTAAAAAAGCGTGGGGTGCTTTTTAAGATATTTTCATAATGGCTCTACTCTTACCAATATCTGTCATTAAATATTTTCAACAATTGACATCAAGCACCCCACGCTTTTTTACGATAAAATAAATATTTCTTGTTAATCACTCTATTCTTATTTCAAACTTATTTAAAATTATTTTCTACTTTTTAGTTCACTTTTCTATTAAAGCGTATTTTTTAGTATTTTAAACTATTAATTATTTTCTACTTTTTAGTTTGGTTTTCTATTAAAGCGTGTTTTTTAGTTTTTAAACTATTAATTATTTTTTCTGTAAACTCTAATTTTTTTTCAGTTAGTGTACAAAACTCTCCAGTTGTTTCTGCCAATAGTCACATACTTGTCTCAAATTTAAGTCATGTGTATGCCTTAGTACACACCGTATTACTTGGCACAAAACACTACCATGTCTCTGAATATGAAAAATCACTAATCCTGAAGATCCTGGTAAGGATAATGCGACTTAAAAAAACACGCTTTGTATAACTGTCGTTCAAACGATAAATCTTTCAAACGGCACACCAGGGTTCGATTTCGGAGAAGGTTGGTTGGTAGGAATTTAACTGCGCAAGGGCAACACGAGTTAATCATTGTGATAAAGCGACAAACTTATTGAATTGTCATCGGTCCTTAATAAGTATGCCAAATGTCGAGTTAATCCGACGTTTTGAAGGGGGTCAAAATCATGTTCAAAGATTCCGTTACATACTAACATACAAACATACGTCTGAAGCTAATAAAAGCGTATTAAAAAGAAGGTTTTTCGTTCACGTTAAATCAAATTTAAAAAAAAAAAAAAAAAAAAAAAAAAAACTGTTTGATGAAAAAATTGCATGCTATTTATGAATGCCTTTAACAAGCTGTCGATTGAAACAAAAATTACTAAAATATATTATTATTTGAGGGACTGAGAAGCAAAGGAGTCTAAGTGACTTATCTTAACTTTTAAGAAAATACACTTTAAATCCTCTTATTTATATTAAATTCTATGAAAATTATTAGTTGTTCAAATACTAACCTATCACTAGCTGTTTTTACATATGTCTCTTATGAATTATAACTTACGTATGCCTATTATAAATTATTAATCACTAATATCCATTCATTTAAAAAAATCATTTATATCCTTTTGCTTCTCAGGCCCTCATTTAACAATTTATGACTAAAAAGCATTTTTTCTTTTTGACATTAGTTTGGCATTTCATTGCTACCATATAAATTACAACTCATTCAGGAAATAATCATCAAATTTGGTATTTCCGCGTTTTTTTTTTTTTTTTTTTTTTTTTAAATCTAAATGTGGGATAATAGTATGGGATTACTATTGAACTTTTTAAAGCTTCATTTAATTTTAATACATACAAGGTGAGACCAAAAAGTAAGGTGACTGATGTCATAATAATCTCTGTATTATATATTTGCAGATAAATACATCACTGTCCTTCAGAGTAGTTTACAATACACTTCTGACAACGTTCATACAAGTTCTTGAAACTTCTGAAAAAGTCCTCCTTTGAGACTGTCTTAAGTTCCTTGGTAACAGCAGCTTGAATGTCTAAGATTCTTGGCCGACCAAACTGTATAGTGGTTAGCGTGCTGGCTTCTAGACCGCGAGGTTGCGGGTTCGAGTCCCGTGTTAGGCATGGGTGTTTGTAAATGTATGTTGGTTTGTCAAATGACGAAATGTTTCGGCGCATTATAGCCCTCGTGTTGCTGACGGCGCCAGATAATCTGAATACAACCAACCAATCTAAGATTCTTGAAAATCGGTTTCCCTTCAGTGCCAATTTCAATTACAGTATTTCACCCTCCTTATTCCTCTGATCAAGAGCCAGCAGATTTTTTCCACTTTCCACAACTGAAATTGGCATTGAAGGGAAACCGATTTTCAAGCATCTCAGACATTCAAGCTGCTGTTACAAATTAACTTAAGACACTCTCAAAGGAGGACTTTTTCAGAAGTTTCAAGAACTTGTATGAACGTTGTCAGAAGTGTATTGTAGACAGCGGGAACTACTTTGAAGGACAGTGATGTATTTATCTGCAAATATGTAATACAGTGATTATTATGACATCAGTCACCTTACTTTTTGGTCTCACCTTGTAGATAAACCGTTATGTAATAAAAAAAAAATAAAAAAAATATTCAAAACGTTCCTTAAATTACAACGGTACTTTCCTTTTTTTTACTTCATCAATTAAAATACAAAATATAGCCAGTGTTTGTTTAAATTTTTTTAAAAAGATACTTTTTCACTCTATATACCTGCACTCCTCGCGATAAAGTGTTATTTTCGCCACGATTTCTGATTAAGAAAAGTTTAATATTTTGCACGTTTTTATAAAAATATTCTTTTTGTGTAAATTAAAACCAGGAAATATCTTTACAGCCCATTTGCAGCTTAACAACCTTCGTTGACAATTTTTTTTATAATGCCTGCAAAATAATTCAATGATGGTTAATGTCAATTTTTTTATATCACATCATAGTACATTATGGGATCTATTTCCCATTTTGGTATAGAAGCACATTAGTGACCCGACTGGTTTTGGAGCTAAAGTAAAACTAAGCGCTGTTTCTAGTTGCTATAAAACTATTTAGATAACCATTAAGGAGCTACAATTTGACCATGTTTATGTTTTAAATAAAGCTTAGGAAATCTGCAAAAAATCATCAAATCCCTATAGATCATCTGTACCTTAATTTTAATTCACAGAAATATTTTATAGATTGTTTTTAAAGCTTTCCAAATGCTAAGATCCATATGTATATCAGTGGGTGTTTACCAACGCTGGGCCACACAGTGTGAAATATAAACTATACAGTCTACTGCTCGAAAGAATTTTTTTATTTATTGGAACCGCTTGAAATAACTTAATTACTAATATCTAACTTCAACTTATCGATAGTGAATGTTTTTTTTTTTTTTTGTTTTTTTTTTTTTTTTTTTGTACTAACTTGAAATCAAGAAGGTTAACAATCACCACATTGAAATCTATATTAACAACTCCTCTCCAAACTAGTTAGTGTCTGTTGGTAACAAAGTCACCTTTATATACAACATTAGATGCTTAACAGTATGGCAGCTATTCATTTGGCTTCATCTGCTTGTAGAGGAGAAACCACTTATGAGCTATCCAAAAGCTACAGTTAGGGATTAATGAACAAATATTTTGGAAAGGAAAATTGAAGGGGAAAGGAACAGTATTTGATCTTTGCCTGACAATCATAATTAGTATCCAAAGAAAAGAGCCACTAATAAGACTTTTTTGTGTCTAATAATGCTTGGGTTTGTTCCCAGGGGTGCACCATTTATGCCTTTTACAAATTTTAATTCATCCGATCTCTGCAATGGTACAAACCTTACTGTGAAGAAATTTATGTCCAATATTACTGTCTCAAAAGTTTAAGTAAGAATGAATGACAGTTTTTATGAAATATAATATTTGCAAAATATATTATTAATTATGTATTAACAAAATAAATATTTTCAACACAACATCAGTTGCAGTAAAAAAAAAAAAAAAAAAAAAAAAAACACATATGTGTACTTCTTTTTGAAACATCAATAATAAACATTTTAGAATCATAGAATAAAGTTCAGTAAAGAAAGTATATTACTTTAAGATACTAACGACACCCTAAAATAAACTGCCATAGGGATTAAATGCTGAACAATTATAACACTATAAAATCAGGCAATTTTTCAACCTAATGCTAATTAACCAGGGATATCAATACACTAATTTCACAGTATAAGTGCTGTTTATATTTTTTAGTAAAATGCATTAACTTCAGATAATTTCTTAACTTTCAGTTAAATTACTGCGGGGCAAAAGCACCACTGTCTTCATATACATATATATTGCAATAATGAGATTGGATGAAATGGCTGAACAAAGATCAATCAAACGCAATTAAATTAATTACGAAAGAAAATCAAAACCATACAGCTATTCTTTGACAATAATTATCAATTCACTCATATTTTCCCATTACAGAAAGATCGCCCGAAAACACGAATCATATCGGAAACTAAAGGACTGCCTTAGGTATGGAAACCCTTGATGAGGTCGCTAATTGGGAGACGGGAGGAATTCCCTGGAACTTATCAAAATATAAGTCAATCTTAAGGTTACCTAATAAAAGAGAAACATACCTCATAACTTGCCTCCAGTGAATTTCCTCACTAACCATTTTGTGATGTCACTATTCCAAAGGAAATGATGTCCCATAAAGAGCTAACTCTTTGAAACTATTGGATTATGTCGTCATACAATTGAGTAGGTAGAATGTCTTCGGTACCATTTTGGTTTACCTATAAACCTTGAAATCCATCGATCAATTCAACGAAAGATGCTTTTTTGGAACGATCGCCATCTTGATTCGATTTGTTGTTGCCACTCCTAAAGAACGTAATCTTCACGGGACGTGAAATTACGGAATGCCCCCAAGTAGGCAACAAAGTGTTGTCGAAGATCTGCTGTAAATGTTTATGGAAAGACGAAGAAAAGACTTTACCCTGTGTAGTTTATAGGATACTTTAATTCAGTTTAGCTCATTAGGTCTTCGGAAATTAGCTACTTAAACAAAATGACAGGCTACTTTGCCCTTGACTCTCTTCATGGCAGCGTTGAAGTCCTCCAGCAAGTCAGGCCCAGTGGGCCGTATTAATCTTATTTCATGAGGGAAAATTAGGAATTTATTCAACGCGTCGAGTCGACGTTGCCTTAGCGCGTATTGAATGCTAATAATATGCGAAGAAGGGGGAGACATAGTTGTTTGAGTAAAGAATAAACAATTTGCCCTGTCGTTTATTTTCAACAGAATGAGACACAATATATTATACTTGCTTCGGATGACTTAGAGCGTCGTAGGGGTTGGGAAATTCTAATTAGATTTCCACACTTCTGTAGATGGATTTTACAAATAGATTACCTTACAAAGGAAAATATTACGCCACTTATGCTAAAAATTCTTCATTAATAAGATATTTTGACTATGTTATATGTATTACATTTAATTACAAGCAAATTTATTTTAAGTTACAATTCATTACATTTATATTTTAGATATTGATAAAACTGTAAAGTATCTGAAAAAGTAATTGTTTCATATCTATTTTAATACTTTTATGAAATACTTTATAGTTAACCATTACTTATTTCCTAAACCAAGACAGTTATTACAGTGTACTTTAAAAATATCCTTTCAACTTACTAAAAAAAATACCTTTTTAATACTTTAAAATTACATTTTTCCTTTTTTCTTTAAAAATATTATTAACGTTATGTAATAATAACTGAATACCAATGCTACGACATGAAATTTCCTACTGCATGTATTTCGACAACTAATTTCCTCATCAACAATTCATATCCTCACATATTATTCACAATGTCAAAGTATTACAAATTCCACCCAAACTGAGTAACTATATTTACTCTTTATGATCAAAATATTCTAAAAAAGGGCAGTTTTTTCTAGCTAGTTACCTCATTAAAAAAATTTCAGAATAATTAAGGACAACAAATTGTAAAATTGGATTTCCAATAGTATAAAAAAAGAGACTTAGTAAAATTAAAAATTCTCCCTTCAATCATGTCTCCTAAAAATCTTTCATCAATCACGATTTTTTTCGTACAACAAACTACTCGTACAGCATATTATAAGCATTCTTATTTCATGTGTTTGAAATGTAGGAACACAGTTTAACTTTAAAAACCACTTACATTCTGACAAAAACATTTCACCAAAATTTTACAGCAAATACCATTAATAAAAAAGATTATTTTAGATTCCTTTCTAATGCAGTGCTAAGCACAACCCTTACTAAAAAAAAGGGTATTTTAAAGGTATTTTTAAGGTTTAAACTAGGTATTCAAGGTTTTATTAGGTATTTTTGAGGTTTTAACTAAAAATACCTCATGGAAAAATACCTAACTCAAGGTATTTTAAGGTATTATTTTTAGAAACCTAAAGAAACCTGCGAAGCTTCAGGTATTTTTAAGGTTTTGGAAAGGTTTGTGATAAAAACCTCCAGATTCTAGAGGTTTTACTAATGTATTCAGGAGAATACCTTTTAATACCATGACTAAAGGAATGTATTTTAAGGTTTTTTCTTTAAAACCTAGAGAAACCTATGAAGCTTATAATGTATTTTTCAGGTTTTGCATGGTTTCTGATAAAACCTCCAGATTTTAAACGTTTTACTAAGGTATTCAAGTGAATACCTTTTAATAACATTACTAAAGGAATAATAATAATAATAATTAATAATAATAAATAATAATAATAAATAATAATAATAAATGATAAATAATAATAAATAATAATAATAATAAATAATAATAATTAATAATTAATAATAATAATGATAATGATAATGATAAATAATGATAATAATAATATAATAATAAATTTAAAAAAAAAAAAAAAAACTTTTAATTTCACACAAAATGCATATTGTTTTAAATTAGAACAGTAAATTCTAAAATGCATTCCGCATTTAATTATTTTTTTTTTTTTTTTTTTTTTTTTAAAGTACATGATAAATTATAATTTGAAAAATTATTTAATTTTTTTTGCATGAGGAATGAAACAAAAGCAAAATCAGTATTCAAGTGCATAAGAAAAAAATCAAAACACTTAAATTAATTGGTTTAATTTTTAGAAACCTAAAAACACCTGTGAAGCTATTAAGTATTTTTAAGGTTTCGCGAGGTTTCTGATAAAAACCTCCAACGTTTAAAGGATTTGCAAGATACTTTAGGGGATGACGTAAGGATTCAAATTGGTCACGTGCTATAACTATCCAATCAAAACACGAGTGTCCTCTGTCTTCTTCATCCTGCTCCAGACCAGGCGTGAGCTAAAGGCTTGACCGTGTTGTTCTTTTTCCTCAAGCAACTTTCCATTACCCTGATCCAAGGTAAGAAAAGTTTTGTAATTCGAAAATGTGTACTGTTGTATAAAATTTGCAGTGTACTGGTTGTTTCGATTTTTGTTATTCATTTGATATACTTCATTGAAATGTAGTGTGTAGAGTTGAACGTAATGCAGATGAATGCTTTTTGTAAAATATAAGACATTAAATCAATTAGATTTCTCCTGTTATTTTACTGGCTAATTTGAAGGCTAAAATTCAAAAAGTTGTGTATTTCAAAAAGTAATTTAAATGAAATTTGTTGTTAAACATTACGATATTTATCTGAAATGGAGTAGTTTAAATTCTGGTGATTGATGATTTAATTAGTTGCAAATTTAAAATTCCAACAATTTTTGCAGGATTGCATTGTATTTTTTTTTTTTTTTTTTGTGTGGAGTTAAGTGCTTTTAATCCCTTTGACATCTTGTCCCTTCCTTGTTCAGTATCAACCATACAATGCTGCTTCAAGTATAGTTGTTATAAGTTTAGCATTAAAAACAAGTATTTTATTTTGGAAAATTATGATTTTGATGTACAATAAAGAAATTTAAATATATTTTTAGGCACTCTTTACTGACTCCCCTCTTGAAGGAATATCCTGACAGAATAGATTTTGTCCATCATCGATGTTGTTTTCAACAACAGTGGTTAGTAAGGAAAGTTCAAATACCCGCCACTTCCTAATGACAGGGACGATTTAGTGCTCCAGAAAAACACTGTATTACAGTCTGTTTCACAGGTAAAATTCTTTCAAATTGAAATGTAACATTTTTAGAATTAAATTAGTCGATGTGTCACAAACGTGCCTCCCCTTTTCCCAAACTGAAAAATGCGCCCCCTCTCTCTGAAAAACAAAAGCTTTTTTAATTTTGGCTGAAAGGGAAAAGCTATACAATTTGTGGTTTCCCTCTCATAATTCCTATGCTAACTTCGTCCTCAGGTCAACACCTCAGCTGCAGAATTAAACAGAACAGAAATTATAAATTTGTTTGGAATAGGGGCATAATTTACATTTTAAGAATTCAAAGAAAAACCTGTGTCAATATATGGAGCTTGAGTTTCTTTTTTTAGCAAAGTTACAAATCAATTGTCCCGTTTGTACATATTGCAGTCAATTATTGTTTGCCCAAAAGTTTATTTTTAAGAATGCAAAAATTAATTATTCTAGTTGCACCACTATTTGTAAAATAGCAGTGGAACTTAAGAGAGGAGGCAGCTTTTCCCCCTATAAAATTTTCAAAGGTAAGGCACAAAAGGGAAATTTCGATAATTAATCACTTATAACTCAATTTTTTAATCAAAAAATAGTTTAATTCGGTGTTTATTATGGAGTTATTTAGATGCTTGATGACACTTGAAATATTTTAGTGGCACTTTATACGTAGAGAGGTTCCCATATGCACGATTTCTCCTCAGGAACTCATATTAACATATTTAGGGGTCCAAAAACTCAGTTGTAGAGAATCATTTATTACTATAGTTGTCAAATGATATTTAAGAGTTCAGGCACTGCACTTGACGGGGCCTTAAAACTTCAAAATTGTGCCTATAATCATCAACGTTGGAATAAATTTTGTAAGGCCCCTGCATGTAAAGATGTTTAACTTGAAAATTTTGAATTTATTTGAAATTTTTTTTGTATTACATTTTATAAATACTTTGCACTAATCTATTAATTAATCCTATTTAATTATTGAAATGAGAAGCACTTAGGGCCCACACACAATTCAAATATGTTCTATCACCCAAATTGTTATCAAGAACTGCTTATGACCCCTTTAAATATTTAAGTATAATAACTTATTACAAATCCAAATTGAAAAACTTGCTTTAAATTAAAAAAAAAAGTATGTCGAGTATGGTGAAGGGGCCAATTGTTTTTTCGTCCCTGTCTTAGCAGTTTTATACAGAGAAATACCATTTTCTTTCCAAATTTTAAATTCATTTATTCATTTTTTAACTTTTAATTTGGAAACCTTACAACTATAATCGGAAAAGAGGTTGTTGAATTAAGACTTTCGTATTACACATGACTTTGCAGTAAATTAAAAAGGGATATCACGACTATCACATTAATATACAAAATAAAAAAAAAGGAGTCCCGGTAGCCTAATGAATTATGACTTCGAGTTTGTGATGGAAGACTCACAAGTTTGGTCTGGCCTCACCGAATAACGGTGTGTATATTAATGAGGGCTAGTGAACATAAATACATTGTAACCTCTATACTTTATTGCTGTTGTGTTGGGATTAAGGTGAGAAGTGCTCACTCAGATATTTACTTCATTATTTGATCAGAGGTCATTGTAGCAGAAATAGGTGACCGGAATAGATTTCCCAAATATTCAAACAAAAATATAAATATATATGATGCAATTGTCAAATCAAAGGTATTATCGTTGTTCTACAACTTGCAAGAATTTAATTAGAAATATTATATAACGAATACACCCTGAGCCTGATGCAAATACTCGTAAGAAATATGCTGATAAATCATTCAAATGAGGAAAGACTATTTATAAAAAAAATTGTGATTGTGGTAGACATACATTTGTTCTTTTTGTATTCCTTTTGTAATATTTTTTGTTACCTCGCAAATTCTGAAAACTAGATATCTGCTCTCTGACTGATAAAAAAATGTATATTAACAAATAAACATTCTATGTGGAACACTTCAAAATAACAATGAAAATCATTGCTCTTTAACTCCTGCCCTGTATCTGTACTTGTCTCTGGAGAAATCAGTGATGCAATTGCCCAGGCCACAGGAGACAAGTTTGGAATGTTTTATGTGCAGAAAAAATGGCAGCAAAGAAATTATCTGTTGATTATACTTGATTTCTTAAATTTAAATTTATTTGTATTCTGTTTTGCTTCTTCTAAAATTATTGTTACATTATTGTGACATACCTAGTTTTATCATTGTACATTGTTGTCTCTGTATTATTCCGATTGTCTGTGGACCCAGACGAATGGTCCTTTTCATGGCCAAAGTCTGACAACTCTCCTTGACTTACTGACTATTTAATGCTTGTTTTAAAAGAAAATTTCCCTGCCCATTTATTTTTCAAGATATTATTTTGAATCTGTGATAATTTCATATCTTTTTGAATGTTTTAGTTTTTCATGAGTACCTACTTGCTTGTTCTAAAAAATGTTTGGAGCAATTTAAATACCCTATTCCTATGCATTCATTTTAAGTATTTAGAGGATATGCAACTATTCCTTTCTCTCATTATTTTTAGGGATTTATTTGGACTTCACTCTCCAATTTTGTTATATTACTAGCTGTATGAACTCCCATTGTCAGGGACAAGGTTGCAATTCCTTCCCCCACCCCCCATCGTTACATAAAACAATTTAATGTACCTTTTCTCTGTTTATTCACATATCCAAAAATATTTATATATCCCGGACCCCCAATTCCCCATCGATATCACCCCTCCAAAATTAATTTCCCCATCAATACAGTCATTCCAAAATCCAATTTTCCTTTAATACTGCTATTCCAAAATCTATTTCCCTATCAATACCCTCCCTCCAAAATTCATTTTTCCTTCAATACTGCTATTCTAAAATTTATTTCCTTATCAATACCACCATTCCAAAATCCATTTTCCCTTCAATACTG
This sequence comes from Linyphia triangularis, assembly GCA_963978545.1. Classification (NCBI taxonomy): domain Eukaryota; kingdom Metazoa; phylum Arthropoda; class Arachnida; order Araneae; family Linyphiidae; genus Linyphia; species Linyphia triangularis. Next base: position 52,110,589 of record OZ021732.1, on the reverse strand, counting down.
CTATTCCAAAATATATTTCCCTATCATTAGCCTCCCTCCAAAATTTATTTCCCCATCAATACCACCATTCCCAAATCTATCTGTGTAAGAAAACCATTGCATCTTATAATACAGTGTTCCCAGGTGGTCACCATCCAAAGGACTGACCGCTCACGATGATGCTTGACTTCGGTGATAGAACAAGAACCGGTGTGTTCATCTCGGTATGAAACCATACAAATACAAATAAAGCTGAATACCTCTCGCTACCGCAGGGGTGGCACCCTCCAAGATTTGAAAACTATATTATAAGATGCAATGGTTTTTCTTACACAGATAGATTTATGAATGGTGGTATTGATGGGGAAATAAATTTTGGAGGGAGGGTAATGATAGGGAAATAGATTTTGGCATACCAGTATTAAAGGAAAAATGAATTTTGGAATGGTGGTATTGATAAGGAAATAAATTTTAGAATAGCAGTATTGAAGGAAAAATGAATTTTGGAGGGAGGGTATTGATAGGGAAATAGATTTTGGAATAGCAGTATTAAAGAAAAATTGGATTTTGGAATGACTGTATTGATGGGGAAATTAATTTTGGAGGGGTGATATCGATGGGGAATTGGGGGTCCGGGATATATAAATATTTTTAGATATGTGAATAAACAGGGAAAAAGGTATATTAAATTGTTTTATGTAACGATGAGGGGAGGGGGAAGGGTTGCAACTTTGTCCCTGACATAAATTTTCACACCGGAAATTGTATTATTATTCTTAACCAATTATGAAGTGAAATGTAAAAGGCACATATTATTTTAAGAACTTTTGCTAGCTTCTCTTGATGGTGAGAAAGTAATCTTTCTGTATGAATTCTTAGATAGGTTGGAATATTGGAAGAGTGTGACAGGGTTTTTGATTTTGAAAAAAAAAAATATGATTTTATCGTTTGTTTCTGATTTCGAAACAAATCACATATGCCCTGCTAAAAATATCAAACTATTATTATGAGGATTTAAAATTGTTATTCATATTAAATAGAAATTTCAAATTGACGCTTTTATCTGAACAAGCGTAGTTGATTGTTTTCCCATAAAATATTTCTTTAGTGCAGGTCTTGGAGAAAAGTGAGAATTCGTTCACATTTTGTGTTTAATAATGCAAAAAAAGTCAATGTTTCAAGAACTGATCTCACTAATATCGAGGAACTACTTCCTCACTTAACTTATGTTACAAAATATTGCACACATTCTGCTATAAAAAAAATTAAATATTCAGAAGGTAAAATAAACACTTGAGTATATTTTAAAATCCAGAAATAGAAATGTACGAATATACATATAGATACAATCATGATTTTCAATGGGTATTCAAGTTTTCTGAGTAATCTTTTAAATGTGTTCAAGGTTGTTTAAAAAATATAAAATTAAAGGCTAATATTCAAAATTAATTCTGATTATCGCTTATTTCTTGGTATTTTCTCAAATGAATTGTTAAATTAGTACCCTTCGTGTTGTTAAATTAGTAGCTATACTCTTCATAATTTGATTTACTACCTGTGTTAATATATGGGGAGCTGTTAAACAAATACGGACTTGACGCCTAATTAGTTTCTTATAGAAATCAAAATAAGCATTTTTTTGTACTACTTTTAGAGCCGCTTTGAAATGAAAATATTTCGGGGGCAAATAAAGACGGGTTGAATTTTGTAGCCTCCGAATAACTTGTTCTTTTGAATATGTATTTTATAGCAATTTTATATTTTTAGGGCTTTTTAACAAGTATCATCCTGAAGTTTCTTGGGGTGACTGGTACAGTAAACCATGTCTATTCTTATGCAAGATACAGGTGGAAGATCCAGACAGGACAGCCTCAATCTGGATATTCTTGCAAATTTACGCCGAAAACAAAGTTGCAGAGAAAAGAAATTTTTTTAAAAAACAAACAGGCTCAAGGCCCAACAAGGTTGGTTGAGTAACAAATACATATCCTAAAAATGATTATCCTAATGTAAAATAGTGTTAAGTACATATTAATAAAAATTATTTGTATGATAATTGTGTCAAAGTTATTGGTTCTCTTTTATACACAGTAAAATAGAATGTAATAATTTTCCTAGGTTTTATTAGATTTCTAAAAATTCCTTTTGAAGTCTATTAAAATATGTTTTTAAAAAATTGTGGAAGTTTTGTCAAAAAAAACTTCTACATATTTTAAAATTATTTGTGGTTTACCTTTTCGGTTTATTTTAATGTACTTCATTGACAGATGTTCGAGGAAACTGTTTAGGTAAATACCTTATTGAAAGGTATTCTAGAAAAAATCATTCAGGTTTATATAGAATACCTCCTTAAAAAGTATTCTAAAAAACCGTTTAGGTTTATATAAAATACCTTTTTAAAAGGTATTCTAGGAAACCGTTTAGGTTTATATAAAATACCTTGTTGAAAGGTATTCTAAGAAACCGTTTAGGTTTATATAAAATACCTTGTTGGAAGGTTGGTTGTATTCAGATTATCTGGCGCCGTCAGCAACACGAGGGCTATATTGCGCCGAAACATTTCGTCATTTAACAAACCAACATACATTTACAAACATCCATGCCAACACGGGACTCGAACCCACAACCTCGCGGTCTAGAAGCCAGCACGCTAACCACTATACCGTTTGGTCGGCCCTTGTTGGAAGGTATTCTAGGAAACCGTTTAGGTATATATAAAATATCTTGTTGAAAGGTATTCTAGGAAACCGTTTAGGTTTACATAAAATACCTTGTTGAAAGGTATTCTAAGAAACCGTTTAGGTTTATATAAAATACCTTGGGACAGGTATTATGGAAAACCTGTTTAAGGTTTTAATCTGCACCATTTAGTAGGTAAAAATACCTTAATAAAATACCTTAAAAATACCTAATAAATACCTTAATAAAATACCTTAAAAATACCTAATAAATACCTAAAAAAAAACCCTTGAAAATACCTTAGGATTTTAGTAGGGGAAAGGTCGTATCTACATGTTTTATTCAAACTGAGTTAATTGTTAGCAGATGGCGCTCTGTGTAATTTGTTCTACATAACAGTGAAGGTTATTGGTCGTATCGGCACAGAAAATATTAGAACAATCAATAAGTTGGCACCTACTATATTAAGTTGTAATATTTGAAACTGCAATTTCTCCTTTTGAGCTCAGTTGCATGACTTCTGTGCCTAGCACAACATTATAAATCTACAGCGATGTGCGCTAACGGGAGTTGAACCAGGGATTCCTAGATCAGTGAACAGGCATGCTAACCACTAGACAAAAGTAACCACTAGTTCTCAGTTAGTAGCGAAGAGGCGAATAATTGAGTTGAGTGCGTTGAGTGTGAGTTGAGTGCGTTTCGTGAGAGTCGAGTGCGTTGCGTGAGAGTTAAGTGAGTTGCGTGTGGCAGTGAATCGCCAGAGGTTCCTTGCTGAGTTGGTAGTGTGGAAGACAAGCAGTATTTCTCAGAAAGCGCCGATAGATGGCAGCATGATTTAGTTGCCCCGTAGTCACCAATGTACGCTAACGGGAGTCGAACCATGGAATCCTAGATCAGTGGACAGGTGTGCTAACCACTAGACAAAAGTGATCACTAGTGTCTAGGTGTTGTATCTGTCATTTTTACACTAGACCACCACAAATCGTAAGCATACTGATTTAGGTTGTTCTTTTAATAAATACAATCATGAATGGAGCTTATTCTGGAACATGTCATAAACAGCTACCATCTTCCCGGTAAAATAAAATGACCATTGTGATTGGTTATGAAATTTAAAATTCGAATTCTTTTGTACGTGTATTATGATTGGTCATAAGTTTGTAGAAATTTTTGCTAATCGATGAAATCTCTCTCAATATAACGCTTTGCATAAGAACCATTTTTAATTGGAAGCATTATTCAGATTGATGATCTAATTAACAACACGCAGCATAAACTATAAGCAAGGCACATAACTAGTATTAATACCTATTAACTTAGGTGACTATATATTATAATATTTGACAATAAAGCCTATTGACTTTTATAGAAATGACTAAATAAATTTAGTTTTGACTTTGATTTTGAATAATGTAGAAAATAAAAAAAAAAAAAAAACACAAATCTGTCGAATTTCAGTATTTACTAGCAAACGCAGCTAAAAAACATCATAGTTTATACCATATATGCCCATTTTTGTACGTTTCGAATCTATGTTGTAAGTTTCAAAGAAATCTATTGAATCATTTTAGCATGGCTTAGTAATGAATAATAATTTCGAAAACTTTCACATTTATTCATATACATGATTTTGTTCAAATAAAATATAAGAATTCTTTTTTATTTTTTAAATAATAATTATATTTTTAATACTATTTAAATAAATTATATTTCTTATATTCTCAAAAAATATGTATTGATCATTTTATGGTAATCTTATTTACACTAATTCATTGCAGCTAATTAATCCTACATGGGATTAACTACTGCTTTTTCTAATTTTTCTTTCTGTTTCTAAACATGAAAATGGTATGCTAAAACTTGTAATAAGTTGTAGCAATTTATGTCTTTAAAGGAAGTATATAATTTTCGAGTGCCATCCTAAATAACTGTATAGTTACTTTTTTTTTGTTTACAGATAACAGCAAATTAACCTTTAGATTGTGTTTAGAACAGGTGAAATGGATATTTTTTCAAAATCATAAATATTTAAATATTGATTTATGATCAACCCACTATTTACAGTCTTCAAAACAACTAAACTAGACGAAATACCAAACGTTTTGAGTGCAGTTATTTAGATATTTATCCGGTTCATAATTAGTTTCGTGGTTTTGAATGTAAGATCAAACTAAAACCTTTCGTTACCTGACTAATTAAACTCACTTAAATACCAATTCCCGTTGTTGGACGAACTAATAATTCGCAAATAATCCACACCAGGCTAAAGACATAATGCCCCCAAGTAATGCCCCCAAGTCATACATAAACAAACCTAAGGACTTAGCAGCCGACTCTTTGAAAACAGCGTCGTAATTAAGCCTAAAAGCTGTAGATAACTCCGAAGCCAATATTAATACTTTCGTGCTAAAAGTAACTCCTTCGATCAATTTCTCTGCGAGTGTTTCAACTGCAATTAGTTCCGAATTTTGTCCTTTAAGCTTTAACGGCTCAAAAGGCTTCCACTATCATCAACTGCTGGCTCGACTAAGTCCTGTAACAACATTCGTCGGAGACAGTTTGTTTATGCTGGAGGTAGTTCAAAATTCAATGGTGAGGTGGACCTAGCGACTGATTATTCTTGAGTCTGCCAAGAGAGTCGTGAATCAATAGCAATTTGGCACCTCTAGTTTAGTCAACAGGTTAGAATTTTTAGTGTTAGGGTTTTGGGCAATGCTAAAGGGCATCTAGATGTGAGGAAATATGGAGAATGGAATGCTAGGATTTAAATACGAGTAAAACTAAATTTATGAAGAGAGATAGTGCTGGGAAATCTCTATGCCCTATTCAATAAAAGTTAAACTATTCAAGGGGAATATATAGCCGACCAAACGGTATAGTGGTTAGCGTGCTGGCTTCTAGACCGCGAGGTTGCGGGTTCGAGTCCCGCGTAGGCATGGGTGTTTGTAAATGTATGTTGGCTTGTCTAATGACGAAAGTTTCGGCGCATTATAGCCCTCGTGTTGCTGACGGCGCCAGATAATCTGAATACAACCAACCAACCAAGGGGAATATATAATGCTAATTTGTTCAACAGTAATACTAAATTCAGTTTACTTCAACGATTGTGTTCAGTGCAAATTTTTTTCTTCAATATTATATTCAATAATTCAATGAAACATTCTTAGCATCAGTATTCAATTGAAATATAAAGTATAGGTATACCTATACGACACTAATTGTCGTATTGATACTGCAGAGATGTGCGCTAACAGGGAGTCGAACCCCAGGGACTCCCAGATCAGAAGACAGACCCGGTAACCACTAGACAAAAGAGATATCTGGTGTCAATGAGTTGTATCCGTTATTTGTACACGAGACCACCATAATGCCTATATAACTGTAATAGTCTTCATTTTCACAATGCCAGTTTTGCGAGAGTTAAATGTGTTATGTAAACAGAACAAATATTCACATTTCATATTACTATTTTAAAATCTAGGATATTAATATAAACTTTGAAAAATGCGTCCGCGTGATTAATCTTAAAGCTTCTGTTGCTATAATTACCAGTAGGATTGACAATTTTTACAACAGATTAGCTGCATAACAAGATCTCACAGCAAAGTTTATAAATTGAATGCCACCATACCGATAATGCTTTTAATTGAATTTCCACCTTTGATAAAATGTTGTCATATATTTTAATAAGATCAGGTTAATATTTTCACACTTCCCAGTTGCAAAGTTTTCGTGGAGATAATATTTCGAAGTATTAGTAAGCAAACCCTAGCACTGAAAAAGAACTACAAGGAAATAAATAGAATAGAGAAGGTAACAATTTTCTCAAACACTTTATTGAATTTGCTAGGACCGTCTTCTGAATTTTTTCTTTAGAAATAATCCTTTAAATTAAATTTACTATAGAGGCGAATTCTACTTTTTCTATCCCATTATCATTTATCACGTTGTACATTTTGATATTCACTACATTCTGGCAAAATTTACTTTTATCACCGTCTCTTTTTGTTTGTTTTGATACGTTTTACTAGGAAAATATTTTCCGTCGTGAGAAAATATTTGTTTTTCATTTTTCGTAGTAGAACTTATTTGTATTTGTTTCGAAACAGTGCTTGCTCTCAATTAGATGTTCATTAAATTAGAACCTATTTGCACATCTTATCGAAATAAAAGATGCACAAATTTTGATGAATCTACTGTATTTCTTGTATTTAAATAGATTAGAAATGCCTGCTTGTTCTCTACAGCGATAGTCTCAGATAAAACGTAAACGTAAATATTTATCCGAATAATATGCGAATATGAATACAGTTAGAAACATATTTGAAAAGTCCGACATATCTTAAAACTGAAAGAGTTTACTAAAAAGGGAAGTATGTAAAATAATAACACAAAACATAGATTTGTTTTTAATAAAACAACGCCATTTTTTTGTAATTTTTAAGTATTCCGTGCTTTTATGCTCGAGAATGTTTATTGAAACTACATAACCCTCAGTTAGCTTTAAGTACATTTTTCAGCTTTTTAAAACAATAGATATTTTCAAAAAATTGGGGAACATTAATCTTTATTTTGATACATAAGACATACAAAAGTTTTAATTCTAACAACTGAAAAAAATACTTTTCTCACAATTTAAACATTTTACAGCAGTAACCCCAATAGCGCAAATAGTTTGGCCTATGTCAACCGACGTTAGTCTCGACATGGAATGTGCAAATCGAACGTTGGATATCGATATTGGCCAATCTCGTCCAATGTAGGATAAAATATACTAGAAGTTTCGAAACGTAGATGCACTGTTTTAAAATTTAAATATTTTATTTAAAAGAACGGACGGAGAGATAAGGTATGTTTTTTATTTATTTATTTTTTAGAATAAGTGTGTATTTTTAAATGGAGCTCGAGTTTCGTCCACATTTGGGCAATCTTCCTGCACCCCTGTTTTGACCAATACTGCTGTGATACTTGGAAATTAACATTAAATTTACTATCCTCAGAACTAAAATGTATATACAAAGAATATGTCTGCCCATCTGTTTGTTATTAACATTCACAATTAATTCTACAGGGTGAATTTAAAGTAGCACACATCAAAGTGTAATGACCGCAATTCTGTTAAACATTTTTGTATATGATTGTAAATAGTGACGTATTTCTTTCAAAGTTCTATTTTATTTGTTAACAGCGATGATACAGGATAGAAAAAAGGTGGCAATATATAAATCAATCGGAAAATTTCGAGGTGTTTCCATCACGTGATCAGTTGATTAGATTTTTCGAGAAAGTTCTCACGCGTTTCTATAAATAAGACCGCTGCTTGAAATCATGGATCACTTGAATTTCGGATGGTGTTTTGAAAGAAGCTTAGCTCTTGTGTGCCTGCATCTATGCATCAAAGCTTGTGCTGAAGTTGGATAGTGAGTTTACTTTTTTTTGGAAAAGTTTGGTAAGTCTTCGAAAGAAGAATAAATTATAGTTTTTATTTTGTAAGAAACTGAGACATCATTTCCTCTGTACAAAATTCCTAACAGGTTTGTCAGAAGTTGGGTTTTTATCAGCTGAAATGACAACAACTAGAGAAATGAGGGAAGACCAAATGAAGCAATTGATGGAAATGATTGCTGGAATGAAGGCCCAGCAAAATCCATTTGCTGCGGAAATAAAAGCCTGCCAAGAATCCAACACCGCTGCAATTCCCGCCGATCAAGAAGCAACCTCGTCGGACATTAAGACATTAACCGTGAAGTGCGAATCCATTTTCGCAGCTGTAATTGGAATTAGAGAAGAAATGAAATCCGAGCTGGGGCTACGATGGTGGAATCTACAGGGTGATCGTAAAAAAACTTTGCCGATATATAGACCTCTAGCTTCCGTTCCGTTCAACAGATCGAGATATGATTTCAGATATAGTAATTCAGAGGCATGAGCTCGGTATTCTGTGAATGGCAACAAAATGGCGCTCACGGTTAAAGTTATAATTACAGAAACTCGAAATTTGCGATTGGCAACACCTACTTTTTTCCTGTCACAAAATGCTCAGCACATGCGAAAATCCTAACAAACGTTGGAATGGTACGTGTATCACAAAAAGAGGATGCGTTATGCAAGCAAAAAAAAAAAAAAAAAAGCTATGCGAACGGCCAACAACAACACGATCGGAGAGCACAATGGAAGTTTGCATATGACAGCGGTCAAAGTTCACATGAGTGCCATCACAGGTAATTGTATCGGTTTTCTAAGCTGAATATCTGACGAGCGGCCTCCGTGTGCTCCAATCATCTTTCTAGCCATTTTTTTTTTATGTCCACCTTGTACAATAATATAGATACTATTTCAAATGTTCTGCAGTCTGGAAAAGAAGAAATGCCTAATGAAGTAAGAAAAGAAGTCAATAATAATTTTCAGGAGGATAATGGAAAAGAGAGCTGGAAAGCAAAATAGAATGGATGTTGAGAAGATTTCCAGGATCAAGGATTCAAAAATCCAGAGTTGCATCCTGGTACTGCAAACAGGAAAGACAGAGACAGCTCATGTTGAATCAGCACTTTAGAAGTTTTTTTTTTTTCTTTTCTTTTTTTTTCTTTTCTTTTTTTTTCTTCTTCTTTTTCCTTTTTTTCCCCCTTGCTCTGCTGAAAGCTTTGATAGTTTGGAGTTGGAACTAATTCACTCTTATCCAACGAAATCCTACAGATATACATGGGATATGTCATGAAAAAGTCATTGATACGAGTTCCTTTAAAAATTACTAGTTCCTATATTCCAAAATAATGACTGAAAGAGCCGGGGCATTTCCAAATAATGACACCCTTCCCAATAAACCAGATTTTACAATTCTTCTACAACACATTAAATAATAATGTAAAAATCAATCTTTAATACGTCTTTATTAGAAAATACATATTTATTAGAAAGCTCCAGTTCACAATTCAGAAGGTTTATGCCCAACATGCACAAAATTAAAGAATAAGTGACTGAACTGAAGAAGAGATTTCACAATACTATCCTCATTCATAAATGATTCCTAAACTTTCACATCGCTTGTATTTTAGAACATTGTTTCCAAAGCTATATCCAAGATTTCCCATTATTCCATGTTAAGTTTACGTAAGTCTAGAAGCAGGTAATAAATTGACACAAAATATATATAATTTCCAATTAATTAGATTAATTAGTAGTGTAGTAGTAAGATATTATTTTTAGTGAAGTAGTAAGAGTTATTAGATTACTTAATAATATAAGTAGTAATTAGATTATTCAAAAAAGCGTAAAACCTGACGATAACATACGGGGAAAGATTTGATACTAATTTATTTTTTTAACCGTCGACGGATTTCGATTCGTTCGAGTCTAAAAATAGTAACCAATACTAATGGATTCCAAAAGGACTCATTTTTACAGCTGTTGTTTTTCATTTTCGTCAGTTAAAAAACAAATAAAAACAAAATACAAGAAACATTATTATATTACTATTTCCAGGAAACTATATATAACCCTTTCTTTTTCAGCAAAAGTGATTTGCGAGATGTCATTTAATACAATTGTGCGTCGCAGCCCTTTTGGAATGGGACAATAATAAACACCTGTCACCATGTACCTAACTCAAATCATCAGAAAGCTTTATTACCACTTTTTGTACATGTCGCTATAGAATCTTAACATCTTATATTTCTCTAAAGAACACAGTGACTTAAGTCAAGGCAATGTTTCTACACAGGTTTATGGAAATTGAATTATAGTATAATAGCAGAATATTATACACCACAAATATACAAAACTAATATAGTTCCTGGAACACACTGCACTGAATTGTTAGTTTCAGTATAAGTGCTGAGGAATACAAATGATAAATAGTCATAAATACACATAAGTTCATGAGCGAAGGAAATTTTACTTGCAAGGAGGGTAGTTTTTGTTTAAACGTTGATTTTTCAAAATTGAGAATTGAATTTCCTACAAAATATTTTTTGGAATTTAAAATAATTACTTAACTTAAAAATCTTACTACACTTTTTGAAATTTTACCACATTTCTTCACTTTATCTTATATTTTCACTAGTCAGGGGGAAATAAGTGCACCCTCTTAAACCTCCTTGTTGACACCCTTGCAGAATGCACATGTTGTTTCATGCTAACTTAATAACAGATTTGCCATTGAACGTTCCATATTTCAATTTGTATCGACTTACTGAGTTATTTTACTTCGAAAGTGTGTAAACCGGCTTCAGAAAACCCGAAATTTTGTTGTACTCAGTTGTTAACAAACACCATCTTTATTTTCCCCATAACTTGCTGATTTTACAAGCTCAATATAAGTTCATTTTATATAAAAAAATGCATCGATGTGCACCAAAATGCACACCTAATATGAACAGAGTACTTGCCAGAGGATACCAAAATTCAGGTTGTACATAAATTAGTTGAGCATTTTAATTAAAATAGATCTGTATAATTATAATTCTTAATTAATAGGCATTATGAAAAATTATTTTTCCTCAACTAATTTATATTCACCTCGCTCATTCTGTATGCAAAAAAATGTTTTTATGCCTAGTTATTAAAAATTTCACAGAACTGTTCAAACTCAATTGTCCAACTAATTTGTGAACACCCTATATAAAGATGCTGACTGAGTACTTAGCTGCTTTAATAAGAATGATCCTTTACCATACTTCAAAAGTTTATATAAATATATATTTCAACCAAATTGCTCCGATAAAGTTTGTGAGCTAAAATACGAAGTTTTTGTGTCTATACATTCCGTTTTACTTTCCAAAATATTGGTTTACATAAATAATTAACTCTTACAAGTTACACTGCTTTGACTTCCCATGGCGAAGTAATATTGGAAAACTAAATATAAAAGTACTTCTGAAGAATAGTTTAGTAAAAGAAAAAACTAAGGTTAAATATTATTTATTAAATTATATTTCCTTATAAATAAAGAAAAGGCTAAGGAAACCTAATTTAACGAAAATAACCTAACACTGATCCAACATTGGTTTATTAGATTACTCAAAGATATTGGCTGCCATTCTTTTTCACTTCAGTATCTCCTACCAAACCAGTAAATGATATATTACACCACTTTAACTGTAAATCTCTTCTATTATTTCCTTTGGAGAAAAATAAGCGTTATGGTTTTCGTTACAGCTATTTCTAACACTTCCACCAGCGCACTGTTAACGGAGTGGAAAATAAATTGTGTAGAACAAAAAGTATGACGAATGCGATCGATTTGGCGAATTTATTTTATTGCTGATTCTGTGTGTATCTCCCGTGGCTATACCATCATATCCTGAGGTTGCCTTTCGAGAAATTTATTGGGAAACGTGGCAAGTTACCGCAATTGCAATTGCTGATTCCTGATACGCTGTTCTTTTATAGCCGAAGATTCTAGTTCTAACTCTTCCTGACTTTTGACATTTTCATTCGCGTGTCGTGTATTGGAAATATGTTAGATAAAGTGAACTGAAATGATAAATTACTTGGAAGTCTAAAATGAACAAAACGCAAAGAGCGTTTTGTTATGTTTAGTACTTAAAAAGTTAGTAATGTAATCGTGTCATTTCGGCATTCCTAAAGTCTATGTCTTGCATGGTAGTTTTCTTTCTGAAAAAGCTTAGATTCTTATCTTTATGTGATTTTGGCAAGGATGGAATGAATATTAATTAACCGTAGAGTAGTAAATAAAATAAAATCGTCATATTACTAATTATACAATTATATTTCTAGGAAGTTTAGTTACTATTCTAGGAATAAGGTTTATTTTTTCCTACTAGCAAATAATTGTTTTCGTGTTTAAATTACAAACCATGTAATTAATTTCAACTAAATGTTCTTTCCATGAAAGTCTTGATAAGCATTTTTAAGTTAATTGAATTTAAAAAGGATAATTTTTATTCGACTTTCTGAGTTATATTATAAGGTTTCAATGAAATAACCCCAGTAGCACAAATATGCTGGCTAATATAGATCAACACAGGCCAATCACAGCACAGTGTGGACAATTGAGACTGTCCATTGCTACGGCCAGTCTACAAGTTGGCAAATCTCGCCCAGTGGTGGGTAAAATATACTGACATTTTTTTAATGTTGATGAAGAGTTTTAAAATTGAAATATAGTGTAATAATAAAGGACAGAGGGATAAAAAATAGGTTTTGTAATGGTTTTGACAAGTTTATTTTATAAAAAATCGTGTATTTTAGAACAATGCTCGATATTTGGCATACGCTGACCAATCTTCCCAAAACCCTTGTTTCCGACCATAACCAATATCACTGTGCTACATAGGATTCACTAAAATATTGAAAAATTAAACTTTTGCAATAGAAGCATAAGAAAAATGTTCGATTTACGTTCGGGAAGTAACATACTAGATTGGAATGCAAAAGTCTCTGTTTAAGTTTTACCGGCAATCGTGACAGATGGCTTCATAGTGGATATTTTGAGGGGTTGTTTATCATGACGACAAATACCTTCCAAAAGACTTTCTCTTGTCACTCATATCTTCTAGCAGTATGTATGGAAAGAATGGGGGCAATATAACTTTCGTGTAAATCTTGCAACTGAAAATCTCAAGTAAAACCAAACGATTCACTTAATTAATATAAAATTAATTAATTTAGAAATTGAAGATTAATTAATAAATAGATTAAAGAATAAATTAACAACTCACCACTGTTTCAATGAAGTAAGCATGTATCATCAATGATGAAATAATATTTATCAAACCAATTCTATATTTTCAATGGATCAAACTAATATTAAAATACTCAAGACATCATGTTTAACAATGGTAAAGAAAAATACTTATAACGTTTAGAAGAAAAAGAATTTTTAAAAAATAAATATATATTATATTTATTAAACATTATAATTATTAATTTGAGAATCTATTAAAATCCATATAGGCTCTATTAAACAGTTACCAAATATGTTTATGCACCCTAACTGTCTATCCTTAAATTCAGTTTCAATATTGTTCAATTCAATATCCAAATTGGTAAATGCCGACCAAACGGTATAGTGGTTAGCGTGCTAGCTTCTAGACCGCGAGGTTGCGGGTTCGAGTCCCGTGTTGGCATGGGTGTTTGTAAATGTATGTTGGCTTGTCTAATGACGAAAGTTTCGGCGCATTATAGCCCTCGTGTTGCTGACGGCGCCATAAAAATTTAAATTTGGAAAGTTGTGTAATAATGGTTGTTTTGTTGATGCAATGCATGGATCCACATTTTAAATATTATGAAATTTTGTTTGAGTTTTACACTTTATATTTACATTTAAAACCAACAAAGATCTTTATCCGATATTCAATGACGATAAAAAGGAATTTTTTTTTTTCAACTTATAATTTTGAATGTTATCGTGAAAAGGATTGACTAATGGGCAGTTTGGAGTCTTAAGTCTTTTTCATGTACAGTAAAGTCCAAAGTACCTTAAATAATCTCAATTCTTCAGAACCTTATATTAGAAATAAAATTTCATTTTTAACTGTAATATCAAAAAAATATATATATAATAAGCACTGTTTCTATTTTATGACCTGTCGACATGAATAGAAGCATATATCTGTTTTTTTCTAGTGTCGCCAAGTGATAAAAAAAATACCACAAAAATATTTCCAGAAAAGAAATCAGTTACAAAAAATCGATGTATTATTTTTAATTAGAAATAATTATTGTTATTTTTGTTCTATCTATATTAACTTTACAATCAATTACAGTCATAACTATAGGGGAAAGAAACATTGCATTTTCAACTGTCAATTACACTGTATTACTAGTCACAGCATTTAAATTTTGCATAGATTGATAAAAATAACCGTTTCCGTTTCATATTTTCAGGAATAAAAATGACCATTGGAGCCCAAAAAATTGATAAATTTGCATTGTATGTTTGGGGATAATTATTACATTATTAATTTCGTGTAAGTGAAACAAAGAAGTAACAGTCATTGATGAGTACTCAAGAAAAAATAACTATTTTAAAGGCGGTCTTTATTCGATTTTTATGGCTTTATAGAATTTTTGCTCGACTTTTAGGAGATTTGAATGTTTAGAACACTTTAAAAGACACTACCACTGAGATTTCGATCAAAACCCTTTGAGCCGTTTATTGGCAACTACTGAAAAACAAATATTGGACCTGTCTTCAAAATTTTCGTCAAAATAGGGTATGCGATTAGGTAGTTGCTATTGAAAAACAAACATTTTTCAATAGCAACTTCCTAATGCGCATGCCTTATTTTGACGAAAACTTTCAAGACAAGTCCCATGGATACCACTAACCCGTACTTAAAATTTTAACATTTTAGTTTATTACTTTCGGGAGTTAGGCTAGACACTCAAACAATTTTTTTATACTGCTTTTTTATTACTCAAAAATTTCCAAAATGCAAAAAAAAAAAAAAAAAAAAAACTTACTGAAAGCAATACCTTCATTACTCTATAATACATATAGAATTATTAAAAGCAAATATATATACCATTTTAAATAATAGTGTTAATCTTGGAATAAATACAAATGTTTAAAGGCCCTATTTATTGAACAAATTCATTAAAAGAATGAAGCAAAAATAACGAATTTACATAATAATTCTATTTATAGAAAAAAAATATATTCCCTCTATCGACGAAGCTCTGTTGGTAATGAGAGATTTTCTGAAGTCATTTCCAACTGACCATACAAATATCAGAGACTTGCAAGTTTGCTTAAAAGAACCTTAATACCTTGTATTTTGTCTTACCTGATTACAAAATAGAAGGTTAAGGCAATGCTTCAATTTGGAAATTAAAATTAACACATTTAAGTAAAAATATATAACAAATTTAAAAAAAAATGCTTAGACTTTGACAAAAATTATGTTTATACTTTAATAAAATTGGAGAGAAAGAGTCAAAACACCAGACGCATACAAGTGCTATTTAATTTTTCCGTCCACGTCAACTTTTCTTTTGACGGCACGAACTTTTTATAACCGGTTCACATAAGCAGTCTGTGACGCCTCGGTTAGCAAAACTTTCATTTCAATGCTGAATACTTTTGAAATTCCTTTGTTTAGAGTATCACTATGTATCATCGATTAAGAAACATTTATATAATTGGAACTCAGAGTAAAATGTGCTACATCACAACCGGAACTGAATTGTATCGTTATAAAATAAAAAAAAATCTCCGATTGTTGCAATGAATAATTACGTTCAGAAAAAAAAAACTAATTTGTCTATCGTAATTCTGAATGCTTCATTTTATATCTATTTTTTATTAAGACTTGAATAATTGGTGTTGTATGAATCTATGCTTGACATTAGATTCCTGGATATTTCTTAATATCCCTGCGCAAGAGATAAATATAATGAACATACCAACTATACTAAAATAAGTCTCATTGTAGCTAGTTATAAACTTAACCTTCAATAAACACAAAACTGTGAACCAGATACAAAGTATAAGTAAAAAGTTTTTTAATAAAACGCATATGGTTGATCGACCATAAACACTTTAAAAGCACATTTTTAGTATAGTATATAACAATTAGTTAAACGTATTAAAAATGATCATAAAATGTAATAAAGCCCCGTGCAAATTTACAAAGAAATCTAAATTGCTTTTGAAAAAACTAAAAATCAGACCATCCTCCAATTAACTTTCAAAAAGTAACAACAAAAAAAGTAACACAAAATCTTGATAGCTCCCCTCAACCCATCGCTTTCTTTGTTACCCCATCAGTATTCTTCGGAAGTCCCATCCCACTGTTTATTTAAGGTATCAGAAATTCAATAGCGACTATTTTTATGGTGATGGTGACCATAAAATTCTCAGTCGGGCATATTCTCTTGCACTACATAAATCAGAGTTTAGGTAATAGCTTTTAGCATAAACTCTGTGCCGCAGGAAAGCCGACTACAGATTAGATTTTCATAGGAAGATAACTGTATTTCCAATATCTCTCTGCCTAACATATCCTAAGGCGGGACTCATATACTTTATCGAAATTTTTCATTTCTTGATTTTTTCGCTCGATTGTTGGCGAATATAGAATGGAGAATTTTATACCCTCATGTCTCTTTTTTTCTCTGTTTGGATTTGTAATGTTGTTTTCTGATACCGTTCAAACGATGGAGAAGTCTCGGTGAAGCCAATAAAATATTTAAACAGATGCATTACGAGTTGTGTATTTCTATTAATTCATTAGCTTGATGGATAGTTATAAGAGTCGCAACTAGTCTCGTGAGGAATCTGTTATTGAATTTAAAGTAAGAAAAATGGCTTGCAAAATATTTTAATTATTTAAGAGTTGTGGTTTTTCTTAAAAGACTTTTCTAAAGAAGGATCAGTTAAAAAAAATTAACCCAAAGACATAATCTACCAGAAATTTATTTCAAATTGCATACAAAATCCCGTCAGAGTATACTTTATATACTCAAGTAGTTTACCTTAAACTCTCCATTTGATGATTTCGAACGTACAGCTATAACTCTGCACTTTCTGTAGAAAAATAAGTTGGTTAGCTGTATGATGTTTATGGAATAAGGGTAGTATGTATGTAACGAAAAAAAAGTGTTGACACTCTTAGGATATAAAAAAGCAGCCGAGATTAAACAAATGTAAAAGTTTATTGTCAGAGTGGCTCGGAGCGAAATGAGTGATGCAACCTCTAGTCAAGATTTGATATTCTAAAAGGAGGAGTCAAAACGGATTACGAAGCTTATATGAGTTTGAGTGACGTTCTACAATGTTCCAAGCGGTTCTCGCTAACTGGAGAAATTACGAGAGCAATCTAATAGCTACATTGACGATTCCAATGCGAATACGTTACATGTATATGGTACAGTACCCCCCCCCCCCCCAAAAAAAGAACGATGGCTATATCTTCGGTTCTAATTATCGTAGAATCTTACGGTTTGCACCAAAATGTTTTGCTTACGATTTTCTATATATCTGATGCAATTTTTTTTCTTGAGGGACCGTTTACTAAGTAAAAGTAACGCTATCTTCGAAAATTTCAATACGAACCCTTATTTTTTATCATTCCATTCGATTCAGAATACCTCATTTACCCCGTATACCAAATTTCAATGCATTATGTTGAAAAACACGTCACTTATGAGCGAAAATATTTCGACCATTTTTTGACCGATCTTCAGGGAGAATTTCCATAAAACGAAAGGTATTTTTAAGGTTCTTCTTCACAGTGGGAGAAATCAAACGGTCAATGTGGCGAGTTTCAGGACGTTAAAAAATACAAGTATTAGTCTAAAATTGAATAGAAACTACTTGGATTTATAGTGTCATGTTTAAGATTAATACAAAAATAGCAAGTAAAAGCAAAAGTAACATAATTTATTTACAACGTTAAAGATGTGCATTCTTCAAACGAAATAAATAAAATATCGAAAACTGTAATTGCAGAAATATAACGAATACTACTGATAATTAGAAAATTAATAAATATTAAATGTAGGCATTAGTAAACAGTATTTAGCAAAGCATGAATATTTTACAGAAATATTTCACTATAAACACAAATGTAACTTGATCGTTGAAATTATTTATAAAATGAAAAAGTCACATGATTCAGTAAAACTTTTAAAGGATAACTTATTGAAATTGCTTAAAAAATGCTGTTTTAAATAAATGAAATTTAAGAAAGCAAATTAAATAAAAAAAATTGATAGTTTACAGAAAAAATAATTAATAATTTAAAAAAACTAAAAAACACGCTTTAATAGAAAATCAAACTAAAAAGTAGAAAATAATCAATAGATTAAAAAACTAAGAAACACGCTTTAATAGAAAAGTGAACTAAAAAGTAGAAGATAATTTTAAATAAGTTTGAAATAAGAATAGAGTGATTAACAAGAAATATTTATTTTATCGTAAAAAAGCGTGGGGTGCTTTTTAAGATATTTTCATAATGGCTCTACTTTTACTAATATCTGTCATTAAATATTTACAAAAATTGACATCAAGCACCCCACGCTTTTTTACGATAAAATAAATATTTCTTGTTAATCACTCTATTCTTATTTCAAACTTATTTAAAATTATCTTCTACTTTTTAGTTCACTTTCCTATTAAAGCGTGTTTCTTAGTTTTTTAAACTATTGGTTATACGATAATTGAACGTTATGCGATTTTCCACACCTCTAGTTTACCTTGAATTAATCTTTGATAGTTTTCAAAAGTCGTCTACTATACGGTCCCTAAAGTGAACGTTTTTTACATTTTCTCTAAAAAATCGAGAACTAATAGTCAAAATGGAAAGAAAAAAATTATGGGGGGGGGGTTTAGAACATGGTAAATCTAATAAAAGTAAAAAAAATATATGTTTCTATTAAAAAAAAATTGCTTTATTAATTAATAATTAATTATTAAAAAAGAAATTGATTCAAAAGCTGATTGTCATTTATGTTTGGCCATTTACAAACTACCTTTTGAAAAAAAAATTACTGAAATATATTAATTATTTAAGTATGTATGGCCAAAAAACCAACTTTTTTATTTAACATAGTTTATCATTTTCTTTTTATCATTTAAATTACAAACCATTCATTAGAAAATTACGAATTTTTGTATTTCGCATTCTTTTTTAATGCTGAATCCAAATATGGAATAATATTATGAGGTTGCTATTGAACTTTTTAAAGTTTGGCTCTGTTTTAATATGTAGATGACCCCTCATGATAAAAAAAACTACATACAATTATTAAAAACCTTTCACGATTTACAACGGTACCTTTTGTTTGTTATTTCAACAATTAGAACAAAAGATATAGCCATCGTTCTGTTTTTTGTTTTTGTTTTTTTGGGTACTGTATAATATATATTTTCCTTATAAGGGAAAGTAAGTGGTAGCGTGATAGTCGCTCAATATGAGATTTTATTAAATCTAATTATAAAGGAATGAATCAGATGAGACATAATCTATTATTATCCATTATCCCTGTAATGTGAGGCATGTAGTAGGCATAATTCTATACAGTCAATAAGCCTAAAATCAATTCAAAAGAGAGAATTTTCAACCCCCTAAGATTAAAAAATTGTTTTCTAAAGAAGAAAAAACTCCTGAACAATATTATGTCTAAATTTCATATGGTTTTTGAAATACATGGCTACAGAAATTGAACAAATTGCAAAATTTACCATTTCTTATCATTATCAATCAAAACATATAATCTATATAATTATCATTAATTTTAGAATGATCAATTTCAAAGTCAAAACACTTGATGATTAAGCCTTGAATTTAAGGCTGATTCAAGGATAAGGATGACATTTGAATTTGTAATTAAAAGTTGACATAATCATTGCTCTGAGCAACTTTTGTACATTTTAAATTAGCACTACCGTTTGAAATTTAGTTTCATATTTAAGTACCTGCAAGTTAATTATTCTGAACACATTACGGATAGAAAATTTAGAAATAATAAGTTTTTATATTGCTTAAGCCGTTTTTAATTTTTATACTGAAAGACCTTATGGTGGCCTCATTTCGAAAATTACAGATATTTTAAAAGTTTGCAAAACAACAAAAATAAAATCAAACATAAAAAAAAAATGAAATATCACATTCGAGATAATGATATTTATTAAGTTTATTTTCATTTTGACATTAGAAGATAAATAAAGACTAACCTGTGTTGCATTAAAGAAAATTCAAACCAACCATCAACTATCCAATGATAGTAGTGTAGTTCTTTAAGAACGTCTGTGACTAGGGATCTTGGAAGCAATAGCTGCCATCGGGATGTCTTTCCATCATCAGATTCGAACTTCAGATTCGAAGGCGTCCAATCTTAACTACTCTAGGGAAGATCCCTAAAGTAGTCAAGAATGGACGCCTCTCCTCTCGAACTGTCCCACTACGACGTGATCACAAAAGTGGTTAGGGTTTGTATTTGACATACTTTATCCGCACAAAAGAAATACTTTATTAATACAGATTTACTAAAGAATACTTTAGGCCAGTAAATGAATAAATTTACATTTAATACACTATAATTCAATCTCCCAATGTGTAAAAGTGACAACAACAAAAAAGGTGAATTCCACTTCCATTGCAGTAGAGTACTTGTATTTTCCAACGGACGACTACGCCTAAAATATAGGGCTTTAGCTTACGACACAACCACCTCTCGCATCAAACACACAAAAATTGAAACACGCATTCTTCACGCCGACCAAACGGTATAGTGGTTAGAGTGCTAGCTTCTAGACCGAGAAGTTGCGGGTTAGAGTCCTGTGTAAGGAATGGGTGTTTGTAAATGTATGTTGGCTTGTCAAATGACGAATGTTTCGGTGTATAATATCCCTCGTGTTGCTGACGGAGCCAGATAATCTGAAAACAACCAACCAACGCATTCTTCTCATACGAGTAAAATTTTGTAACATTTAAACTTGCTTTCTTATAATAAGTATATGTACAGAAAAATTCAAAACTTAAGTTCACTATGTGTCTTATCTTAAATACTCTTTATCGGTCGTAAACTCTACACTTTCCATGTGGTCAATCAAGATTTCTCCATACAGAACGTTCTGCTCTGCAAAAGGTCCTCGGTTAAGTGCACAACCTATCTCTTTGGTCTTACGACATCTACTAAAATTAAGTCTGCAAACATTAGAATACCTATTTACAAAGGGAAATATACCATATTCTGTAATAGTAATCCATTTTTACATAAATGAAACGATATGAGTTTAGTATTTTGTAAAATTGAACTATGTACCTCAGAAGTAACAAACACTGTTTCCATTTCTTTCGATTTTCAAATTAAGATTGCAATCTATGTATTTTCTATTTTTTCTGAAGGTATGCAACGTTATCTCATACAAAGAACAGAAATATTAGGTTTTAAAGGCTAGCAATAATGCAAATAGAGAATAACATTTATTAATCTTTGATTTTCCTTCCTTAACCCAACTGCAAAAATAACATTTAATTCTCAGATACAGAACTGTAATTACGACTGTAAAAATCGTAGATCATTTAATTAGGGTAACGGGCACGATAGGTGTCTGAGAAACGTTGTGAATAAAGCACGAAGAGTTAGTACTTTATGATTGGTTTTAATGAGTGTGCTCAACATCTAATTAGTGTCATGAAAGTTAAATATTTATTGCCGTTTAAGTGACGCCAGGATTGCGGAGGGTATTTCAGACGTGCCATGATTTTAAAAGCTTTTCGTCTTTTAATGATCGAAACTGCTATCGGTCACATGAACAGTGGGTATCTGTTTAATGAGAAGTTCAGTGCCAGAATGGACCATATCAGAATTTGATTTTAGCTGTTTGTCCGTTCTGGCATGAATGGTTTACGAATAAGGGGGGAAGAAACAGCAAAAATCAAATTGTGGGATGGTCCGCTCTGGCGCTCAACGCCTCGTAATGTATGACGAGCTGGTATGTGATTGCGTTTTGTTTTTCAAGAAACAATCATTACATTAAGTTTTTCCGTTTTTTTTATTCATACATAATTAAATAAAAGAGTTTATGAGGTCGTTTTATTAAATATCTGGTTGAAAGTGAGGTATTTATTTAATTTTAAGAACTTTTGTTGCTACAATCATTAATAAGCTTTTATTAGCTTCAGACGTATGTATGTATGTTAGTATGTAACGGATTGGTTGTTTTCAGATTTTCTGGCGCCGTCAGCAACACGAGGGCTATAATGCGCCGAAACATTCGTCATTAGACAAGCCAACATACATTTACAAACACCCATGCCTAACACGGGACTCGAACCCGCAACCTCGGGGTCTTAGTATGTAACGGAATCTTTGAACATGATTTTGACCCCCTTCAAAACGTCGGATTAACTCGAAATTTGGCATACTTATTAAGGACCGATGACAATTCAATAATTCAATAAGTTTGTGACTTTATCACAAGGATTAGCTCGTGTTGCCCTTGCGCCGTTAAATTCCAAAAAACCAACCTTCTCCGGAATCGAACCCTGGTGTGCCGTTTGAAAGATTTGTCGTTTGGACGACAGTTATACAAAGCGTGTTTTTTTTAGTCGCATTATCCTAACCAGGATCTTCAGGATTAGTGATTTTTCATATTCAGAGACACGGTAGTGTTTTGTGCCAAGTAATACAGTGTGTACTAAGGCATACACATTAGGGCGTATCGAAAAAATCGAAGTTTATCAAATCTCTTAGCGGTAGTGCGGAAAATTTGTGGACACTCATCAGTAATAAGTGTGTGAAATTTTAAAACTCTGGGTTAATATCTTCTGTCGCCTCAATGGCCCCAAAGTTCCGAAAATTGTGCTAAAAGTGTTTAAAATCCAAAAATTCCTAAAAATTCCCATATTTCGTTTAACGATTGGGGGTAGTGGTTAAATGTTGTTATTGTTTAACAACAATAACTATAATTTTTTTAAAAATTATAGGTTAATATCTTCTGTCGCCTCAGTGAACCGGAAATTCCGCAATTTTTGAATAAAAAGGAATACAATTCAATATTTAATCAACAGTCGCAGATTTCGTTGATCGTTTTGAGGTAGCGCGTAATAAAAATTACTTTTTTCAACAACAAAAAGTATGCAAGAATTATTGGTTAATATCTTCTACCACACTGGGTTTGGCGTACTGCCAGAAAAGTAAAGTGGAACACCCCTATTTTCACCCCTTGAAACAAATCGGAGCGACCAATAAATCACGTGATCATTTTCATTTGTTTAGTATTTAGTGTAACTCTAGAATATTTTCTTTCAATTAGTTTCGATCTTCATATCAAACATATTTGCAGAAATGTAGTCGTTTCTTTTTAAGGATTTTTTTTTACTCGTAGCTTTGTGTCGTAGTCATTTGTTAGTAAAAGATATTGGTAAATATTAGAAATGCAAGAATCATCGCATTCAAAGTTTTCAAGTCGACAAATGCTGCAATGCCCTATTTTTGGAACACCGAAGGATTTTTCACGCATGCTGCCAACACATGAAAACGTCATAAGATGTTGTACTCATGAGAGATAGAGTATTGGTAATGAAACTGATGGAAATAAAGAACCATGCTTCTCTGTTATTGCAGAAACTGTTGCTTTGAAAATTGAAAGTTTATACGTCGATTCATTCATTCCTTCTGTTTCACATAAGCGTGTTTCTGATATGATACACGCTTACCATAAAAAATATCATTTAATCATGAAAAATATAAAACGTGTGGGAAAAAGCAAGACTGCTCTTGAAAATGTTGAGAACTTTAAAACGGAAGCAAAGAAACTATTCGACATATCTTCCTGTAAATGCGCTATTTTTAAAGAGTATCTGTCCAAAGAGAGAAAAGTTCCTCCAAAAGAGCAGGCGTTCTTCAAAGACCAAAGAACGGAAAGAAAAACGTTCATTGGAAGTGTTGATGTACCTGAAACAAAACGACTTCAGAAACGTCAAATGCGAGTACAACAAAATGCTGTGCAAAGTAAAAACAAAGGCGTCTCCTGCTTCTGTTTCAAGCTTTACTCTGGAAAATGAAGATATGATGGAGGTGGTGGCGGAGGTGGATACCAAAGACGCGCCCTACACACCGTTTCTTCAGCAGGATTCAAGGAGTCTTCAGATGCGTGTAAAATTGGACAATACAATTATTGTCAGTCAAAGATATGGTGTTTCTAACAGAGCCACGGCTGCTATTGCATCGAGTGTTATGAAAGATTTGGGTTTAATATCTGAATCGAATTCCAGTCTCGTCATAGACAAAAACAAAGTATGGAGGGAAAAATCAAGAGTTTACAAGCAAATGGTATCAAAATTAAGTGAAAATCGTTTCAATCTATCTGGCCTTTACTTTGATGGCTGGCATGACAAGACTTTAACATCAGAAATACTCGAGGGAAAGCAGTTCCTAAGAACAATTGTAGTAGCGCATTACTGTATTGTATCGGAGCCTGGTTCTTCGTACGTGGGGCATGTTACACCTGAAAGTGGATGTAGTCTTCATGTATCGAACAGCATTTACGAATACGTTACAAGTACTTTTTTGGATGATTTTAGCAAGCTCGCAGTTGTCGGGTGTGACGGCACTGTGGTGAACACAGGAATGTTTACTGGTGTAATTCGCAGGCTTGAAATGAAACTTCAGAGATCACTCCAATGGATTGTCTGCTTACTTCATTTTAATGAGTTGCCATTACGACACTTATTCCACTCAATAGACGGCAAGTCTTCTGGCCCTTCATCTTACACTGGAGACATTGGACGAAAACTTAAAGGATGTGAAAAACTTTCAGTCGTTGCTTTTAATAATATTAAATGCGAGTTGCCACACATTGATAGTAGATTACTCAGTTCGGATCAGAAATACTTATTCGACATTTGCACAGCCATTAGTTCTGGCATTTGTAGTTTAGATCTAGCTAACCGAGAACCAGGAACGTTGAATTTGGCCCGCTGGCTAACAACTGCAAATAGAATACTGAGGTTATATATATATATATACATCAGACCCATCAAATGAGCTACTAACTTTAGTTGAATTCATTCTAAGAGTCTACGCACCCTTATGGTTCCGAATTAAGATTAATCACTCCATAAAAGACGGTCCTAGACATCTGTGGCATTTCATAAGCTCATCTTGGTACTTGCCTAAGAAGTATTGTGACGTAATAGATCCAGTTATTTCTCGAAACGCTTATTTTGCTTCTCCAGAAAACATGCTTTTGGCCATGTTAACTGATGAAAGATGTCATATCAGAATCATTGCAGCTCGAAGAATAATAAAAGCAAGAGAAATTAGTCGAGGTGTGCGCAGATTTGTTATTCCTGATATCAATTTTGAAGCTTAAGACTACATTGATCTCATTGACTGGAAAAATTGTTTTGTGACATCACCGCCAGTTCTCCGTGAGATATGTTCTCAAGATCTTTTGAAAATGACAGAGGACGGTATGCCGAAGGCCTGCTGGCACTTCATACGATTTCCTTCACATACACAAGCAGTCGAGCAAATTGTGAAACTTGTCACGCCAGCCTCCGAGAAAACAGGGTAAATTCATAAGAGCTACTCTAGAATCCAGAAAACACATGTCGAAATTTGAGACAAAAAAGGATTACAAGTATTAATGCTATCGTCAATTGCATATTTGAAAGGCAATAAAATTTCTGATCCCTTTAAATTGAGGTAAGAGTGACGTGTATTTTTTTTTTTTTTTTTTTTGAAATTTAGCCTTTTATTTTCCGAAATTTGGTGTTGCTGAGGTAGCAGAAGATATTAACCTATAATTGTAAAAAAAATTATAGTTGTTGTTGTCAAAAATAGTAATTAGTAAGCACCATCCTTAAACTTACAGCGAAACCTGGAATTTTTTATGAATTTTTGAATTTTAATCACTTTTAGCCCAAATTTCGGAACTTTCGAGCTATTGAGGCGACAGAAGATATTAACCCAGAGTTTTAAAATTTCACACACGTATTAGTAATGGGTGTCCGCAAATTTTCCGCACTACCGCTAAAAGATTTGAAAAATTTCGATTTTTTCGATACGCCCTAATACTCATGACTTAAATTTGAGACAAGCATGTGACTATTGGCAGAAACAACTGGAGAGTTTTGTACACAAACTAAAAAAAAAATTATAGTTTACAGAAAAAATAATTAATAGTTTCAAAACTAAAAAAACACGCTTTAATAGAAAACGAAACTAAAAAGTAGAAAATAATTAATAGTTCAAGAAACTAAAAAAATACTCTTTTATAGAAAAGTGAACTAAAAAGTAGAAAATAATTTTAAATAAGTTTGAAATAAGAATAGATTGATTAACAAGAAACATTTATTTTATCGTAAAAAAGCATGGGGTGCTTTTTAAGATATTTTCAACAATTGACATCAAGCACCCCACGCTTTTTTACGATAAAATAAATACCCCCCAAAAAAACACTTTTGAAAAGTAGAAGAACCACCAACCTCAAAAACACAAAGAACTTTCTTACAATAAAAAAATCATAAACATGATGAAAATTTTCAGCCACAAACACAGTGATATAAAAAAATGGCCAACCTCTGATTAGAACTCTCGGTTGTGACTCGCTTACGAATGTATGATTACTTAATTTATTTTTAACCTTTAAGTTCCGCTCCCATAAAAATTTACGCTGCTTGAGGTTGGCGCCCGTCATAGGAATATTAACAATGCTTGCGTTTAAACTAATTTATGGATGTTTGCACGAATATTTGAGTTTATGATTTCATTTGGATGGGTAGGAAATACAAAGTGGTGTAAATATTCATGCTCGTGTAATTTTCAAAATAGTATAGAGAAACTGTGCTCAAACGCTTGCATTTGAATCGTTATTAAGAATTTTTTAAGTAGGAAACTAAAGTGTTTCTGGTAAGCTTTTGTTTGGTTGATACATACATTTTGGAAAGTTTTTATATGTGGGGGGGTTTTAAAGGTTAGTAATTAAGACGGGCGCCAACCTCAAGCAGCGTAAATTTTTATGGGAGCGGAACTTAAATGTTAAAAATGAATTAAGTAAGCATACATTCGTAAGCGAGTCACAACCGAGAGTTCTAATCAGAGGTTGGCCATTTTTTTATATCACTGTGTTTGTGGCTGAAAATTTTCATCATGTTTATGATTTTTTTATTGTAAGAAAGTTTTTTGTGTTTTTGAGGTAGGTGGTTCTTCTACTTTTCAAAAGTGTTTTTTTGGGGGATATCATAAATTTTTTTTAAACACTGACGACTTCTCTTTTTTGAATTTGTCCGTTTCATATTTTTTTTATTTATCCCCTATGGTAAACCTGGTACCAGGGATATTCATAATTCTTCAAACTGAGTTCGACGATACCTTACATGCAATAATTATCTTTAAAATTGATAAACCGAAAGTGGTACCAATAGCATACCTGGTACTTTAAACATTCATAATTCATCAAAACAAAAGTCCAACATGCCATATTTATCTTGGAAATTGATAAACCGAAAGTGGTACTACCTATGCTATACCTGGTACCTTAAACATTCATAATTTTTCAAGACAAGATTAACGACACCCAACATGCCATATTTATCTTCAAAATTGATAAACCAGAAGTAGTACCACCTATGGTACACCTGGTACCATGAATATTCATAATTCTTCAAGTTGAGTTCAATGATATCTTTCATGCCAAAATCTACTCGAAAATTGACAAATTGGTTGAATGCGGACGGCAGTAACCATCAAAATCTACCACGAACGAGTACTAGAAACTTGTGTATGGCAACTCAACTCCCAAAACTTAAAGAAATACGTTGCCATTGACAAAGATCCTGTCTGCCAAGTTTCAGCTGGATTGGTTAGTTTGTACGCACAAAGACCTATTTTGGTGCATAATAACGACTAATCAGTCCGGGACCCACAGCTTAACGTGGATTCCGAATCACAACGAACATCCACACCTAACACAGGAATCAAATCCGGTACCTTTAACTTACAAGGCCAGAGCGTGCATTCCATTGAAAGTTTATACTAATAAATTGTTACAAATAAATATTACAAGTTTTTTACAGTCTAATAAATATTGCAGTATAAATTATTTTTATTATACCAAGCATTATTTTGGTTCACATAATAACCCATTGATATTTGACAAAATTTAAAATATTTTCTTAACAACAATTTTAAAATTCAGTATGAAATTACAATTTTGATGATATATGATTCTACAATTTCATTTTACAGCGGAAAGTAAAAATCAACACATCTTTAAAAACGAATGACATTTTTGCAAATTCCATTAGCCAATCGCAATGCGTGGTTCATTTAGTCCTCTATAATGAGTTGACTGTGACGTCAGCTCGCATAACATCCACATTTATACTTTGCCCATAGTATCTTGCAACAAAATGTGATTGTTTTCATTTTTCAATGGAGATTTCCCGAAATTAAAATGTTTTTGAAAGTTAACTCTCTCTAAATTGGTCATACAGTTCAAATAACACATGCAACTTAAAGAACAAATATTTCTCTTTAATTCTGTCTCTTCAAAAATTAAATTATTTCAATTTTAAAGATGTTATAAGCCATATAATTATAGTCCAATTCGTTCTCCTATACTTTAACATTACGTTAAAACTCACTTAAGCCTAACATGTCGGAAAAACTAACTTCCAAATGATAGCAAACCTGTTTGGCAACTTTTGGCATATATATCTGAACCTCAATTACAAGCTGATCGCCTTTATCTGTCGCCAAATTATGAAATGAAAAAAAGTGGTTTTAAATTAATTAAAAATAGAAAGAATTATTTAATGAAGTTCAAACCAGCTTAGGATTTTAAGTTGAAACATTCCGCATCCTATAATTCAATCCGTTTGAAGATCTATAGATTAGTTAGGGCTGTACGTTTGTCTAAATTTTTACATCAAAATCGGGCGTTTTTTTATTTCGTTTTAGAATTTTCAATATTTTTTTTCTTCGTTGTCTTTTGTCTTAGGTACTCATTTTTTTTTCTTTGAAAGATATCACCGAGACAAATCTATGGTATTTTTTGTATAATTATGTTAAGTTTCGTAAGCTCGCTAGAAAATAGTCAATTTCGTCTTTTTCGCTGGAAGTTGTGCAGAGAATAGATACTTACTGTCGTTTCTGCCTTTTTTAAGGTTGGCGGCGAAACGACCGTTTCGTCTGATTTCTTGTTAATCTTATTTCTTGTTCTTATTCTTATTTCAAACTTATTTAAAATTATTTTCTACTTTTTAGTTCTCTTTTCTATAAAAGCGTATTTTTTTAGTTTTTTAAACTATTAATTTTTCTAGACAAAGATAGCAAGCAGAAGGATAGCAATGAACTCTGTTGAACGATAAATATAGTTCCAGAAGGGCGGTGATAATTAGGGACTTAAAAGAAAAAGTTATGTTTGCACCAGTTTCATAAATGAAGAAAAAAAGTATTTTATATGCGGTAATTTAACTGTCTACGTGACACTGTAGTCACAAAAAGATATGAGAAAAATCAGAAAGATGCCACCAAATGGAATATAACCTATGAACACAAGGTCTCTTAAATGTAGATATTCGATCGGGATTGCTTGGTTTTACTAAATACAGCTTCGAGAATAAACGTAATGATAGACATTGGAATAATGTCTTATTCATCCAATCTCTCATTCCACATTTGAAACAGTTCACATTATTCCAAGCCCTAAGGGTGTTTTGTCAAAATTGCCATAGCCCACGTGCGTCTTTGGAAACATCTCCAATCATATAGTAAACTACCTGGCTCTATGAGACAATGGAACATTCAGCACGTTATTCCCTTTTTTATATTATAACGACTGACTGGTCAGAATAGTGTTAGCTTAACATTGCTACATTCAGCTGTGGAAGTGGGTGTACTCATTTTCAACTTCCCAAGTTTATGAGAAATTGGAAATTGTTGTGTTCCACTTTTGGTATGTTTTATCCTTTCTTACCCTAAGGATGGTTAGTCCAAATCGGGATACCTCAATTTTATTATGTACATCTATGTAAATATATCTACCTATTTTCACTGTGCGTTCTTGTTTGGAAGTTGTATTTGGAGATAATAATACACATGTGAAACGTTTTACCTATTTACTGCCCCTTAAGTTTGGTGATTCATGATAGTTTTGTTTTACTTTTTACAGCTTTGGGGACATGTGCACTAATTTTGTTCGTCTTGGCTTTATTGGAAGTAAGACATTGGAATATTATACATTTGGAAGATTTGATTCAGTATCCACCTCCTATATGTGTAATTAATCGAGATAGAAATAGTTTTTTTTCTTTCTTTTTTTTTTCTTTTTTTTTTTTTTTTCTTGTTGACATTTGTACCAAATTTCATAGTTATGGCTTTATGTGAAATGGAATAATTAGTGCTGAGGTACTGAAAACTTTTATATATCATGTTATTAATAGAGCTTAAAATGTAACTAATTCTGCTTCGGTGTCCAGTTTTCAAAAGTAATCGAATATACAGAGGACATGCTCATGTAAACTCAGAAATCTCATTTTTAAATTATGCTTTTAATAATTTTATAAGTAGTTTCTTAATTAAGTTTTAACTATCTTTGATGGTTTTTAGTTGAAAATGATACATATTGTTTTTGAATTGTATGTATTATTGTAATATCTTTTTGTTATGTAATATTTCATATTAAGTTATATAAAAGGGTCAGAATGCGTTATAAGCACCCCCCCCCCCTCCCCCTTTTTTTGTGATTTTGCGTCAAGTATGGTAACCCGGGGCCATTACAACTTGGCGTCCAGTTTGCAAACCTGTAGTTCAATTCAGTAGTAGTGTCAATGCAACTTGGCGACATTTTGCAAAGTCGCCAAGGAGGTGGGGGTATAACACATTTTAACCTATAAAAGTATAGAAATGAAGTAAGGACGTACTATAGTTTACTCTTTTCAATTGCATCGCATTAAACACCCCTAATGGGTAAAAACTCATTTTTTGTATTTCTCTTTAGTTAACATTAAGGTTGTTTGGGAAAGTAATAAGATAAACTAAACATTATTAAATGTTTGCATATCACTTGTGAATATAAATATATATCATTGTTGAAGATGATACAGGAACCTCAACAATGAAATACGATAAGTTAGCTTCTACAAGATGATATTGTTTGGTTTAGTGTTATATTATAGATGATATCGATGATAACTAACAATCAAGATTACTTTGATACTTCAGTCCCTCTTCATGCTTTCCAATATTAGATTTCACCTATCATCTTGTCTGAAGAAATATTTATGAACATATGATTTAATCTTAGTATTCTATGAAATTATGATACAATGTTCCTGACTTTATAAATACTAATTATACTACTACCATGGAGCTGTATCTATATATTTAATAGGCAATACGTTTTTTGGGGTTAGTCCGTCCGCCTAAACTACTCAACCAATTTCAATGATCAAGGTGTCATTTTAAAGGAAATAAGCTGTAGATTTGCCAAAACGTGCCAAAATAATTTATTAACACTTTATTAATTAGTTAAATTTCAATATTTTTCATCATTAAGCTACTACAAAGCCTCAATGATTTTGAATATAAGAATGGCAACATCCTTAAGTAAACAAACCCGCTGCTCGGGGGTTCAATCAACCAACCAACCGTTGCTAATTTTAAAGCTATCCTTACGTATGTAAACAACAAACCCGTTGCTAATTTTAAAGCTCTTTTTAAACTCTTCGTTTCAAACTATATTTTTTTCTGTTTTTCTGAAGCATTTTTGTATTAGAGTAATTATTATTTTGAAGTATTTCTATCCAGAAAATGCCTCGCTTTGGACGTCGTTCTCCCTTACGTATGTAAACAACAAACCCGTTGCTAATTTTAAAGCTATCCTTACATATGTAAACAACAAACCCGTTGCTAATTTTAAAGCTATCCTTACATATGTAAACAACAAACCTGTTGCTAATTTTAAAGCTATCCTTACATATGTAAACAACAAACCCGTTGCTAATTTTAAAGCTCTTTTTAAACTCTTCGTTTCAAAGTTGATTTTTTCTGTTTTTCTGAAGGATTTTTGTATTAGAGTAATTATTATTTTGAAGTATTTCTATCCAGAAAATGCTTCGCGTTGGACTTTGTTCTCTAACGGGGCGACTTATCAGAATAAATAAAAAATATTAGGACTTCAATGTAAGGGCATAGCTAATGAAGTTTTAAGTCAGAATGTTGGCGGATAGTATATTTAACTTTCTATTATGAAACTTGCAATTTGGGTGTTTTCTCTATTAGGCCTTACATTAAATTTATAAAAATTTGGTTAAATTTTTTATGGCTGGCAAACCTATTCGAGCGCAGCAAGATGTTTTAACCACAAATTCGAGCGGCAAAGCCGCTCAATCCGAGCGCAGCGAGGCGTTTGGGGGTTGGCGAGCGTTAGCGAGCAGGGGGCGAAGCCCCCTAGTAAGACTTATTTTTTAACAACGATGCAAATCAACCTTCTTTTCCAAGTATAACACCACTAAAAAGACAAAGTCATCGTCCAGCGAATATGATTTAAGGAAAACGTGGAATTTAGGTTATTAGAGATCTGTTAACGAAACACGTTTGAGATTGATTTGTAAAATCATTCATCTGATTGATAGGAAATCATTGAAAAACATTACTTGAATTTATTGGTTTGAAATTGTTTTCAAATGATTGGAAATAATTAATAAAATCATTTGAAAGAAACTTGTTTGTTCTTGTTGTACAAATTTGTATGTTTGCATGTAAAAAATGTGTAGTTTTAGTAAATAATTTTTAAAATATTCTACCTAATTTAATATTAACTCTATTTTTCTTATCCAAGGGTGTCAAGATTAAATATTTAAAAATTGATAAAATAATCATTCGTTGACTAATTATATTTCTTACTTTATGTGCGATATTTTATTTTACCTAAAATGTCTTAGTTTCCTTTCTAAAGTAACTTATTCTTGTATTTCGAACTGCACTTGAAAAATTATTTTGACGCACTATACTAAGCTTTCTTTAAATAAATATGAAAATGACGAAGTGAATCAAAATAGAAATATCATTTTATGTATATATTTAACAATGAAAAAGTAACCATGCGTATATTTTATATCATAAACTTGAAGAATATATTTTTCTTTTCTCAAAAGGGAAATATGTAATGGATTTTCTGTCTTATAATGTAAAGAAAATATCAGAAATCGTGCAACTGAAAGTTATCGGAAGTAAAAATAAAGTCATACATATACATAAAGAAGATTGTTACTTAACGTATATATACAGAAACAAGTTGAAATGTGACAGTTACTGTCGCTAGAGGATGACTGTACAAATGTTTCTACTGTGGAAAATCAGATCAAGTCACCATGCATGTAAAATTTTTCAACAGTTGATGACTGAAATCTCCTGTTATTTTAATGGTGACGACATATAAAAACCCTTTTAGTTTAGAGTTTACTGTAAATAATAATGTTTTCGAATTGGCGAGTATACTGAAAATCTTGGCAAGAAAACTTAACACCGAGTACATCAAAGTTCAAATGCTATATTTCTATCTGAATCAAATAAGAGAACTTTATATAGTGGTGCAATGGAAGCACTCTTTCTGTCAAACTTTGAAGCATTTCTGGTAGGAACTGCTGATTTTTTTACTTTCAATTACCCATATGTAATACATAGGATAATGAAAATATAGGATTCGGTCAAAAAAAGATTTTCAATTTTTTTTTTTTTTTTTTTTTTCGTATTTCTCCGCGTTTTGGAACATTCTAATCTCAA
The DNA here is from genome assembly GCA_963978545.1 of Linyphia triangularis. Lineage (NCBI taxonomy): Eukaryota > Metazoa > Arthropoda > Arachnida > Araneae > Linyphiidae > Linyphia > Linyphia triangularis. The sequence goes on along the minus strand of OZ021732.1, from coordinate 52,076,722 downwards.
AAAAGTGATCTAGAGAAAATGTTTATCGGTGTGTCTGTCTGTACGTGGTCAGCATAACTCCCGAACAAATTGGCCAAAGATGTTCAAACTTGTGAGCAGGTTGGTGATTGCTCAAGGACCTACCATTAAGGTTTTCGTCAAAATCGCGCATGAGCATAAGGTAGTTGCCACTGAAAAAATCATGTTTTTCAATAATTACTAAAAACGGCTCTAGCGATTTTGATAAAAATGTCTGCGCTAATGCCTCTTAAGGTGTTCTAAACATCCCCTCCTCCGAAATTCCCGTAAAAATGCTTCAATGGCGTAAAAAGGGGGTAAAAACGAATGCCTTTAATACAGAGTTCTCTTTGCTTGAACATAACTTATGAAGATCGTTTTTTTCTTCTCTTCTCAGTTTCACTTATAAGAAAGGATAATATAAGAAAGTAAGTGACTTCCTTTAAAAAAAAAATTACTGCTGTAGAAGTTCCAAAAACTCTTGATATTTTTCATTTTCGTGAAAATTAATATTGCATTTGTAACTTCACTAGCAGAAAAAGCGTAATTACATTATCTTAACTGCTCGATTTTTTTTTAAATGAATAAAATATATAATTACCATAACTCCATACAAATAACCTTTTCCTTTTAATTTATTTTCATGTTTATAGCCTAGATATTCAAGTTTAAAGGGAATACAAATGTCTTCAATAGTTCAAACAAATGTTTTTTTACAAAAAAGAGAAATTATAACTACATAACTAAACCAACCATAATCTTCCTCCCGAACGTGTATTTTCTTCTAAAAACAAACGAACACTACTTCCGTATCAAGCTAGTGAGGTGAAAAAGCTAAATGACAGACCCTACGCACATTATCTCAGACGATACTTCCAAAGAACAATCTCAAACGATACCCGAACGCCTTCATCCCCCTAGACGTATCCTCCCTTTAATCTGCTCTCAAATGTCCCGAATGAATTCAATGATCCTTCAGCTCATAACATCCATAATGAAAATCAGTTACCGCCATTTCTTTCCGTGGATCGGTTACTTGTTCTGCTTAAAAAAAATCATCCAATCATCCACACTGAGGCTTGTCCGGTAGCATGTGTTGGACAAGGCTGAGAAGTTAAACGGAGTTGCCTCAAAAATATCTAATCTACGTTTGATGACAAACGTCACAAAACAGACTGTTTTCTCACACCAGTAGAATGTTCTCATCTTGAAGATCCAGTTCCCATTTTTCTAAGTACTTTATGTTCTAATGTTCATGAGCAAGTGAGATATAATAAAAATTATAAATTTTATATAGGGAAAAAAAACACTTATTTAACTACTATGTACAGATTATATGCTCGTCAAAATTATTCCTTTAAGTAAATAACTTTTGTTTTTATCCACAAAATCCCTATATTCTCTAAAAAGTGTTACTTCCACATGAACTTTTGTTCGATAATTTTGAGAATATAAGTTTGGTTCTTCAATGTATTTATTTTCAGTAAGTTTTAATAAATATTTGAATCCCGATTTTAATGTAATTTTCATTAACACAAAAATTATAATAGTATGTTGTTTTCCTTGACGCAGTGAGTATTTAAGTATTTACGATTTAATGCAGAACATTTTTAATGCATAAGAGTTAGAAACAATTTTAATTTTTGAGTAAACACTTCTTTAGTGTAAGTCAATCCGACTAATCCGTCACTCTGAAGTGACGAGACTTTTAATGACGTCACTCTTTTACGCAGTTAATTGTATTTCTCGATTGAAGAGGCCACCTTTTGACGTAACTCTAAGGGGAAGGTCGATTTAAGAGTTTAACTTTACCTTTCATGTTCTAACCTTGTGTACCTCCCCATGTCCACTCGTCCACCCTCACAGCCTTCCAGCGAAAGATAATCGACTTCAGTTTAGAATGTGTCAAGAAAAAAACTAGAAGAGATAGAAAGTTTAAGAATAGTATTAGGCGTAAGAGGGGTCATACTTCACAACTGGACGGGGGGGGGGGGACTACAAAAACGAAAAAAACTCAAAGTAAAAGATGAAAAACTTGAGGAAGGAATTTCGTCTTTTTAAAGAGGGGTGGGGAATGCAGCTAATGGTGTAATCAGAGAGATGGTTGTTGAAATTTGTCGCGCTGAGGTTCAGCGAGAAAAACTATTTGTCAAGGAACAGTAGGTATAGTGAAGGGTGGGTGAAAGAGATCGCTGTCTGTAATTTTTGTTGATGATGTGAAATGTATCGAAAGAGGGCGATTTTCGGACGGATGAGTATAGCTGTCTTGTCGATTTTTTTTTTTTTTCTTTTTTTTTTTTCTTCTTCTTTCGAATTAAATTTTCGGTTGGTTGGGGATTGGAATTCAAAAGTAGAACGTGAATCAAGAAATAACATCGTAATTGGTCGAAAGACGTGATTTTTAGTATCTACATTAGCTTATGTTTTAAATACGGTAATTCAGTATGGTATTGAGTAGTGCTAATTTGGTTTCAGCCGCTGATTTATTATTGTGAGAAGAAATAGTTTGCTTGCTTTGATTACAGAGGAAAGTTACCTAATATGAGATATTCCACGATGAAATTTCTAAACGAGTTAATGATTCTTGATGTAATTTTGTTTACGTATTACATAATACAAACACATCATTTGAATAACTTAAGTTTTCTCATTAAAATTCATATGTGAAATAAAATATAATAAAACAGTTTTTCCAATGTAATACTATAAAGTGTCTAACTTTAAAATTATCTTTTACAAACTAAAAAAATAAAAATAAACTCGAAGAAGTATGTATTTCTTGACTTTAATATGATTTCAAAATAGTTTTATTTTGCAACAATTTCAGAAAAGACAACACACAACAAATACTGAACGTATACCACTACGAGTAGATCACTTGGATTCTATCCAAACTAGTTTGCAAATATGTACCTAAGAAATATAACTTTAATGAATGAAATATACAATGAAATTATTAAAAAAATGCATCTAGAGACATTTTTAATTAAGAATACGAATCTTTTTGTAGCCAATCTTTCAAATTTAAATTCCACAAAATAATATTAAGAGACAACAATTAACATTTATTTATTAATTATTTAATATTTATAATCAATTACTCAAGTTTATTGTCTAAAAAGTAGTACGTTGAAAATCATATATTTCTTTTTTCTAAAAATTGTTTATTCGTTTGAAGTTGAAGGAAAAAATAATATTATTTTGACCAGATTTTCATGCCTTGTATCAGGAAGACTTCATTTATATTTCTTTATAATTACATGCCCACCCCCTGACCCTACATTTAAATATGCAAGTGTACTTGAAGGCTTTGTAGATAATTTCATAAATGTCGTTGGTTTCCCCGTTGAGTGCAATTTTTCACTATATCACAAACGTGGAAAGAGATTTATGAGACAGAAAATTAACAATTCAGCTGATATTACTTATATTTGTATTAAGACGGCATTTTATATTTAGCTACAGCTTTCTTTATTATTTTTTAAATAGAAAACAAGTGAGGAATTTCTCAATATATTATACCTGTTAATAATTCACTAGTTAGATTATTGAATTTTTAATATTTTTAACAATACTAATTTTTAATTTCAGATACAGGCACTTTTCAGAAGATTATAAGAAATTAAATAGATTATAAAAAATTATTTAATGAAAAGAGTCTTCGTATCACATATTATTGTATAATTTCCGAACTCTTTACGTGTTACATTTCTATATATATATATTACCATATCTAAGATAAAAATTAATTACTATGTTTTACGATCCCTAGTGACTGGGTGAGATAAAGCATAGATCTCAAAACCAGAAAGACATGTGATCTAGCCAGCACGCTGGCTTAACAACAAACACCGGGTGCATATTTAATGGTGAGTGCTGCACATTAAATCCGTTGAGGCCTCAATGCCTATTTTTTAGTATGGTGTAGATGCGGAGAGAAAAGTTCTAGCTCTGGTGTCAGCGCCTCGTCATTTGACCAAGTTAATAATTACTAGGCGTTGTTGTAGATGCTGTTGTTACAACGTGACGGTGCAGTATGTCCCTTTTGAAGACATTGCCCAAGAACACTTCAAAACAACTAAACAACTAACTAAACTTTGCCTTCTAAAATAAGATACTTTTTTACTCTACCTAAGCTGAACAGAAACGCTATAAATTATACACATACGTTAATATTACCCCACTGCCTACCATCGTAAGTCAACTAAGATATTAAAAAACATCAGTACAATATCCTCCTCATTAACACATATGACTTTAAAAGTCTAAGCTTAAAATTTACATTCCAACAGGTTGACTGCCATATGAATTTCATTCAACTCACACCACTGGTTCAATCTCTTCTCCAATCAACGTGTCGACGAGCGCTGTGGTTGGGTGGTTTGATAATTTTGGCGCAAGGGCAAAACGTGGTTCATACTGCGCCAAAGAAATTAGTGAACATAAATTTAAAATTTGAGAACCAAAGTTTCGGAAAAATTAATATAAAAGCCAAAGTTGAAATATTTTAGTGGGTGGAAGCATTCCACAAAAAATGACTCGCGATCTGTCAGATCGCATACAGCAGTTAAAGGTTAAATCACATTGGCTCTTTAAACCGGAATCGTGTTAAATTCCGTGGCAGTCAACGTGTTAAGACTTTTTGCATTGCTTCCAAGCGAGTGAATTTGCCTGTCAGGTTAATGATTGCCTTTTTCCACGCTTCTCTTATGGCGCAGTTTAGCCAATCTTGGCTCTTGTGCCAGTAAAATCCATACAACCAACCCCATTCCTCTTCATATATGCATTTCATATTACATTATATACATAATTGATGCGATTGGACATGCAAATATATTGCCTAATCTGGTCTATTTGCACTTTGAGATCTGTTTTCTCATCAGCAAACCCCTTTGAAGCCGCTTTGATGTGGCGGATTTTGGATTATAGATTCAAGGAAAGTCTCCTTAAAAATATGGCATAGTTTTGAAGTAGCCAATGAAAGTGGATCTATAACACCCAGAGGAACATAATCGATACAATTACAGAATAATACTTATTCCGGAAATTTTTCGTACATATTTCATATATGTACATGTATATTTCGCAATGTTTGTAACATTTCTTAGATATTGTCTGTATGGTTAAAGCACAATTCAACTTATTACGATACGAAGAGTACATGTAATCGTGAGTTTTCAAACAAATTGTCTAATTAAAAAAAATCAATCCACCAAGCAAAAACCCCACGACGCCGTGACACTGTATCAGTAAGTAGGTAGATAGTTTGCGATTAAAATAAAACTGCTGATGGAAAAGCTTACTGTTTTAAAAAAAAAAAATTTAAAAAATGAAATTTTTTAAGCAAAAACTGCATCCACTATTGTCTTTACCTAATTATTGGCAAATAATTTTGTATCCTTTCCTATGTGTGGCTTGATGAAAAGTGATGTGAAAAGGGCTAAGATTTTTTAATGATGTTCCTTTGAAAAAAAGATCGCATGAGACACAAGGAAACAACATTTAGAGTTTCAATGTACGATTGCAATTCTCTACTTATCCAAGAAACGGTGCTGCAGTAGAAATCTTCTGTCATAAGCATGATTTGGTTCCAAAATCTGTTCTTGAAGGAAACTTGTGAGGGAAACTGTATTTTGTACGTGTAAAGTAATATTCGTCCTATACGAATTTTGTTTTAAAGGTAAGTGCAAAGAGTTTTTTTAGTTCATATCTTTTACGCTTTATCATTACCAACTAGGCAACGGATTGCATGAGTGTTTAATTCATTCTTATTACTGAAGCGTTCCGATATGCCACAAGGAGATTAATAAATAAAGTTAATTGAAAATATATAAATAACATTATAAATGACAGATTACGTGTTCGTTCAATTTGACGAAAACAGCCATAGAAAGAAGAAAACATTTTTTGATTGTTAACGAATAACTGTTATTGACAATATGTCTAAATCTCATATTAAATTTATTCAATTAATATAAATTCTCCGAAATAAACTGCATAGTAAATTTTTCTTTTAAGAAGACTGTTTTTTTACATTGTCAGTTAGCTGTGTGATTGTGCACCATTGTTAGGGTGCAATACAATTCAGGTACTGACTATAAGTTTAGACTATGTGGATAATAATTCATTGATCTTTTCAGTTCTTAACTTTTAAGAAAAAATTTTATATCATAAGTAGTAACTAAACTTAAAAATAAAGCTAAAGTATGAATTGTTTTAATAATAAAAATAAATTAAAAGTTCGGTAAAAATAAGTTTCCTAAAAATATATTTTTCTCAAAGTAATACATATTTTAATGCTTAGGAATTGAAAAAATAAATAACTGCTGTAAAATGTGGCTGATTGTGGGCAAGATTTTGAGGTTTCAAGTTTTGAAAGTTTTGTAGCAGAAATCTGAAACCAATTATTTCACAGAAACCAGCAGCATAAACAGTATATTACCAAGCAATCTCTCCAAGTGTATTATTATTTTTTTGTTATTGCTCAGAACTGTAATGCGAACTGTTTGCTCAGATTGAACAGCTGTATACATATATTAGATTTAAAAAAAACTATTAAGGCATTTTTAAATATTTACGATTTTTCAATTTTTCAACAAAGTTCTTGTTACGTACTTTAAAATAAATAAAAAAGATCTGCCTATGAAATTTTATACTGCATTAATTTAATTTTGATACTAAAAACTTATTAACATTAATACCCACAAAACTTTTCACTTTAGTTAGATTTTCCAAAGAAAACTCTTTGAACTAATTTGCACGTCAATTGATAGCATATACATGTTCTAAAGTATGCATAAATATTCCATATTTCTTCTTTAATAATAAAAAGCTCCAATGTTTTTGAATTATGTTATAGAAAGGAACACCAAACACTAAGAAATCTCAATTAAATTTTTGTTTGGACTCAATGCAGTGGGTTTGTTTGAGTTTTCTCTCCTCTTATCTAGCGTAAAATATCAAATGACTAATTAACAATATAAATTAGCTAATTAAATTATACAGGTCCAAAAATTTTTAAACATATTTGTAAAATTTTAAACCATTATTTTAGTAACTAAATATTATAATGACACTTTTTTGGAGTCTGTGACCCCTTGCAACAGTTAAATGGCCACTTAATATTTCAACCGATTCATACAATTTATTAAAAGCCATTTTAGTTATACCCAGGCAATTACTTGAAAACATAGTGGATGTATATTGATGAAGTTAACATTTTGAAAATTTAAATTAATTTTCTAAACATTCTACTTTTGAACTATACATTTAAATTTGAATATAATTGAAATTATACATTTAAATTTATTACGCTGAGTTTAAAACTTATTTTGAATCTAAAACTCTTTCTCCTGTATAAATACATATGCAACTAAAATTATTATTTAATTTAAAGTAATTGAACATAACACTTTAGTAATGTTCATTTGATGTTAGGCATTAAAATGTTATCTGTTTTGGTTAAAGATGTTTTTACGTGTATTAATAGTGTTAAGATTTTAAGAGTATTATTGTCAAAAATTGGATGAAATTTACAGAAATGGAAAATTCCCATAAAAACAAGATACATTTAAGGTTTCTTTGTGGAAATTTGATGTTAAGTAGATTTTTATTTAATGTAAAGATTTTGTATATGAAGCGTTATCATCATGAGTGAATTAATAATGGAATTATCAAAAGAAATTACAAGAAATTTTTTAAAAAATATGTTTTTTATGAAGACATAAGTACAATAATTACTGTATTTTCATAACAATTATAATTAGTAAATTTTATCTGGTCAATTTATAATCTTTTCAAATACCAATATCAATAGAATATCTAAAAATAAAATACGAAACAGTAGTATGTACTTAAGTGAGGATAAATCAATATTCTTTCATTGTTAAATTGGAATAAACTCTGCTAAAAAAAATCTGAGAACACAATTTTAAATTAAATTTATTTTAAAAAGACTTACTCGCTTACCTTAAATTAAAAAAGCATATAATTAAAAAATTGTTTATAAAAAGCCATATTTATGATTATAAATATTTAACTTTTAAAAATCAATAACAATGTCCGTGATTAACTACGCAAAATTTAATATTAATATGCATATAAATAAAGCCTCATTTTAAGCGAATTGATAAATTACCCTCTTGCAACGAAATATTTTTTTGGTATAAAAATATCGATAGTTATATAAAATTAACTTTTCTATAAACCCAGTTCACAGGTCAACTATAAGACAGAAGTAATGTTCAGGAAATACGAACTCGTAAAAGGCAATTCTTACAACCTACACATTATCGCTGTCAACTGTTTAACTGTTAGAATAGAAGTACTCTTAGATATATATGTTCTTAAATATTTTATTGTGAACCCAAACAAATTATAGATATAATATTTTATAGGTAATTTAGAATATTTAAAAATAGGCGCGAATGATGCTAAAGTTTTTCCATCGACGTATTTCTCTAAACTGAACTGATTCTCATCAGTAATTAAAGTTTCAGAAAGTACAAATATAATAAATGGTACTGCCAGCATTGATCGAATATAATCTAATTCAAAATATAAAATACTAACGATGAAAATTAATTCGCGCATCCTATCATTCATTTCCAAATACGTCACTTACAACTTCACCATTCTAAAATTTATTTCCGAGAAAGTAGAAAACCCTCCAGAAATATTCCTTTGCGCCTTCGCGTTCATCCCCAGCATTCCTTTTAACTTTATGATCCGAACTATTCGAACCCTGCCAGCGCATTAAGACAGGTCTTTTAATGGCCGCACTTTGTTTTCCCCGAGTCGTATCCTTCCACGGAGGACAAAGAGTTCCCGTTAAATTGAAGGCGGAAACGAATTATGGAATTCTTTGTTAGAAAAGTCCCCATCGAATGATTTGGATTAAGGGTATTTTATTAGCTGTCGTCGACGGAAGAATATTTTCTGTTGTGATGATCCATTTGATCTATGGATGAGGGTATATGCGTGAATGGGATGGTAAAGGCAATGAGTTTCGATTAATTCTCTATACAGTTGTTTACTTCAGAAGAACAAGGTAAAATATTTTTGAGGGAAAGATGATTGGATGGGTTGAAACTTCCATTTGCTCAACAATCGTTTGCATTAATAATTATTATTACCTTCCTTTTTAGCGATAGCTCCATCCTAGGGTTGTTTGTTGGATTTGGGAGTTATAATTCTTAAATTTGAAAGATCCTTATTTAACAAACACAGTATATTGTCATATACTTAGAAGAGTTTTATTTGGATATTCAGTAATTAGATCCAGTTTAAAATACTACACACACTCGCATTCCATTGGATGAACATTATTTTATTCCATTTTAAAGAGTTAGAGTTTGCCTGTTTGACTTATACAGGGTCATAAAAAATAAGCAGCCCAAAAATAAAACGAAGCGACCAACAAACGGGTACATGAATATGTTTTATTTCAAGTAGGGAATACAAATAGATATTTCAAATTTAAGAAATCAAATGTTTGATGTGTTTACCATTACATTTAGTTACGTGACGCATAAGTAGAACAAAAATGTTCATCACAGACTCTATAGAGTTGGCACATCAATTGTCTGGATATGCCCCTGAATGACAATCTTCAGCTCAGAAACTGTTTTGGAATTCGTTGAATATACTTCTTTTCTTTCAAAGAACCGAACAGAAAAAATGTTACACCGATTGAAGTCAGAAGAATAAGGGGGCCAGTAAATGCCCATGGAATGGAAGATTCTGAAATTTTGGCCGAATCCGCAAAGATATAAACTCCACAAATGTGCCCACATAAAATGTGGTAGCTAGTTTAGTCGCGAAGTATGAACTTATTATGTTCAATGGTTTTTGAAATATTACACTTCCTTATAGGAGGTGCTTATTTCTTGTCCCCCTATACAAATACGTTAGTGTACAATTGAAACTATAATTGCTTTAAATAAATGAAATAATGTCTTACTAACATTAGGTTTATTCCAATAATATATTTTTTATTCAATTTTATTGCATCTTCCTGATGCAACCAAATCGCTCCATCCCGGACTTATTGAAGCATCCCAAGAACAGATACGACTACGAAACGATCTCACATTTCCTCTATTAGATGTTTTATAGCTCTGTCTATTGCACTCTACTTTGAATATCTCAGCAATTCGATCGTTTTTTCACTGTCCACTGCAGGGTCTAGAGAAGCAAAGTTACAGTTACGGCATTTTTATCGGTCCCTAAAGTAAGGCTCTACCGGTAGCCGTGTCTTCCTTTGTTGCGAAGAAAGGAGTAAGTAAATAAAGCTTGACACTTCGAACCTTCTTTACGTCACACAAGATTTTTGGAATTGAGAAATGGGGATGAGATAAGAGGCGGACAACAGACTCCTAAAAAGAACTTTACGATGAACTAAATTTCGAAGTTATTTGCCAAGAAAAGGAGTGAATGGATGGCACTAAATTTTCCAACGCTTTTAGACTTTTAATACCTTGATATCCAGGATATAGTATTACTTGTGCTTTGCATGTACTTTCTCAGGATTATATACACCAGAGTGAAGTAAAAAAATCGAAATTTGGAGTAGGGCTAAAAAATTACCCTGCAAAGTTGTGAGAATGCATAGAAAAAATTACATTTTGATTTATTTATACGAGAACCTGCTATATAAGAAGCCATATTATAATGCTAATAAATTTTAAGTTACTCAGTATATGAAAGTACAACATATAACTATAAATTTGTAAATAAATTCAGAACATTAAGTTATTTTCTGCTATTATGTTTAGTTCTTGTAATTGTATTGCGTGATTTAATACAGTTGCATATAAAAACGTATTATTCAAGTTAACTTAGGTTCCAAACCAAAGAAAATATACAGCCCTTTCAATTCAAAGCTAATAACTTTGGCGGATATGTTGCTCTAGCGGTTACGGATTATCAATAATCGTTTCGAAGTTTTTAAAAAGTGCTTGCTGAAAATTAACTCTTTGTAAATATTTTAACAATTTTTAATGATATAAACATATTTAAAACACTTAACAATCGTTCACTGCAAATTTAATTATAACTCTCATTTAAGGAAATTCCTATCAAATTCTTCTATTATATAACTCAAATAAAAACAATACTTAATATTCAAAACAATACTCCATAATTCAAAAAATGCTTCAAATCATTTCCCTTAAAACATAAGAACTCAAATACCACAGAATTCGAATCCTATAGCATCTCTTAAAGCATCTTTTAAATTTTTGAAAGAACATACCGCAACGTAATGAGACTGCCGAGTGAAAAGTAAACATGAAAAAAAAGTAAAACCACCCAAAAAAATACATAAAAATAATTTGAGTTCTCCAGTGGAGACAAAATCATTCCACGTTGCCACCGACGAACAACAAAATGTGACACACAAATTTCGAGAATCGATATAAGAGAACGTAAAACACCAACATCGATTCTTGCGACTTTGACTGTGTTGTTTAGAGGCAGCTATGCAAGCGAGAGGAAAAGGATAGATTTTTTTTTTTTAATTTTTTTTTTTTTTTTAGCTTTTTGCCTCAAGATTTTCGCTGCACACCTTGTGTTTCAGGGGATCCTTTCTTCCAGGATATCTTGGATCTTGTCAAAAGGGGTGCTCCACACATTTCTTCTGAATTTGCATTTATTTCGTAAAGGATGCGGAATATTGCATAGAAAGTTTACGTTTACATTCAACATGCTTTAAGCCAATACGCTGCATCACATTTTACCATTCAAATACAGAATGTTGCACAAATACTAAATGATGTCCATTGACATTTTTTTTTGTTTTTTTTTTTGTTAAACAATTGACATTTTATTTTCAAACTAGTATACAACTTCATTGAAGAGTAGCATCCTTGTGAAATTTGTTTGTTTAATCTGCTATCATGTCTGTAGATAAATTGAATATTGTGGAATAAAAATATGTTCCGCATTATAACTTATATTTTGTGCTACAAACTTGCATTATTTAATTTAAGTTATTTAGTTACTATATTTGGTTACTTATGTTTGCGTACTGTTGGATTTTATTAAAACTTGTGTATATTGCAATGTATTATTATGTATAATCCTATAACTATGGTACATTGTAAATATATGATCATATAACTATTGTATATTGTATGTATGAACTTGTAATCATTATATATTGTATTATGATCTTGTAACTAGTGTATATTGTATGTATGATCCTGTAATTACTGTATGCATACTCTATTTCTATATACACTATCTGACCAAAAGTATCCGGACACCCCTTAAAAAAGTGGTTCTGGCGCGTGACGCAATTTGATACGTAATTGAAAGCTATAAAAGTGTTGGTAGTGGTTTGTCAGATTGTATTTATGCGTTTGTGAGGCAATGAATAATTCAAAGGAGCTTAGTGAGTTTGATCGTGGCAGAATAGTGGGATGCCACCTTCGTAGGAAATCAGTTCGTGAGATTGCGGACATTCTACAGAAGCCTAAATCCACTGTGAGTGATGTAATTGTGAAGTGGAAACGTCGAGGCAGTGAAACGGCAGAAAAACGAACCGGTAGGCCGAAAACACTTGGTGAACGCAGCCGCAGAACTCTGAAAAGGGTAGTGAAACAAAATCGCAAGTCCTCGTTGGTGGAAATTTCTCAGGAGTTTCAAAGTTCATCAGGCGTTAGTGTTAGCAGCAGGACTGTCCGTCGAGAGTTAAATGACTTGGGATTCCATGGTCGTGCAGCCGCTCACAAGCCGAACATCATTCCACAGAATGCGAAGCATCGATTGCAATGGTGTAGAGCTCACCGTCATTGGACTGTGGACATGTGGAAAACTGTTCTTTGGAGGGATGAATCTCGCTTTACAGTCTGGCAGTCGGATGGACGCGTCTGGGTTTGGTTGATGCCCTGCGAAAGTTTCTATAGTGACTGCATTGTGCCGACTGTTAAGTTTGGTAGTGGAAGCATAATGGTGTGGGGGTGTTCTCGTGGTTTGGCCTGGGTCCGTTAGTTCCTGTGGTTGGAAACATGAACTCTGAGATGTATGTGGACATTCTGGACAATGCCGCTCTCCCAACTCTATGGCAATATTTCGGGGAATTCCCATTTCTCTTCCAGCAGGATAACTGCTCCATTCACACATCGAGGCTTGCACAGACGTGGTTTGACGAAATGGGTGTTCAAAAACTGGACTGGCCTTCTCAGAGCCCCGATCTAAATCCCATAGAACACCTTTGGGACGAATTAGAGCGCAGATTACGTAAGCCAAATCGACCATCTTCACTGCAAGCACTCACTTCAGCTGTGATGGACGCCTGGAAAGCAATTCCTACGGTCACCTATCAAAAATTGGTGGAAAGTCTTCCCAAACGTGTGCAGGCTGTCATCGATGCAAAAGGGGGACCAACATCATATTAATATGTGCCTCAGGACGCTCTAAGTCCATACCACTGGGTGTCGGGATACTTTTGGTCAGATAGTGTATATTTGTGTATGTATATTTTTGTAAATCGACCCACCCTTTTGGGTCTTGAACCTGTTGTTGGTCTTAAATTTGTATTGGTATCTTTCTATTAAAATTTTATCACATTTTTTTTTAATATTTTAATGGTTTCTAAATCACATAAGAAATACTTAGACTGAAAACCTGTATTCAGATCTAAAGATCCTATAATTTAATAAAATAGCGCCAACCTATAAAGTACATTAAGGTATAACTCATATTATACTCACTTCAAGAGCTTATAAGCATATAGAATTAGTCAACTAATCCTTAACCTTCTGGAAACAAAGCCCTTTGAATCCTTTTTTAGGGTTTTGAAAAATAGCCATCATAATAATAGAAAGATTTGATTGAACATATACTACAAGATAAATATCAGCTTGCCTTTTATTTATCAAAAAATTATCCAAGTTTTTCAGTAGAAAAAAAAAATGATTTTTTTATCGAATAATCTCGCCCTATAGGATAGGGTGACTTAGTGTCACCCCTACTTTTTCATTTGAAACCACAGAAATCTTATTGTGATACATTTTAACTATTTGACATTTCATTTTACTTGAGAAAAAGTGTGGAGACAAAAAGCAAATTCCACAGCAGCTGCATAGCTCTATTTAGAAATTACTGGTTGCTTCTGACATAACCTGCACTTTTCCAAATTTAAACTGTATAATTTCTGAAAATACGGGAGAGGGGCTGGAAATTTTCAGTTTATAGTTGTGGCATCTTAAAAGCCAACACAAAATCTGACAAAAGAATAGCAGCTTTTTATTTCATTTTTTTTTTTTTTTTTCAATGGCGGCCCCAAGTTCGGCCTCGTCCTTAGTGCTCGGAGTCACTTGACTGCGACAAGGCCGGTAGAGATGGCCACTTGTGAAGGAGCGCCCAGTGGGAGGGCCATCGTTGCCCCTTACACTTAGGACATCCATGTCTTATCTCGGACTCGAATCGAGACCCACCAGCGTGTTAGTCTGATGCGCTAACTACTATACTGAATCGGCGACAGAATGGTAAGTATTAGAAAAAACATTTGTCACCCCTTAAAAGTCTCAGTTTTATCGGTAATGTATATGAACGCCTTGTTTTATAACTGGTAAACGAAACAAATGAAAACATAGACTGCTATGGAACTTCAATAATAGAGCAATTGAAATAATATTATATACATTTTGTTCAAAAACAGTAAATGCATGGAATCCGACCCGTTTAAAGGTAAATAGCATGCAATTTTCATGAATATGCCCCCAAAACACATATTTTTCTACGTTTATTTTACAAACATATAACATCAAATTACGCTTATTCTCAGAAGAATCGATCAGTCAGCAAGTAATAGAAATTTCGCATGATTAGAATAAAGTGGAAAATATTTCAGTTTAAATGGTTCATTTTCATTTTTGGATTATTATCTTTGAAGTCGTTTACATAATTCTTGTCTGGTAAGTGACTTAATTTTCATTTATGCCCCATGAAAAATAAACTCCTCTCATTATTTTCGATGAATATGAATATCTTCTAAATAATTTCTGGTAGCTTTTAGATTTTATTACAGTCACGTATCTAGGTAAAACATCGCTTATCTTGTTAAAATAAAATTATTATTAACTATTATTTTTTTTATTAGTTTAGTAAGCTTTAACGACTTTATTCGCTCTGAAAAAATGTACAAAAGTTTACTCATTCCACTTGTTCAAGGCTAAATATACAACTTTATAATTTTTTTAGCCATCAATTTTTGGGTTCAAGTTGATTTAATTTTCAGAAAATATATTAAAAATCGTTCGTTAGCAATAAAATATGAAAAAAAGTTTGTTTCAATTACTTTGAATTTCATTCTTTGGTATTGTTACTTAATTTTAAGACAATCAAATTACTCTGCTTATAATTAAAAATGTATTTATAATCTTAAGAAACGTTACTTTGTTCAATTAAATAAGATATGATTGTGCTCTTGGAACAATTTATTGTAAATAGAAAGGAATATCAATAAACTGTCTTGAAAGTATTCCATATTACTGAAGGGAAAAAATTACAGAAAGATTTCAAAATATTACACCAGTCATAACAAAATGTAATGAAACATCATGTGCGATGTATCAATATGTAACAAATAATACTAAAATAAATATATCTATTATTTTTAATAAATAATAAATCAATGTCTGACTGGAAGCTAAATAATAAATAGGTTTGAAAATATATTTCAACGCTTTATTTCTTGCGTATAAGCATGTAATAGAGAATCACTGTCTCGATAATAGATTTTACCATCAATAATTTAAGAAACAGTTTTACATAATTGTAGTTCAGCCAAATCTTTTTCCTTCTCTTTGCTTAAGTAACAGGAACTCTTTGAGTGTCCCCCTCATGCATCATGTATAATATCCGAATAATTTCCCTATGAGGTGAACCCAACATAATCACACTTGAGAATATTCCAATACAGGATGCACCAAAAAGAATGACCCAATTCTAAATCGCTATGTTTATGGACCAACGAAGGTCTCGTGATTGAAAGTTAAGTCACTGGACAGGGCGTAAAATAGTTCTTAATTAATCACTGCTCTGAACTTAACACTAAAATAGGAACATCTCTGCTTGTCATTATCTTGGTTTATTTTGAAGACAGAATACGTCGCAATACATTTATGAAGACAGAAATTAATTAACCCGGGAGAACGCGCGCCTAAGATACGAACACGGACGCGCGCGCGGGGTCCAAATGGACCCCACGTACGTAAATCAGTTAATGCTAATTTTTGCATAATATTTAACGTCCAGCATGATTATAAAACTAATATTTATGAATTTTCGAAATTTTTAATACTACTAATTATTTGAATATATACACTTGTTTGGTATATATTGACGAAATCCGCAACGTCCCCAAAAAGCTAAAAGTTTTTCGTCAATTGTGACATATTCCCCAACACAGTAAGAGTCTTTACATTTCTTTATGAAAATTTGAAAAATATTTCTGATAGCAGCAAGCTTGTCTTCTTTTTGTCTTTCTTCCCTTGTGATGATGTTGTCAAACCTCAGGCATCTTAAAATAAATAAAAATCGTTTGTACGACATAGTGGCAGAAAAAATTTCAATTCCTGTACCATCTGTAGCCCATGGGTCACGGACGTTCAGGTGAGACGATTTGTGCAAACCACACAAATATAACAGTCTAAACAACGCTCGTATTTCAAATTCGTCAGTTTCTTTGGCATCTCTCGTTCTGGAAAATTTCGATGATATTCTTTTAATGCAAATATTTGTACAAATAATTATTTCATCCATAATTTCATGGTCTATAAAAATTTCCCAAGCTTTATTTGGCGTTGTCACATTTTTTGCAGCCAATCTTGGTCCTGGTAGTCGCGAAATGATGTTGTGTGCACGCGTTCGAACGTCAGTTTTAAATTTTTCTTTCTTCCACAATGTACATTTATCTTTTCCAAGAAAATCCTTTTTGTTGGAAATATCCTCTTCTACGTCGGTATCCAAATCCAGTTCTGATTCTGAATCATGATTACTCAAATTCTCATGATCAGAACAATCTTCTTCATCAGAAATAGGGTCTTCATCACTTTCAACTTCATTCAAAAGTGTTCTCAGTCTTTCCATCTCTTTTTCGTATGGAGTCGGCATGGCGAAGCCAAGAAATAACGTCCGTACACTGAAAGTAGCAGCGGATGAATGCAGCTAATTCGGCTAACGCGGGAAGTCGCGCGGGGTCCAGACATACCCCAAACGTGACAACCCTTTTGTTAAAGAAGAAATAATGACCCTAAGGAATTTTGGACACCTGGTAGAGGTTGAAGGTCGTGGAAAAGTAGACTACTGAAAAGCAGGGCTGGTCAAGGTCGAACATATAATAGAAATTCCTTTTTAAAATCACGTGGGGTCCATATGGACCCCGGGCGCGTCCTGCCGGGTTAAGCATTTTTTGAATGCAATCTATACTGACCATCTATACTTGTTAGAGTCGCATCTCAATTTGAACCACTAGATGAATGTGAAAGACAGAGAAATCGTCATGTTGGGAAGAAGAAAGTCATTCTTTTTGAAGCACACTGTATAATAAATTTCAAAGAGAAAAGACTTGAATGAATATTTTCTTGTCCTTATTTAGGAAAAAGTAAACTTTTTATGCTATAAAATCCTCCAATTGATGAAAATAATTGTAGGATACTTAAAAAGAAATTATCTCATCTTCTCAACATATTGTGTTCATGTCAACATATCTGTCTTTCATACTCAGAGACCACCACATAAAAATCACCATCTGGTAACATTACCTAAAACTCTAGGCCACGTGTCGTCTAGAGAGATAATTTTCATTTACGAGATCTTGATCGTTCCATAAATATAACGATTTAGAATCCAGTCATTCTTTTTTATGTTCCTTATAAATCTAATTTAAGAATATGATATATAATCGTAATTTTTTACTGAAAATTAATTGTAATTTGACACTAATAATTATAATTTGCTTACGATAAAAATTATCGAAAGCAAGACATAAGAATTAAACCTTTAATAAAGAACGATTTTTATGTCTATGTTTTTCAACATTGGAAAAGTTAGAAGTAAATTAACAATAGGATGTTTGTTATGCTTTAACCTAATAGTTTTAGTTTCAATGGTATTTCAACCCGACTTCTTGATCATGGTGGACAATTTTAACGAATCGAAAGTATAGAATTCTCTCAACTTTATTTCGAAATCAGAACCAATAAAATTTGAGAAAGACATTCTTAAAGTTCTAGTCCACTGTCTCTCCATTGGAGAATTAAAAGAAACTGAAAGACCACTTCCGTGCATTGTATATCTATTTCTCTAAAGTTTTTTGTCTTCCAAAATAGAGTTTCAGCTCGCGTCAGTGCACACGTGGGACAGTAGTTTTCTCTGGGGCATGGATTCGTTCTTTTTTTTTTTTTTCTTTTTAAAAAGGCACGTGAAATACATGGTTTCACATTCCCAGCACGAATTTCGTTTCGGTTAACATCAACCCTGAAAAAAGAGGACAAAGAAAACAATGCATTCGGTGGATTCAAACAGCAAAAGGTGCCTTTGGAGAAAGTTTAGGTTCCATAGACGCGCACGCGTTAACTAAAGAACCCTGGACATACGTGATCGAAAAATAAAGTTCTAAAAACTGAAGGAAACTGGAGAGTCTGAATGACTTCTGTAGAGAAGTCGGTAGGTTTTCACTAGAGGCTAGAGATTATGATATTGAAAGATTAAATAAAAATTATTTCTGTGTGTGCTTTTTATATTACTACACGCAAAATAAATATGGTTCTCTATAAATTCTATTTTGTGTAACACTATTTCTGTATTAATTATATTGTATTTCTACAATACTGGAATTTACATTAAGTGCTATTAGCAGGAAATATAACTTGGTGAAACATTTGAAGAGTTTTAGCAACATAACGGAGTATTTTATTGGGATTTTTAGAAAGAGGGGAATACACTAAGAAAATATTTCACAAAAGTCAGGATGTACTGACAATATTTGATCCTAAATAAGAAGAATTAGTTTCCTAATAACATCTAATAAGAATAGGTTGAATAAGTATCTTTTAAAGTTAGTTCTTTAAAAGAGGTCTGGATTGGTTACAATGAATGTATCAATTTTTTCATTAGATGATTTTCATGTATTATCTTTTAAACTTTTCATTAATGAAGTAACTCTTTCCATAAGCCATGATATTTTTCATTTTTATTACATGAATTGACGAAAAGAGACCAGTTTGAGAGAAAAACAAAGTAATATTTTTATCAAAAAAATTCTCAATTATAACACATCTATATTTGAAATCCACAAAGTTTTACATCTTGTAAGTCTTGTTTTGTTTCATAGTCACATTAGAGATTTAAAGTTTTAAAATTAATCAAATATCAAGGTATTAACATGATATCTGATATAGATGTGTTAAATGAAGTAAATATATTTATTCAAATGATTAGACAATTTCACACTTTTCACTCATGGATTATGGGACAGTGATCTAATGTGTCATATAAAAATAACTGTTCTTTCATAAATTCTCCAATTTTCAACTCACAAAGACGTTAGAATGTATAATAGGCATTAATATTAACAATTTGACTTGTTTGACGTTATATTTCACAAAATATTAGAAGGAAAAAAATAGCAATTGACAAATACAAGTCGTGTGAGAACTTAGATTATCTTGGACCTTTTGTATTAAGTTTCATATTGAATACCGATTCCATTATGTATTTCTAAAATGTTGGTATCTACATCTATGAGAGGTTGTGCTTTATAACTTGTCTCTGTAAAGACTAAAATAAGTAACCTACTTTGCTTTGAAACCTCAATGTCATCTTCAGACCTGACTTAGTTCACTCTTACTTATTACAAAGAAACTTCGAAACTTAAAATATGCAAATCTGGAGAGTAAAAACCGCAGGCTTCATTAAAGATTCAATCTTTTCCGTAAATCGACATTACTTTGGAAATAATATTGGCTTTAAAAACCTTTCCCTCCCTGCCTCGACGCTAATAGAGACCCTAGAAAAAGCACAGGCGCTGACCAAATATTCAAATAGTTTAATCATCTTTTTGAACAGAAGATTATCGAGCGAATATTTCTATGGATCACAAAGTCAACATTTGCCGATAGAATTTGCAAATGAGGTAGAAAATTTCTCCAGGGAAAGTTGGACGCTGCAAAAAAGAATTCACTTTTTAAGCGTTGTTATGAGTTAAGAAAGAAAGGTCTTTTAACGAATCTCGAAAGTAATATTGAATAATTATAGTGTGTTCTAGTGGAAAGAGGAGTTTTCCCCTAGAGATATGATTAATGGCAATTTGTGAAGAACTATGTTTTCAGTAGAGCAGTGATCAATTGTTGCTCTGAAGTGCAGTGATCTATTGTTGCTTTAAGTGATGGAAACTCTCAGAATCTGATAAAAAGGATCTCTGCAGAAACTGAATTCTTAAGTAAATGTTCAAAGAGCTCGTAATATTGCTCGAAAATATTCAAAATATAGAAGGAAATAGCTGAAGTGACTACTTTTAAATATTATTTTTCCAAAGAATATTGACATTTTATTAAAAATATCCTGAAACTAAAGTAAATTAAACTAAAAATTTTTTAATTAATTTTACTTCATAACTCAAAGAATGTATTTCCATTAAAAACATCAAACTAGGAAAATTTTAATTATTTAATAGTTTAAAATTTAGAAAAATAATATCTTCAAAATAATTACAATAGTTTTTCTACAACATAATAATTAAATTATATAAGCACATTAGCGCAACTTTCTATCAAAGATAATGAAAATATGTAAATCTCATATTTTAGAATTATAAAATATATTATCCTTAACCTATATTTTTCTTATCAACTCACATATGCTCCTTTATGGATGAAATAGCTCTAAAAGTTAACAATATCGACATTTAAAGCACATTTTAGATCATTATAACTTATTTCCAACACAGTGGTAGAGATTAAGTACTAAAAATATCAAGAGTTTTAGGATGGAAAAAACTGCTTTTATAAATTGTTCAAAATCTGAGCGAGAGAGAAGGGATGAGAAAGATAGCTAACACTTACACAGTATATAACTTTTGTAATACAACTTTAAATACAAACAATGACCCGAGGAGGGGCTGATTCTTATGTAGCCACCAACCTCTCCCCTCCCTTGTAAATCGAGACCCCCCCCCCCCTTGTAAATCGTTTAGAAAAGCCTTACACTGCCACTGATGCTTTCGCAAAATGTTCTGTAGACATATTTCCGAATATACATCAATTATTAAAAACTTGTGCTGTCTACCAATTTCAATCGCAACTACTGAAAAAAGGTTTTCAACTTTACTTGCATAATAATTTTTTTTTTAAATATTCTATGAGCGAAACAAGGTTGAACGGACTGACACTGTTGTCGAATTAAAATGTGTGTTAATTAAAAAAAAAAAAAAACTGTTTTGCTATTTTGTTTTCATCAAACATTCAAAAATCAATATACTTAAAAAAAAAAAATCAGTAAAGCAGTCTGAACCTCCCACCAACCGATACGATGTTTGTGGTTAAGCTACTGAATACAAACATACTTTGAAAAGGATTAATAACCATACTTTGAAGTTTCCTTCCTTAGAAATATTCTTTTAAAGCTGAGTACCAAGAGACAGCAATTTTTTTGATAAAACAAAAACATAATCAGTGGTATAATATATTTAAATGATCTATCTAGGGATGGAAGGAAACGGTTCCATTCTCTCCATTAAATCATTAATTTTATTAATATTTAATGATCGATGCGTTGTTTGTAACAAAAAAAACAAGACAACCTGGAATAAAATAATTATTCAAATCCGTTATTCTCCAACCCAAGCGACATTTTCCCTATCTTCCAGAACAGATACAATTCTAATGCGAAATTATCAAAGAGAAAAATCTTTATTGATCGCCTAAGTAAAAACAATGGGGGAAAACGTCATTGACATTTCTTTTACGATAAATTGTAAACCCTCCAATGGCAGCCACTAGTGATTTCAAAATACGTTTCCGGTTACAGTTTTCATACCACTTTCACCCATCCGAAAATATTTATTTGCAATTTAAATTGTAGTAGTGTCCTAGTGATAATGCAAATCATTCCGTCGAAATAAAAAATAAAAAAAAAACCTCCTTAAATAAAAGATAACCGCTGGAGGATATTAATATAATAAATCAGTTTTAAATTTTCAGCAGTGTGGTTTCCCGTTTAAATTGGACAGCACAGCCGTAAATAATGCGTGAACATTTCGATTTCCTGAATCAATTTCAAACGTTTTCTCCTCGGTTTTAAAATCTTAAGAAGAGTTATTCATAATCAATGAATGAAAGAACTGGTAAATTTCGGTAACAATGCAACGTGTTATGTATTAAAATTTTTATCACACCTCTCTTCATTTAACTTAAAGGGAAATTTGTTGAAACCCGTATTGCCATCTAGTGTTAATAATAGGAGTCATTATTGGAGGTTTGTAAAACATGTCATATAAATAAATTACAAATTTTAGTATCTGCTTTACTCGCAGAACTTTCTACTGCACTAATTTTTACCGCTTGACGAACTATTTAAGGAAGCCTCATAAATAAAAAAAATAAAAAAACTTTTGTAAATAAGCTCATCATAATCGGAATACTTGTTTTTTATGTAGAAAAAAGTTAAAGGATGTAAATAATAGTCAACAATGAGAAATTGAATGTACAATAATAATTAAGAACAATACAAACTTAATTTACGAAACTACATGTCACTCTGATTTAATACGAATATAAATATTTTGTGGTTTCGACTTTGAGTGCTGATAATTTTTAATAGGTTGTTACAACTAATCTTAACTTTATACGAATTTTGAAAAAAATATTTGATTCAGTTATGTTCGATGCCCAAAGGACACACAGAACTTCTTCCCTCGTGTTCCTTTAGGATTCTTTTTGTAAAGAAAACTAAAAATAGTTTCTGACTGTTCTGGTATACGACTTCTCAATAGAAAGATAACTTCTTCGGTTATTTTTTAAATGAAAACACCTAAAATAATATGAAAATAAACTATTTATTTTCGTTTTTCAGTGTTCGAATGAAAAAAAGGGTTATTAAAAAATGTGCATACAATTCGGTGCAACATCGATAAAAAATGCAACACAGGTATTCCAAAATTACCAACAAACGGCATCGTGTCCTAAAAATTGTTTATTTTAGTGTTATTTTTACTAAAAATACCTATTTTAATCTTATTTTGTAACCTAAAAACTTAAAATATCTATTTTAATGTAAATTTTATTTAATTATTTTATGATTTAACTAAAAATACCTATTTTATACCACATATTTACTATTTTAAAAATCTCGTCAATTCGGTACGTATTTATAATTAAGAATAATTTCATGTATCATAATAAATGAATGCACTGAATAATTTCATATATCATAATAAATTAATGCACTGAATAATTTCATGTATCATACTAAAAATATTTAGATATAAAGTAAGGATGAGGAATTTTCTTTCTTTACCTGAAAAAGTTTGTGAGATCCCTTTTCTTTTATGAAGGCTTACAGTCAAAACTCCAACATGACAAAGTAACTTTAACAATCATTGCTTAATTTAAAATGTTCTTGAAAACAAATCTGTCAATATTAGACAAACCACGGTTTTCCAAATAAGCAGGGTATTTTATATCTATAAAAAAGCCTTAAAAAAGTTTTAAAAATCCAAGCAGCTGTTCCCTATGACCTCTTCTTTTTGAAAAAATGCGAATAAAAGTCTTTGGTAAAAAAGATGCGATATCAAATTGCAAAGCTTATATATTTTTTTTTAATATTCTGGTTTTTCCTTTTTTAATTTGAGTGGGTAGGTATGGCATATTGATGAAAAATTCTTCTGCCATCATCTCTAGACAAAAACACAACATGTTTGTAAAAATTAAAGTTCTAAAAAATTTTTCTTAATAGAACTCCCCAATAGCACAACAAAGCTGTCAAATATAGCTTTACTTTGGCCAATCCCGATGTGAACCGTTGTAAACCTGACGTTGTTACTAATCTTGGCCAATCTCAAACAATTCAAGATAAAATATACTGGAAGTTTCAAAATGATGAAACGCAGTTTTAAAATTGAAATATTTTTTGAAAAATAAGATGGTGGGCTAAAAAATATGTTTTGTGAGGTTTCTGACATGTTTAGTTTTACAAAAATCACGTATTTTGGAACGATACTCGAGTTTCGGCCAGTTGACCAATCTTCTTTATCCTCTGTTTTTGACATTAACAAGTACTGCTATACTTCAAGAGTATACGAGTCCAAATAAACATCCGAGTTTGAAGTTTGTTTTCTATATCTGTAAATTAGAGCATTTAAATATTTCACCAAGGAAATTCGATACACCTATTTTGTAACCACTCATTTCACCAAAGTTTCAAAAGAGGGTTGGAAATAAGCTTCTGGCGATATATATATATATATATATATATATATATATATATATATATATATATATATATATAGTATTTACAATGAAATCAAAGCAATGTGTTGTCTCTCTTTAAAAAGTTTTGTTCCTCTATTGTTAATATAGAATCAAAATACTAAAGAGTATTTGCATATCTGTTTCCGCACTTTAGCATTTATAGACATATTTATTATTTGAGGAAAATATTATGTATTATAGTACTGAGAGTTACTACACACTTACTTTGTTGATCTGAGATCAATGTAACTACTAAATTTTAAGTAGTAAACTAATTTTTGTAATTACATGTTCTAAATCATATATTCGAATTTTTCATTAAATTCTATAAAAATGAATGGTGTTGATGCTAAAACAATAAACTTGTTTGGAGCTTAATAAATAATATTTTCATGATTTATAATTCAATACTATAGTAATAAATAATACAAATAATTCATTTATAAACCAATTATTTGCTTTAAAATATTGAATATTAATACACAATAATTGTATTAATATAATATATTGTATATTAAAATATAACTGCAGGGTTCAAAAGTTAGTTGACTCTCTTACCGAAAGAGAAAATATTTATAAAAGTGTTTATATTAGTAATAATGAACTTTAAATATGTATTTCAATTTATTTTATTATTTAGTTTTCTAAAAACTCTTCAAAATTTTTCTTTCTGATACTGTTTGAGGTCAGAAATCTAAATAAGTAACACAAAGGGATTAAATAAGTATTTGATAATAAAGTAAAATGCATATAATATTTATTTCCTAATTTTTTAAACTTGTATCTTCAAACAGGGTGGCATTGTTTGATGATTTTATGCAATATTTTACTTAAAAGTTGAAATATCTCAACTTCCCATTCATGCGTTCACAAAAAATCTAAGCTATTGAGTAAATGAGAGAGACATTTTTGATTACCCAATTTCCAAATATTAAGAAGGATAACTTAGTGCCACCACTGTTTCATCTCTTAAAATGCATGTGATTGTTGCAGTGGTTCCTTTTGCCCACTTAATATTGTATTCTACTAACTTTGTTCGTTAGAAAATATAATAATACCTTTTTGGCTGCAAAAATTAAGCTCCGTACCTTCAATTAAAGATAATCGATGATTTGTTTCTAATATCAAGAGCCGTTTTTCAGTTTTCATCTCTTTAATTACTTTAGAATTACATCTAAAACGTCTACAATCAGAAACACACTCATCTAAAACACCTGAAATAAAAATTTCATGTACTGAAAAAAGACCGAAAAACAACAGTCGCTATATGTCAACAAAGTGCCTATTTTAGAGCGTTAAAGTCTTACTCGTAAACAAACTAACATTGAAAACGTTGACTGCTATTGGGTGTAAAAAGTTTCCTTCGTTTTCTCTAAAAAATTAGGAATTTATTATGAAAGAACGGTACATTACGTTCTATTCAAAGTATTGCCCATCACTAGTCACTGCTTACACCATCTTTGGCAGCATTAGAATACCACATTGGAAGAACTTTTCATCTTTTGAGGCTATCCCCGAACTGACAAAATTTTTAGTATCTTCATATGATGTAAAGCGCTGTTTAAAAAAGGCCATGTGCCATCGATCGGAACAAGTGATAATCGGAAAGGGTTGTCTGGTGAAAATGGCGGATGTGGTAGGACTTCCCTATTAAGTGTTTTTAAATTGGTTTTGACAGGCGCCACAACAAATCTAACGAGTATTATCATATAAGAGAATAATTGTGTCGTGTCTGGAGTAGTTTTTCCTTGAGTGTTCCGCTCAGTCTCATATGTTCGGTAGAGAGCTCCAGTAATGGTTTCGCTCGGTTTGAGCAACTCATAATACACGACACCCAGGTGATCCCACCAAATAAACAACATGAGGTTTTTTTCATGAATATTTGGTTTGGCTGTCGATGTTGAAGCATGGCCAGGTGATCCCTACGATTTTCTCTTCGTTGGGTTAAGGTAGTGGATCCATTTTTCCTCACCAGTGACTATACGATGCCAAAAACTCTTTCGTCTATGCCTGATAAGTAGTATTTATCGCGTGCAAAATCGGAGTTCAACGTCTCTCAACTTCAGTTCATATGGAACTTAAGTTCCTTGTTTTGAATCAATCCTAACAATTTTAAAAAATCTAAAATTGCTTGTTGAGTCACTTCTAATGTAAGTGCAAGTTCTTATTGCATTTGGCAAAAATTTTCCTCCAATAGTGCTTCCAATTCCGTGTCTTCGTGCACTTTCGGCCATCTTCTAGCTTCTTTGTCTCTCAAGTCGAATTCACTGTTTTTTAACTTTTGAAACCACTCTTGACAACTTTTCTCACTAAATGCAGTCTCAACATATGCTTCTACAAGCAATCGATGCAAATTTCTTCAAATCAAACTAATAAACCAAAAGTTCCCACAAATGACCATATTGGGTACAAAATTTTATATTTTCACATTAAAAAAAATGTGATGCTGATACGGAGTCACTAATACTTCAAGGTTATGTTGTTGCCAGATATCCAAACTTGCGATATTAAGTTTTAAATATGACACTTTCAACTTAATCTTCTGGTGGGGCCATCTTTTGTCAAACGAAGGAAACTAATTTCACTCCCTACATTATGTACTTCTGGCTATTTGATTGATTATGGGAGTACGAAGATTACGAATTTTTAAACTCTCAGCAACTGGTTCAAACCGTTTAACCTGTGCTTTCTTCCTTGTCAGTTAAGCAGAGCCCAACGATAAGCAACTTATTTCTTTTATAACATAATATACGAATTAAAAATTTAACACAATTTTTCCATAACGAATTTAAAGGTAATACACCAAAGGTATAAAACAATACAAAAACTCAAATTTTACATTATAGGTTATCATATTAACCATAGAAAGTATTGAAATAAGAAGGTTTAAGTATCTAACACTGGAATAATTATATAATTACTCGAGGGTTGGTAATCAAAATTGACATGTAGTTCATATCAATAAAAAAAGGTTGAGATACAAAGTTAAATTTTTAGATAGTCACCTCGTTTTTAACAGTGTTGTTTCTAAACTCGATTAATTATTCTAAAATATTTTTTTATACTGCCGTAATATGCCCTATACTACAGTTTAAAACAAGAATTAAGTAATTGCGTTATCAAAATAAGATTTGTTTTTCAAAAGCAGTGTCAATAAAATACACGTTTTACAATATCATTATATAAAGTAATGCATTGTAAAGTTATATTCTGCTGTACAAAACTTTGATTTCCATAAATGAAAACAATTAAATATTATTACAATACACCCTAAACATGACGCTAAAATATCAGTAACTATCAACGTATTTTTAAACAAACCACTTCCTATAAATGATAAGTCTCTTTTCATCATAGTCAATGTTATTTCTCGCAGAAACAAATGACTTAAACTTTCACATTGAAAATGGATGCTTTGTATACCAAATAACAAATGGTGACGGTTTAATTCGAAATCCTCCTTTCTGACAAACACGTCAATCCTTTCGGCCCTTTGAGCAGAATCTGATGGAATCCACGGAAGCGAACGCTTCCTCGAATGGCACGCTGGAACGGAAGTGATGACAATGGATTCGAAAAGCTCAATCAGGTTCAACGGAAGTGATTAACATATCCGAAAGCAGCTCACAAATTTCCGGAAGTGAGGTGGCGGAAGCTCTACGGATTAGCACATTACGTAGCTGCTAAAAGGGGTATAGTTATTGGGTATAAAGCTCCGAAACGCATGAGTTTTGTTTTACTATATTTTGTCCCCAAACTATATTTTGTGGACGAATGTTAATATTAATATTGTAATTGCAAGAATCACGTTTAACAAATAATGAGAAAAGATTCAAGGTTTAATTCCAATATACGTACAATACTATATTTTAAAGATATAGTGTAGAATTTATTGTATAGTATTTGCTTAACAAAACTTGAATACTTCCACAATTATAGTGGTTTTTACTTTCTCATCCATCAGAAATGAAAAGTACGGAAAAGATCCAAAAAATTGACATCGATTTTTGTACGAATATAGTTTTTGTATTATATTCTGAATTGTTTCAAAAATGTTTTAAAAAAATAAAAAATAGATGACGTCTGTTGAAGCGTATTCCCATTCGTCTCGATAAAGTCACATGCTTTTCACAAGAAATCGATTATTTTTCAAGGCACCAGAAATCGATCATTTTTATTTACGTTTAACACGATATCAATGAATGATTACAGTTTTGAAAATTTGTTAAATCTTTTATTTTTATTTTGTTTCTTATTGCCAAAAGTGTTTTCCAATATACCGTTTTAATAATTTTAAAATTATTTCTTCAGTTTTAGTTTCTGAACTATGATAGAACAATAAAATTATCAACCTATGTCCATCTGTTCTTCATGTACAAAGTCAATATTCTTAGTCAAAACTAAAAGTTTTTAACTGTTTTTGCCTGCTAAATTATCACCAAGTTCGAAAAATTGAAGAAATTTGTTCTTAAATCAATTATGGTCAAATAACGCTAAAAAAGGTAAGTTTTGGCGATAAGTAAGGATAGCCTTTTAGTAGTTACAGTAATATCAATATATCCTAGAATAAGTAAAATTAGATCCCCTCCTGGTGCCAATCTTTAATTGTTAATGTAATTTTAAACATATAAAAAAGAATATTATGAAATAATGAACTGAAATGGAACTTCAGTTTCAAATGTTTCCAAAATAGAATGTTTCCCAGCAAAACAAATTTTAAATCTTAAGCATGTTTTTAAATGTTTCAAAAGTATTTCGTAGATGTAATAGATTTACCTCTTCGTAGTTATAAAGTTTATTATCATAAATAGCAGTTGGCAAAATAAAGTTTATACTCTCCTCTCAATACGCATATATTGCACAAAGCCAATTTAAAATTTAATTAACGTAATAATTCATGCATATTTAAATAAACTAATTTATTAAAAACAAAATTTACATATTTACTAAGAGAGTTGTTATAGAACCTCAACCAAAAATACCTCCATAATCAGCTGTTTCACATTTATTCGTAACTAAGTATTACACCAATACAGTAGAACCTCGATTAACCGTTCCTCCTTTATCCGGAACTCTCTGTTAACCGGCAATCATTTAGTCGACATCAAAAATCTCCCAAATGAATAATAAGTCATTTGTTCCTTTTTAAACCATAATCTTTTCCCTTGCTCTAAAGTTACATAAGTAATGGTGAGGCTTTTGACTGTTTTTCTAAGGAACTGACATGGTTAGAGCAACCTTCGGATGCAGATCAAACTGAACTATTGTCTTCAAAAAGACTCCGGGATAGAGCAGCGAAACAAAGATTATCAAGATTATTGCAACAAAAACTCATTTCCAACAATTATGTCATAAAAAAACATTAAAAGTCCTGAATTCAGTAAACGAAAATCATTGACTTTTTATTGTTTTTTACAACTCTCTTTTATCTGGAATTTTCGCTTAACCGACCTACCTTTGGTCCGAATTAAGTCGATTAATCGAGATTCTACTGTAGTTAAAATTACTAATTAAAAGTAATACTTTTTCTAGCGCAGATGAAAAAGAAATTTATTCCTTTCATTCTATCTAACAGAGACAAGACTAAGATAATCTACTAAAAAGAGTTTTTGAGGCTTTCAATAATTTTTACGTCGTTCAATCAATCTGAGTTGCATCCTCTTTTCCACATCTACTAGTTTCTCACTAGCAAAAGCGTTTAAACGAATGTTTTTACGAATGCAACAAAATTTAGTTATTTAAAAAAAAAATACTAAGTTTTAGAGTGAGCTTTTAAACCAAACGACTTGTACTATTATAATAAAAGAAGACAATTTTGTGTATTCGAATGAGTATTCTTTAGAGCATGTGACACATTTGTATAATTGAACGCGAATTAAGCTATGAATAATCGATAAATCTGAAAGGGATTTTTTTTTTCGTATTATTAATAAATAATTAATTCGATTGAAAGCATATACAAAATATATAAATATCTTATTTTTGTCTCTGTGATACTTTTTTGTCATTTTTAGACTTTTTTCTCTCACACAAACTCTTTCAAATTAAAATAGGCTTTTATGGTATGTACATTTAAAACAGATCTTTGTATAAACTGTCCTATGGGTATTGGCATTCAAAAGATTTAACTTTGAGGGAACTAAAAGGTATCATTGTGAATCAAATTCAAGTGCTTCTATTCATGTTCATTTATACTTTTGCATTTAAATAAATAATCCAATTAAATACATGAACATGGTCTCTCTCTTCATATAGTTGCAAGTATTTAACTCAATACTTGTTGTTGCATTTAAAAGCCAATTAAGGAAAACGCTCTACCTTTTAAGCAGTTGATCATTTTAAAACTCAAGTTCATTAAATTTTAAAGTTCATGCATAAATACTATGGAAGAAGTAAATTGTATAGGTAATAGATGAAATTATGCATGAAAAAGATATCAAGAAACAATTTATTTCTTACTTTTTAGATAATTAATCTTAAATAAGTCACTAAAATACGGTATGAATTAATGAAGAAATAAAGAATCGCATTTACTCTAGCTTTTTTCTGTAGGTGCTTAATGTAACACAAGAGTATGGTAGCTATCTACAAAAATGGAATTTTTCTATAAATCTTGAGGTATTTATAAAGATTTCATTTCTACTGTTTAATTCGAATTTAACTCATAAACATTAATATGGAAATGAAATTATCTAAAAATAAAACATTTGCCATTTAAAAAGTTTTTTTTTTCTTTTTTTTTTTTTTTTTTTCGCATTTTGTAACATTTTATCTTTTATCATCTAATTTTCATGCTTCGCACACTCTTTTTTTTCTCTTTTTATTTCCTTTAGGGAAATTTTTTGATGGAATTGAAATTTAATGTCTAAAGATGGCTTTATTACAAGGTAACAACATAAACATACCCATTTTAATTTATCAATGAAATACATATATCTTTACGATCCTTATTTAGCGAACTAAAGATCCATTATAAAATATTAAAATATAATATCACAAATTTCAAGAAGATGCATTAAAGAATTGATTGCATATAGTACATGGCATTGCATTTCTGTCTCTCAGATTCTGAAATGTTATACATCGTTATGATATACAAAAAGTTCAAATCTTCAATAAAAGCATTAACACATAAAAGCTACTTTGACGAATTTAAATGCCATATAAAACTCTCTCAGTATCTCATATGGGATTCATCACTACTGAGAGGATTCTACTTCCAGCACCGCTTTTTATTATGTACCTAAAACAAAAGATTACGAATATCACTTTATTACGAAAGTAATATACTAACAAAAGCGCTTAAAAAGATTTAGTAGATTTACATAACATTGAATAAAATAAAGCATTGCAGAATGCTAGTTAAAATGATAACGTACTTTGAATTATACAAATACAAAGTAATCCATCAATTCTTCTATTTACTATTATTTAAAAGCGTTCCAATGCAAGCTTTCTTAGAATGCTATTTAATGTTGTACCCAATTGCTACAAATAATTTTTAAATTTATTTTCATTGAGTATTGTAGAAACTCTTGAAATAAAATTAGATCCAGATACAATGTTTAAGAAAATGACGTATACAAGTAATATAAATACGTTTTTCATGTTATTTTCAAATTTAATGTTTACACTTTTATCAAAGTGACATTTTTATTTATTTCACATAGTAAGTTTTAGTAAATCGATTATTACGAATAATTAATTTCCTATAGACATAAAAGTTTACACATTAGATACTATCAATTACTCTAATAACTTATTATTTCCATTCTATGTTTACGAAATAATGCATAGTTTTAACGAGAGAATACATTAAGTTATAGCTTTCTTCTCCTGATATTAATTGTTTGCCTTGTTGTAATTTCTTATATATTAGTATACATTTTATTTTCAAATATTATCATTCCAGAATGTATTGGTTCTTGAGATAATTTCTTCAACTAAATCCTACTAAATCATAAAAGTAACTCATAAAACTTAATTTTGTGAACTTGGAAAATTTTTCAATAATCAACAAAAATATATCGTTTCTTTTAACATTAAATAATGTAGAAATTATTAAATAGTTTTTAATATCAGATACTATGATTTTTGTATAATTTCGTATATGGAACCTTAGTTAAAATAAACGTTATTTAAGGAAATTATTTAACCTTTATTTGATGAATTAAGAGATCGGGAGATTTAAAATTGAATATTTAACCGGATTTTTAAATATGAAATGATTTTAAGTCTATACCTTCTAATTTAGAATAATTATATACTTAAAGTCAAAATAAAAAATATTTATGTATAATTTATATATTTTCTTGAAACAAAATATATTAAAATTGGGAATTAAAATGTTTTTTTTCGAAACTTTTAATATTAAAATAATTGCTATTTTAAAATTCATTGAATACTTACTGTATATAAAAACTTTTATATAAATTTGTTAACCATTACAATTACTTTACAGTTTTTTAATGAGGCATTGTTATAATTCTAAGAAGTACAATAATAATGAGTGAAATACTTTACTCAAAAAGTACTTTCATTTCTTAATATAGATATTACTAACATAATGATGGGTATTATCAATATTTTTTGTAGTCTAAAAACAAAGTATGTTGTTAGGAGACTGGGAGATTTTTTTTTTTTAATTTTTTTTTTTTTATTAAATATGGAATAAAACTCTACATTAAATAATAAAAAAGCTATTAAGTCGTTTGAATGACAAAACCCAATTTATAAATGATCGCTGACACTTTTATAGATTAGTAATAACAATTAGAATAATTTTTTAAAAAATATGCTTTTGTGCAATATATACTTACTTATTATTTGCAGGAAGTAACATCGTTTGATTTTTACATAATTTATATTCTTTTTCATTTACATCTACAATGGAAGACTCTTCCTAAAGTGAAGAAATATTTCATAAAAATTAATTAAAAAATACATGTCAAGTCTAATGTGTTCAAAACATTAATTTTTTACACGTCCACAAGCAACGAGTTAAATAAGGATTTATTCAACTGGTACTAAATAATTATGTATCTAAGATATTATTTATCTTAAATAAATAACTATTACTGTAATACAACTTCAGAAATGCAAGAAGAAATGCAGAAATAATATATATATATATATATATATATATATATATATATATATATATATATATATATATATATATATATATATATATATATATATATATATATATATATATATATATATATATATATATATATATATATATATATATATATATATATATATATATATATATATATATATATTTATATATATATATATTCGTATTGCTATTGCCAATTTGGAGTAAATATCTTAGTTTAAAGAAATTATAAAAATTATAAGCAAATATTATTTACATCTTGAAATCCTTATTTGTGATTTGTGAGGAGTTTTTGAAATATTTTCTATCTTATTGAAAGATAAAAAAATCGATGAACTTCTTCATAAACAGGACTTATATCACAAGTCAGCAAAAACATGGTTAGCATATATCATAGCTGACAAGCTACATACGAATGAAGAAATGTGCCTAAGAAATTGAATAGAACTGATTTCAAACTTTAATAGTAATTTTTTTAATCAAAATACTGGCTTTGTGAATTTCAAATTGAGTCCAGAGTTACGTTATACAAGTCTGCCCTCTATCCATTGAAGAGTAAATTGATATTAATGTTCAAGTATGAGATGTAATGTAGTTGTAACATTATAGGATAATCAAAATCTGAGGTAGAAATATTAATTAGAATGTTTAAAACTTTGATAAAATTTTAAGATTCTCATTAAAGAATTTTTTATTATAAAAGTGTCGGGGTTTAGTCAATATCTCTCGATAAAAAATAAAATTCCATTATATGAGACGATCTCATTACCGGAGCTTCATATTCCTTTGTTTAGAAAACAAAATATTACTTCTAATTATATAGCAACAGAATAACTTGGTATTTATCCTGCATAAGCAACAACAACAACAAAAATGAAACAACTTTCTTCAACTTATACTCTTTTTTTCAAACCTGATCCAGAGAACAAAACTTTAGCTTTTGTGTTGAACACTTCCGCCATTTTTTATCCATTCTTTTCTCTTTTTCTCATCTCGCGTTGGCATCACTTTTTATCGCGAAAGAAAAGAATGGCGGATACTTTCAGTATTCTGTCTCCAGGGTTCTCTGCATCATTATTTTCTTGACTGTAACTGTCTCTTTGACTGCGAGATGATTTTCTCAGAGGATGGTTAATCTACCTTTTATTTCCCCAGCCCGCTATTCTTTAGTAGCAGTTTTTTGTTACTCTAGTGACTTTTGGCGAGTTTTTATTCGTCATCGAGGGCCTACTTTTTGGTTCCATAAAAGGACTTATTTAATCTTTAAATACGATATAATATGATGCGTTTTTGTTTCAAATATAAAACAAATATATTTGAAAATATGTTTTTTTTTTTCTTTCAAAATGTGTTATGAGACTTTTTATTACAAAAAAATATGTTGTTAATCTTCTACAATAATTCTTTAAAAATATTTAAATGAAAGGAGCCATTTTTTACTTAATACAAATAAACAGTATCTAAGGAAAGAAAAACTTAACAAATATATTTTTAGATATTTAAATGCTTGCTTATGCAAGTGTGAATGCCATTAAAAAAATATAGTTTTATGTATAGGAAATATTCTATTTTCTTTGAAAAATGTCTAGATATTGTTTTTAACTAGATTACAATATATAATATATTATATTACTAAAGAGTCGTACTGAAATGAGAAATCGGAAGAAATTGCATGTAAGGTGTTGTGTTCTACAAGGAGTTGGTAAGGAAAATAAATTAGAAGTTATCTTCACAGAGAATGCTGAATGTATTTATGCAAAATTACACACACAACTTTTTGATTATTTAAGAAATAAAGGAACGCATTTGAAGAAGAAGAGTTTTGTAAATAGTTTTATTGAGCTTAGGTTTAATCCAATGATATAGTTAAGTATAATTTAAAATGAATTTACAAAAGAACATTGGTTCTAGTACAACATTTAGCCCACACTAAATGCGAGACACAGAACATATATCAATATTATTACTATCGTACAATAATTTAGTACAGTATCTGCAGGACTATATATTCGCAATGTATGATGATATAAATATGAATAGTTGCTGATTTACTTATATTGATAATCATGTAATATTGTGTCCACATTGCTTATGGGTGAAATTATGCAAACAATAATATACAAGAGTTACTCATCTTTAACATGCCTATTTTGTTTAAAACGGAATTACAGGTGGTTATCAAAATAATGGAAACACCTGTGAGTAAAAGTGACATTTAAGAATGCGCTTCGTAAGCATTAAAATATAATTAAAACTATCAAGGTGTTTTTTTTGTGTTTGTTTTTTAATATAAAAAGTCTATATCATGGTACGTATGATGTATTTTTAGTGAAGTTACATACGACTTGTATTTTTTTCAAAAGCGTAAAGTGTCAGACATCACAGACTTTCAAAAGAGCCAAATTGTAGGAGCCCGATTAGCTGAAGCAACTGTGACCGAAACATTCCCGTTTTTAGGTGTTTCAAAGGGTACGGTGTCTAAAATCATGACAACGTACATGCGTAACAACTGCAACGTAAACAACTGCACCCAAAGTTACCACGGAGCTCAACCAACATTTGTATTCTCCCGTGACAACAATTACACTTAGGAGTCACCTTCATAAACAGAACATTTACGACAGTGCAGCAATTCCCAAGCCACTTGTCATAGATGGTAATACCAAACGTCTTCTTCAGTGGTGCCACAACTACAAAACCTGGTAAGTGGAAGACAATTATATGGTCAGTCGAACCATCTTTTGCACTTTTCCGCACAACAGGATGGATTTACTTTTGGAGAACACCTGCACAAGTGCATGATTGCAATCTTATTCCAACTGTCAAGCATGGAAGTGGATCCATCATGGTATGAGCAGCCGTGTCATGGTTTTCTGCTGGCCTAATCGTAACCTTGAAATTAGGGATCACTGGAAAGAAGAATAGAGAAATAAGCTGACCAGATCCATTCTATGATGCAAACTTTGTTTGGTGCAGGAGATGGAATTTTCAAGGATGATAATGCTGCTATTCACGCAAAGGGACTTATCCAGTCATGGTTTGATAAACACGAAGATGAAATGAAACATCCATTTTGGCCCTCACAGTCCTACGGCCTTAATATAATAGAGCCTTTATGATGGTCTATTTTTAAACGTTCAATCCTGATTCAATATCCTCTACTGGCATTTCTCCCGGAGCATTCATAATATCTCCATGAAGCAGTGACGGCTCGTGCACTGCAGCTAGTACAGCCGGGCTGCATCTAATTTATTAATTAAAAACTAAAATTATATATTTTATAATTTTCTAAAATGAAGATGCAATTTCTACAGTAAGTGTAAAAAATCCGATAAATAGCAAACTTGTTGCCTCAATGCTCAATTCACGATTGAAAAAAACTGTTCCAATCAACCCAAAGTACTATTCTTTCTCCAAACAGCCGCCGAGTGCTCCTAAAACACGCGTTTCGGCTGCGACAGTGCCATGCGTTTCCATGGTAACCGATGGAACACAACAGAGCCTTTTCTTCCACTTAATGTGTAGCGAGACAGCCAGTTCGCAGTTTTCCAGCTTTTGCTGCCCTTGAGAATTCGATGAACTGATTGGCTCGTATGTGAGTGAGTCGTGATGTGTGGATGGGAGAGAAGCGAGCATTTCTTAGAATTTTCTACATCAAACGAAGTAATTTCTGTGATAAGTTTATACAAGTGATTTCTTATTGCTTCTTAAGTTAATACTAAAACTTACAATTTAACCATTTTAAAACATGGAGCTCAGTAAGTTTAGATAAGTTTTTTGTTCCCCTTTCTCACATTACTTTGTAAATATTGAAAGGAAACTTTGAGTAATTAAGATTAAAGAATTTCCATTCATAAATGATCGTAGGAAGTGAGGAAGGGGGTCACTGTTCCGGCTGCACTAACATTTGTGTCCATGGGCCGCCACTACCATGAAGAACGATACAATATCCCTCTAAACACTATACAGTACTTGTATTATTCGATTCTCAGGCCAATCCAAGCTGTATTACATGCAAAAGACAGTTGTAGAGTGTTTAAAGAGTAAGTGTTGGAGCCCAAAATACAAGAATTGCATAGAACCGATCAAAAACAGAGCCTGTACCAGACTCTTGGCTTTGTTTGTCCATTGTTTGGCACCTCACTTGTATTTTCATAGAATGAAATGAAGGGAAATGATATCCCTCTTATTTTTTGTATATAAACTATTAATTTGCAGGCCCAACCATCAGTTGGTGGCTTTTGTAACTTCAGGATATTAATGTACAAATAAAATCCAGTTTATTTTAAAATTGTGTTCGATCTGTTTGACAAGTTGATACACCGTAGGAAGCGTTGGCCCCCACACGGTCCTACGCTATATTAACAAAGGATTCCTTATAAATCTAAGGTGTTTCCATTATTTTGATAACCACTTGTATATTTTTTGTTATCTGTTCATATATTAATCTTCATGGATAATTTATTTTCTTCCTCCTTATCCATCAAATTATATCTATTAGGTTTTCCAACCAAATTCTATATAAATTTTAGGAAAGAAATTAATTACATTCTAAATTAGCTCGTATGGAAATTATTCTAGATAAAAGCTTTTAATCACAGTATATCATAAGTGCTGTATAATTAAGTCTATTGTAAAACATTTAAAGGTATTTAGTCTTCAATTAAAACTTACTATTTGCCACAAAAATGTTTCTGGGATATCCGCATCAGGAGTGTGAATCCCTTCACCCAAAATATGAATCTAAAAAATAAAATGCAATACATTTAATTTTACAAATTTGTCAACAACAGATAGCAAGACTAAATATAATGAGAGAAAAACATGCTACATTTGTAACAACGTAAGTTATTACACTATTGTTTTATTTGTAACACTGTAAAACATCAATGATCCGACTGATAACATCAAAAAGTAAGTGGAAGTGGTCAATTATAAGGCAATTACTTTATTGCATTAATAGTTGTAACTCAATGACATTACACTCCTCCCGTATCCTCAAAAAACTACGCTAAATACAAATAGTACATCCTGAACTTTTTTTTTTTTCAGTTTAATTTTTCAGTATGTATTTCCGATTCCGAAATTTAATCATTTCATCGAGAAGTGATTAGAACTACTGACGTGGTTCTAGAATCGGTAAATAGATATGTCTCCTGTGATGTTGACTTAGTTAATGGCTTTCATTGTAGTGGAGACAATGACCTTGAGTCGCTGGTACTAGAGTAACAATCTAAAATATAAAATACCCCTTCATCTTTTTAAAGAGAGGGGATCCTGTAATGATCCTACTAATGTTTGAAATTCTTGTTTCGCCTGGGCATGTAAAATTAATCAATGATTTCGTGTAGTTGCCAAATTACTTACTGTGGTTAAAGGAAAACCTTACAAAAACCATAATATTATGAACAGCTTTTTTTAATGTTTTTAACGGCTTTATAGCACTAGATTATTTTCCCAAATGGTTATTAATGTGTAACAAGATATTATTTAAGATTATTTTAGAGATTTTTTTTTTTTTATATATATATATTTGAATGACCAATTTCAAAATAAATGTGTAATGCAATCTTCAAAACATAGATTGAGCTTTATACTAGACAAAACTTAAATTCAGAATACAATAATTCTTCTTCATTCAAAAAGAAAACAATAATAAAAAATAAAATAATAAATGTTAATAAATGTCGGTAAATATTACTCGGAAAGCTAGATAAATGAGCAATGCTTTAAAATCACACGTTTTATTCAGAACCGGACTTCCCTACTTTAAAATATGTACTATCTATATCATAAGATATAGTCTATATTCTTAAATGAAGATGATTCTGTGTTTTCT
Organism: Linyphia triangularis; assembly: GCA_963978545.1. Classification (NCBI taxonomy): domain Eukaryota; kingdom Metazoa; phylum Arthropoda; class Arachnida; order Araneae; family Linyphiidae; genus Linyphia; species Linyphia triangularis. Next base: position 52,037,286 of record OZ021732.1, on the reverse strand, counting down.
ATTACCTTACTGAGAATCATATTTCTTTTATTAACTTTTGCTTTTTTAATGTTCCGTGTATATTAAGAAATATTAAAATATTTTATTTAAAGATTCAAAGACTAAAAATTATTAATTTATAGATTATTCTAAAATATAACAATATTTTCATTGTTCCCAATATGTGATTATTGAAATTTAAGTAGAGATGATGAAAATTCAAGGTCGTTATAAAAATAAAGCAACACATAACTAAATCATATCTGAATGGCTACAATCGTGTAAATCATGTATGTAACTGCATATATTATAAAATGAATAAGAAAGTACATGATTATTTCAAGTAATTTGATCTTTTCTTGTTAAAATGCTTATTATATGTCTTGTATCATTTAAACATGATTTTAAAACACTGCATCTATAGTCTGGATTCAATTATGCAGTTGAATTACACTGCTAATTAAACATTCTCTTTCAAAAACAATTTTACCTGATTAAGCAATTTTATATAAGGTTTTAACATTAGGAAAATTTTAAAGTGTAAAAAACAATTCAAGTTTGAATATAGGGAGATTTAAGAATTTAAGTTTTTAAACATGTGAATACTTCTGGCGCTGCAACTGTTTTCTAATTTGGAGCCAGTTAGTATTAGAGAATAAAAAAAGTACCATAGGGAGTTTAACAAACCTTTGTAGTGGTTTTATAAACTTATAGTCAAACCAGATATAGCTAAGAAATCAGTATTTTTTCTTTTCTAGAAAAAAAATCTTTGAATTTTGACGAGAAACCCCCAATCGTATACTATTTCATATATCGCCAAACACTCTTCTTTTCTAAATATGAAATAAGTCTTTTGTGATGAATGGCATAAGTTTATGGGAGATAAACATGGCAAAATTGCACAAGTTTCATAAAACTAAATGCTTGGCGATGAAGAAAATATCATACGATTTAGTTTCTGGTTAAAATTTTAAAAAAATAGTATGTTGTGATAATTTTAGGATCAATAAAGGGAGCTCATGGTTTATCATATTTGTCTATAAATCTGTGATTAAGGTAGTCGACTTCATTCTGAAAAGAAAAATTTAAAAAATTGTAAATATAAATATTTTGTATATTTTTCCATGTTAATAGTCTCGACAGCATACAAAAAGAGAAAAACGTGTGAAAATTTGTAAAAATAAATTAAAAATTGAATAAATTGAAGATAATTTTTATTTAAATTTAACTTTTAGGTTAACGCTGGCAACAAAATTATGAATGGAATACAATTTCCTGAAAACAGGTTATATATAAGATAACTGCCTTCAAAAGGACGTTCTAGCTAAAAGATATCTTAAGGAGTTACTGAGATGTGGTTGTTTAAAATATATTCCAAAAAATAAACATTTTTAAAAATATATTTTGTATAGCTATCTGACACTTAGATCAATTGTTATTTTATAATGAGCATTACAAAGTACTTCCATAGAACATTTCCCAGCAATATCTTTGTTACTTTTTAAGTTATCATATTAATAGTGTTAACGAAACAATGAAAATTCCATTTTGCAGAAAATGAGCATTGAAACCTGTTGATATGATTGCATCAAATTTATTATAACTTTGTTCACTATTGACTTAGAAGTAAAGTAAAGCTATATTTAAAAAAGTTATAAAAAGCTCTCACATATAAACTTTTACTGTGTCGCAGCATTCTACTAAGTTTTAGAATGATGTTTGATGAAGTACTAAAATTTGCAACCGCTTCTTTTGGACTACTAACTTACATATATTTCAAATTACTTCACCATTATCTAAAGGCATGAAATCTTGTTTTAAAATTTTAACCCAGATGTTCATAAACAATGCAGGAAAGAAACCAATTTACTTTAATGATAACGCTTTATTTTTTTGTATTTCTCCATGGACCAGAAAATCTAATTTACTTTGAAATTTCTTGGTTTTATTGTTGGATAATCATCGAAACAAGCTAACATTCCTTCAAAAACATTGGACTTTTTCTCTAGAGGAAAGCCACATTTTGTTTTTAATTCATCAATTTAAATGCAAAAAAAATCGAATAAAGGATCTTCATCAAAATATCCTTTGTTTCATTCCTGAAAGATCGAATCTTCAGAAGTATTTTTTTCTTTATTTGAACGTCGAACTTTAACACAAAAGGGCGAATTGAAAAATACTCGGAAGAAAGCTTTTCGAGGGTTTATAATAGAAGATTTGTAATCGAATTCGGTGTTTGCTTTTTACTTACAGTAATAGGATTTTGATAAACAATCGCTTCGTTTGGTTTTGCGAGATCTTAAAAGGTGCGTCCATTATTTTTATTGGGATCCAATTTGAATTCTGTTTTTGTTCTCTTCACTTCAGTTTAGATCTCGCGGGGAATTAAGGTCGTATCTCATCCGAGGGATCTATTACTGTATCGATTATCTATAGCTGCAATTATCCGAAAAGAGAAATCCATCTTTATTTTGCAGCCAATATTTATTGTGCTGCCTTCCAAGCCCCCGAGAGATACCACTACAACAACATTTGCTTTTATCTTTTCGAAATCTTCGAGTGTTCGACTACTCCAGGCGAGAGGAATGTTTTCTAATTTATTTGGCGAAGAACATTTTGCCCAAATGACTACTTTTTTTTCGTTTTGTTTTGAGTCTGGAGTATTCCTTGAAAGGTTCTTTTATTTTGAAACCTCAAGAGGTTTTCTTATAATCAGGTAGATGGGGATGTATAAGTGCTTCAAGCCCATATCTCCGAAAAACGATTTTGTGGATAATAAACAAATAACATACTTATTATTTCAAAGAAAATCGATTCGAATTTTTAGTTTTTTGTTCGCATATCTCGACCTGAATATTTAAATTTAACTAAATATTAAATATACGCGTCGTTTTATAAATAAAAAAATATCTAAACACATTCAGCTTTAATTTATATATTTTACAATAAGATTTGGTGTCCTAACAAATCAATTGTGGCATATAAATTGAATTTTTAATGATAAGAGTTCTGCATTATTTTTAATGAAATAAACTTTTAGATATGTGATTTTGTTTCCTTTATTTTTTAAATTAGATTTTCTGGCAAATTAAAATTTATGTTGACAAATTTAACAAAAGCTTTAATTTATAAATCAAAATCAAAGAGATAAGTGCATGATTGTATTTATATTGATAGTTTAAAATCTAATTTTCACTATATAATTAATAAATGAACCATTAATAAAACTATTAAATTTGACAAATGTATGAATATGCCAAAAAAAAAACAAGAAAAAAAAAAACAATAAGCATGATTACCTATAGATTTATAACTCATTTTTTAAAGCAAATAATTAACATTATTTAAAAATTATATCTCGAAATACCTCGTAAATGTATACTGAAAGTAAGCTCTTTTCAAGTTCTAAACATAACACGTTGGTAAATTTAAAATCTAATGTGCATATAAATGAATATTTAAACTCTAAAAAAGCTGGAATGCACACGTATTTTACAATATATTTACGATATTTCGTAAAAAGACCATTAGATAAACAGGTTTTGTTAGTAAAATGAAAAGATTCAATGACTACAATAACAAATACATAACTTAAATTAAATGTTCTTATTTTAAAAATCTACTAATTGAACTGATAGAAATGATTATTGCAAGAGAAATAAAAGTTTCTTTTTATGTATTAAAATCCCCTCGTTGTATACTAAAAGATCAGTAATTATGAAATAGAATTCTTTGAAGACAAACTGCACTAAAGTACAAAATTTTGATGATTTCTGAGAAGAAAAAAAAATTCTGTAATATCTTAGCTTCCATACCTCCCGGTCTTTGAAATAGGTTTTGGGTCAAAATTCTGGTGTATTTTCCACTATTTACCAAATTTTCTATTTTGCATACATTTGGAATTCATCTTTATCTCATATCAAGATGTCGTGGGAGGAGCATTAACAGAAATTGAAATTAAAAAAAAAAAATATCCAGAAAATTTTGAAAAAAGGCGAAGTAAATATATATTCTAGAAAATATAACAACTAAAATTAGTATACTCATGTGATGTAATTTAGCATTACTGAGTAGAGCTATTATCGGTAATTTGTATGTTTAATGAATATAATGGAGTAAATCATCGTTGTATATTATTCTATAAAAAGCAGTAGCTGAATCGGTATAGTATAGTACAAACCTGCTCAAATTGGTGCAGTAAATCTCAAGTTATGAACATTCTTCTTTCACCCCTAACCTCAATTTCACCGCCTTAACCATAAAGCATCGGAGTGAAATTATGTTCCCGATAATCTGGATTAGTCAGGAAACCTATAAAAATAACCACTTCAAATTGATTCTCGTTTGAAAAATACGAGCATGTCCCCTTTCGCCACGTTTCCTCGATCAACAAACCATTGGAATAAAATTGTTTTCCCAAAAATCTGAATTAGTCAAGATACATATAGGAAAAAATTGGTTCAAATATGTTGTAATCGTACTTTTTTAGTTACTGGAAAGGATGTGTGATCCTTCTCTTGTTTCGAAGGTCAAGTGTGCAAAATTTCCGTAATAAAGTCTGTTATAAATATATATGGAGTTTTATTAACAAATACACGCCTAACATAAACTTCTTCTGGCTGACAGACATGCTAATAGACACACAGGTAGATAGACATATAAGTAGGCAGATAGACAGACAGACCGGCAAACAGGCAGACAGAAAAGCAGATAGATATTGGCTGTTTAATACTTTAAATGTCATTCTGTTCTATAATTCAATTCCTATAGTAAATCCATATTAATAAATAACATTAATAAATAAAATAATGAATTCAAGAAGAGATTTATCATCATATCCCACATTCTTACTACACCACTGTAGTCTAGTGTTAAAAACCCCTATTTAGTACATTACCTGTGTCAGTACAATAAAAATATTATGCAACGAGTAGAACAAAAACGAAATAATTAACAAACGATAACGTACTTTCGAGTTACATTTTTATTGCTTCAACGCATGTAACACGTGCGCATACATGAACAGAACATATACTATGTTCATTCAAAAGTCAAATTTTATTTTATAATTCGACAAATTAATATAAAAATCATTACAATAATTGAATATATTAGTTTAAAAAAATTAGGATTCTTTTGAATTTTAAAGGAACCTATTTAAGAAGAGAGTGGAATATCACATTAAATAACAAAAATGGTTCAATAAGCGTTCTTTTACTGCAAAAAGAAAATTGATAGGAACAAAATTATATAATTTATTTCAAAAAGTTACCATTGATCAATTTTTATTTCGTAGGATAAAATAGTAAAGCTTGAAACGGTAATTGAAGTTAATAGCCATTAGTATTGCCGATCTCAGACATTATTGCTAATACCTTCTACTTGAGTACCAGCTCATTCATCAATGCAGGCCTAATCAAAAATAACCTTTTGGAATAGGCGGATAAGAAAGACACTTTATTTGTTTCTGTGGTGAAGACGTCTAAGAGGAAAAGTGGTCTAAAAGGGAAATTGAATACGTCTATGTCTTAAGTAAGGAACGTTTCTGTGCATGAACTGAAAATGACAAAGTTTAAATCACATATCAAGCGTAAAAAATTAAACTTTTATATAACATTCAAAATTCGTAATACCAAGATATTTTATATAGATACTTATTTATTATAAAAATAACTTCTGTCTTAGATTGATTTGGAGTTCTGACTCAATCACAGAACTCCTATTCTTAGGATGAATCTAAAAGGCAGTCATTCGAACAGAATATTCGCTCAGATTCATGAATATTCAATTTTTCAAAATACAAAGTTGAGTGCAAAATACATATAAAGATGGCCAGATAACACAGATAAAATATTTAAGTATACGTTACAAAAATGCCTTTTAAGTTTGAAATGTATGTTTTGGAACTATCGATCTGATGAATAGCTCCCATGAAAGAAAAATTGTGGTTGGTATTTATATGGTTAATACACATAATGAAAAACGATTGTCATAATAAGTAAATATAAAAAGCTTTTGTTACCATTATAAATACTTTATTTTATATGTGTTAAGACAATGTTTAAATATGATTTTCTTAAGTTCAAACTCAATTTTTTCCATCTCAAATCCAACAATAGCTAATTTTATTTGCGTTAAACAGTCCCCACGTTGTGCATAGCTTGCTTCTTGAAACCACAATCACAAGAAAATGATGCTAACCGTAAGTTGTTGTTTTTAGTGAAATGCATAACAACATTGGCTTTTCCCATACAATCTGTATTACAATCTCAAACAAAATAGACATTAAAACGTAAATTCTTACTGCACTAGAAATAAAGTTCTGTAATTACCAAATCTAGAGTTTTGGTAAGAATCCCAATCTTAAATAAACCTTGTACCTCTTTTCTATTCAACTCCTCCAAATGAATAAATATTATCTACTGACCCAAAATGATGTCCCATTATTGGAATTCACTGTCATATATTTATCTAAATAAACCCCGCCATGAAAACCCATGTCTATTTCCTTTACGACAATGACACTGTACCATTACAAATTTGATTGGGATCGTAAATGAGAAAAGGATCCCCCTTAAAGACAAATGATGTTTTATTTCCAGGAGGGAGAGAGGGGGCACTTAAAGGTTAATAGACAAAGAAAAGAAGAGAAATATTGATAAGACCCATTGTAACATAATGCATTGTGCAGTTTGTCTAATGAAGAAACATATGAAGTTGCTCTCAACTTTTATTGGTGCCTTAATGCTCGTGATTCAGAAGGAGTTCTGGAAGAATGCAAGTCGGTTTTGAAAACGGAAGAAAGATTCGTGAAGAATATCGTTTTCTGGATGGCTTTTCGTTTTGTGATTGAAAAGTGGAGTCGTAATTTTTCCGTGTGTCGGGGTTTATTATGCAATTATAATAAAAACTTCAGATGAAATTGCGTGATGTCAAATCGAATATTGAAAGTGTCTGACTAATAGGGGTATGCTCTTAAGTTATAGCGGTATTAACGTGACTTATATGAGTAAATTTGACATTTGGGATAAAATACCTTCGAATATAGAGTCGATTGTGACAGCAATTTTAATCATGATGGTTTTTAAACATTTTTATAGTGTTTTTTTTCTTTTTTTTCCCTTCCAATTTCCCTTCTAATCGCTCCTCATTTATCAGTGACGTGTATTACACTAAGGCATTTTAGTAGAAGCAGTTATCTTTGTTAAATTGAACATAATAATTATTTTAACTACATGAGTTGGTACACTTAACTCAAGAGATTATTTAATACATAGACTTTTTTTTTTACCGAGAAATAGATTTATCTGTCGTAATAATGATAGTAGGATTTGACATTTAGAATACAGTACAGAATAACATGAAAGATAGACTTCAAGGTTTAAAAAGTAATAGCAACCAAATCAAGTGTCTAGTTTGATCTCTTTGTCATCTATAAACATGATATTCTTAAGTATTATGGACAGAATTGTGATTTATGATATAACTAGAAATTCAGGGTACACTCCAGAAAAGGATTAATGTTTGAAACAAAGCTAATGCGTTTCATGAAATACTTACTCACCAATCTTTTGTTTTTCAATATCACCTTCCTTGTGTGCCGTAGTGTATTTTCCCTACTTTTGTTACGCCGGCATGAAACTGAATAACGTCGAGAATTTATTTTGTGTACTATAGTGATGCATATCGTCACTGTAGTACAAAAGGAAATAATGAAAATAAGGAAAATTGTTAAAAAACTGAAATTTGATATTTTTTTGTTTTAGTTAATCCATATCATGAGTTATTATATATTGTTTCTAAAATTTATTAGAAAATGTTTGTCATTTCCTTACTTCTCAATTCATATTGAATATCAATAAAGTTATCTAAAACACCAATGCTACGTGAATACATCAACTCAATTATGAAACGAGTGTTCCTTTAATTCTAACTACTAAATAAATGTCAAAAGCAAGAAATTCTTGATAAACTTTGAGCAAAATATAAAAATTAACTTACGCGTGAAAAATAGTCCCCTTCAAACAGCGACTTCTTTTTTTCAGCATCTATTGCACTTTTGTTTTGTTCTAGCCACTTACTTAGAGAAAACGGAGAATCTAATTTCCGTTGGAAGTCTTGTTTCACCGGCTTATCACTTAAAATGGAACCTGGTTGAAAAACATTCACAATTATAGATTATCGGCATAGATTCATTTAAAGAATGTAAACATAGATATGAAATTAATAATAAATGACGATTCTGTAATTGATTTGCATTTTTTTAGCAAATTTGACGAATGAATATAGAACATTTGGTCTATAAAAATATAGACACATTTCTAGTTAATTTTATAATTTCATTTGAAAAAACATTAGTACAATTAATGCGTCACGAAAAGAGTTCACATATTACAACAGCAACAACAACAAAAAAAATACGTTCAGTAATCTTTCTTAATCTTAATGATACAACACAATTTTTCCACGTTCCCTAGATCTCCTTGACGAGTTATTAGACCCGTTTTTAATATGTTTAATAATCCTAACATAAATAACGAATAGAAGAAATGCCTACCGTTAAATAAATGCATTTTTGTTGTATTTAAGGGTCTCTGATCTTAAACTATATCTTCTGAATAGCTCATAGGAGATTTTACTCCCTACAAGCATATGAAATCAACTAAATTACCACCCTAATGTTCCCCTATCTAAAACAGTGTAATAGGTTTCCATTGATAACTAACAGACGTTCGGGAGAGAGTTGATAACATGTTGATCTATGCTAAGCTTTGGCATTAAATCAATAATCGATCAAGAACTATCCAGAGGGGAGTTCTTATGGAAAAATATAGATAGCTCTTCTTACGGCTACTTATACTAATTTAAAATTATTTTTGCATGCACTTTGTTTTGCCATACTTTTCCATATAATTACAGTTAAAAAATATTAAGCTTTTTTTTAACTCCTAACAACGAAGATTTAAGGCAACTTTTGGTTGAATACTTATGTTTGAAACTTAAGTACGTTTAGGAGGATAAACCATATAGCGCTATTACCCCATCCACAAGTTGGGATCAAATGTGTAATGAATTACATAATTCCAGTATTTTGACGAAATTCCAATACAATATATCAATTAGGATTAATTATAGAATACAAGACTTTGGAGAAAAATATTCTAGACAAAATTCTGTACCTCTAAGGTAAGAAATCGTTAAGTAAATTAACCGTCCATTTTCAAATTGCATTTCCACTTATATACATTTTTTGGGTCATTCTTTTGGGTTTTAATTAATGTCAAAAAAATGTACAGTATTAAATGCAAGGTGGTTATAAAATTAAATTGCCTAGATGTGACATCTTAGTGATCTCAATGATCATTAAATATGAATGAAGTTTGAAGTACAGATGCTTCAAAATTATGCTGATATGCGTGAAAAGAAAAACACAAGTAAAGCTCACACAATAAAAATTAAAATGATAGAATTCTTAAAAGTGATAGTATATATATATATATATATATATATATATATATATATATATATATATATATATATATATATATATATATATATATATATATATATATATATATATATATATATATATATATATATATATATATATATATATATATATATATATATATATATATATATATATATATATATATATATATATATATATATATATATATAATATATAGTTCGAAGAGGCTCTGAGTATAGTACAACCATTTTGTAACTCACTCTCCTTCTCATCCTTTCCCTTCCTCCTAACTGCAACCGCGCACTTATTAGGAGTTATTTTAAGAAAAGGTACAACTTTTTATTTATACAATAAATATTAATATTTGTGCTACAATTAGTAAAAAGATTATAATCTACTATTATAGCAAAGTATTTCACAAGTAAAACGTACACAAATCTGAAGTTATGGAATTTTTGTATAGATGGCGACACTACACAATAACAAAATAAAGATTGATTTTGGAAATGTTAAAATGTTGAAAAAAGGGAAGAGAGATCCGAAGAAATATTATATTTAGGACATGGCAGTACATAATTTTTCGTACTTATATAAATAAAATTTTCAAAAAATTAAGCGTGAATATCATTCACTCACAAACGTTTCTTGTCAATTTGAAATTGTTATTACGAATTATATTTAGTGATAACAATTTTATCATTGACAAGAAACGTTTGTAGACATAAGAAACTAATAACATACAGAGGCATAAGAAACTAAAAAAATAAAAAAATTTACTAAAATTTTTCTAGATTAATTAGTAGAATACCAAAAATCATACCCGAAGTAGGTTTTCCGGTTTTATATGCCTCGGACGCAAAGAACTCTTTTATCAGAGGGCCCAGCTGTTCCAAACTTTCACAGTAAAACCATTTTTCGAAAAGGATTTCGTCAGTATTCTCCACATAAAACCTGAAATAAATACGGAAAAAAAAAAAAATTACTCACAAACGCAATTATTTCCGTGCACTTTATTGTTTTAAATACTAAAATTAAATGTTTAATTCTAAAAACATTATAGAACTAACATCTGTATTAAACAATAAAAATTAAATTTTTTGTTTTCAAAAGTAGGTAAAGAGGATTTGGTGAAGAAAAGAATTTCTTATTTATTTAGATGGAATGTAAGAGTGTAAATCATCACAACAATGTCTAAACAACAAAAAGTAAATTATTATTATTATTATTATACCAGGACAACCTTTAGATCACCATTTACATAAGGATAGCCAAGAGTGCAATAAATAGAAAAGAAAGATCTGAAGAGTTGTGAAAACACAACATGACGTACCTCAAGCCATCCAGTTCGGTTTTTAATCTTTCCCTCTCAATTACCAAGCCAATGGTATCAGCAGACCGCTGTGGTGAATGTGGTATGCGAGCTGGCAACAGGAACACCTAATTGAAAATTCAATCTGAGTATGTGCAGTTAAGCAGTGAATATACTTTTTGGTGCTTTCTGAATTCTAAGTCGAAATATTTAAATAATCGAGTTTCATAAAAGACGAAAGTCAAAGCATTACATATATCTCAAAGATAGGAGTTGCAGAAAAATTCAATTTTTTTTATCACTCGTAGTCAAATAACTTTCATTATTTGTCTACTGCAGAGTTAACTTATTCTTAAAATTTGCTATCCTTGCAATAATTCGACTTCGTTTTACTTAAAAGAAAGTTTTATTAAAGATCTTTCCATATACTAGATATCTTCTAGCCCAGTTCATTTAGAAATTACTTTGTACAAAACCTTGTAATTTAGTGAGTAGGTACAAAAAGGATCACTTAATGAAATGACATAAATAGTTTTCATTTAACTTCGATCTATTATAAATGAAAATTAAAAGAAGCAAAAAACTATTGCAGATGTCTCCACTGCATAGGCATTGACGTAAGGATTTCACATATAAAATTAAATATATTAGATGCTATTTTCGAGTTTTTCAATGTTTTATACAAAATAGTTTTTAAATGAACTGGTTCAGAAGAGTGTAACATTGCGAGTATAGGGAATGATCCTTATTAGGATTTCCTCTTAACCAACTTAGCTAGAATATAAAATAAAGGTCGAATAAAGTTTTAGACATCTTTGATAGCTGTAATAAAGTAGTCAGTGATACTTGTTAAAATAGAGATGCGTAAATTATTAATAGTTCATAATTTACAAGAGGACTCACCTCTCTGTGAATGGATCGGTGAGAGGTATACGAGCTCAACAAACGTTAGATACAAAATGTTTTCCATTTGCCAATAAATTCTGAATTTTATTCTCTATTTGCAAACGATGAACAATAACTGGCAATAAGGCGCTTAAGTTTGGCAATCGACTTTACTATTTAATTAGGTCTGTTGCAATATCTTGCATTTTAGGTAAGCTCTGAAGTAATCATCTAGGTTTTGCAAATTCAGTTTAATCCTACTTAACGTAAAGAGTTCTTAAAAAAGGAGCATGTTAAATTTTAATTTGTCTGGATGACGATATTTTTTCAAATTGTGGGGCTTAGAATCAATATAACTCAAAGATGTGCGTAAAATTTTAACAGATACATGGCTAAGTTTTCTTTCAATTGTTGAATTTGTCATATATGTATTTAAAAAAAAATTGGAAATTTTCTACAAATTTATGTACTGTTTTATTTAATGTTTTTAGTTAATTTTGTACAAAAATTCATAGTATTATAACATAAAACATTAAAGGTAAGTAATCATGCGGGTCACACTTACTTTATGAAACATTGTGAGTAATTTAGCATTGAAAGTTTTAATTTGCATAATAATTTTAAAAATTATGCCAAAAATTAAAATAATCACAATCGTACTATTTTCTACATTTTTATATGAGAAGTTGCAATAATTTTAAATCATAAAACACAGCTTTAATTCGAAAATAATGCTGCATAAATTAATTCAATATTCTAATTCCTTAAATTTCTAGCCAATCGAGTCTAAGTCTAAAAAGTAAAAAAATCAAGGGGTGATGTTAATAATAACAACTATGCATTTTATATGTAAAAGAAATTAATGTACATTATAAGTTATTTCTAATTTTTGTCTGAAACTATATCATCTTCGATGTTTGAAAGAAGTTGATTTATACTAATATCTCTCTAATTGACTCTTACACATAGTATTCACGTTTTACTTAAGTATATCTCATTCAGATTGCAAAAACTTGAGTAATACACCCTACAACTACCTGGAAAATATAATCCCAAGTTATTACTTTTTACAATTCAGATCGTAAACCCTGGTTATAAACTTTCTATATAAACTTCTAGTTTATAAAAACGTGCGTAATACGCCCTACTTTTTCCTGGGAAAATTTAATCCCAAGTTATTGCATTTTACAATCCACGTAGTAAACCCAGGTTATAAACTTCCTATTTAATCTCATTATTAAACTGCAACTTTCAAAATTGCATTATCTTTCATTACATGGTATGATACATTATGTTGACCAGAACTACAGTGCAACTATTTAAGTATATTGCTGCACAATTTGTCTCTATGTAATTGTAAATAGTAATATTTCTTTTAAAAATTCTATTTTACTAAATTTATTTGTTAACAACGATAACACAGGCTTGAAAACATTTTCAACACCCGAATTAATTAAAATTCCTCGATTATTCTGAGTGATCTCCAAATCGATTGTTCTTGATTTTTTGGGTAAGTTCGCTCACGAGAATCTAAAAATCACAGGGAAATGGAATTTGAATCCGTTGGAGGTTTAGATATGTTTTGAAAGGAGATCAGACCTTATTCTTCCTGTCAAAATTATCACTGTATTCGAAAGTTGTGTGAACTGAAGCTTTTGTTAAAGCCGTATAGCAAGTTTACCATTATTTAGAGAAGTTTTTTGAGGCTCTGAAACGAAGAATAAATTATTAGTCTTTATTTTGAAAAAGCTCTGTCATCATTTCCTCTGATAAAATTCGTAGCAATATATAATACAAAATTATATGTAATAGGCTAAAATAATATACAGTAAAACACCGATTATCCGAGCCCCGGTTATCCGAGTTTCCGCTTTAACCGAGCCAGATAATATTTCTTTTACCCCTGATATTTTCCTTTGTCAAAACTAGTACCGAAAAAAATTGGTACTTGATCGAGAGACCAAGTACCACTCAAGAAAACAAAATGTTTACATTCCTTTTCATTGTATGTCACTGCTCCTCCTATCGCGACGCTCAAGGTCTTAAGGCTTAAGTAAGAGAACTCTTTAAGCATTACTATATATTATTAATTGCATGAGGTTTACCTATAGTATAACATTTGTACTTGTCAAAACATACATTTAAACCGATACGATTTATTTTATTTTTAATTTTCGGTTTAACCGAGTTTTTCGGTTATCCGAGTTGGTCTTGGTCCACATTAACTCGGATAATCAGGACTCTACTGTACAGTAAAAATAACCATATTTATATCTATTCCGTCTTATTCTAAAATAATAATTATTTTCCTGTGAGAATAATGGGAAAGGAAGATTTTCTTCATGCAAATTTTGTTCAATAGATGGCACCACGAATTGTCAAGACACTCCTATTTATATTTAAAATCAACCAATTTCTACATGGTGATACATATTTTAAAACATTTATTACAAATAATTTTAACACTGATTCAAAGTTTAAATTTCAAAAATTACATAATTTTTAAAGTAACGGCAAATGATATTTTTTTGGATTAAATGTGAAAATTATAAACATAAATGATATAAGAAAAAGTTTGCAGCTTTTCCTTCAAATTTCATGAATGGCTTCTATTATATTATCTAATACGAAATTACTAGTGTTTTGAAGAAATATACACTCAAACATGTGCTTGGTAAAGAGTTGCATTAGGTATTATGCAAAGTAGGCATAGGCAAACTAGTCGAGCCTAGGTTGAACAACTTGGACTAAACATGTTTCGCAAGAATTAGATCAGAACTTTTCACCCTAAGCGCGCATCAAAATTGACATCATGGCAAAGGTGCAGAGATCAAATCCTGGACTAAGGATAGATGTACGATGCAGTTCGTAATCCACATCATTAAGTTGTAGTTCCGGTGTGATTATTCGTTATTGTGTACACACAGGGACGACGCGAACGGGGGGCGAAGGGGGTGTCTCGCCCCCCCCCCCCCCTAAAGTTTTAGAAAGCTGAGCAGTCGGCAAATTTTCGAAATTTTATCGAGCCATTTTTGTAGAGTCGATCCACAATAAAATCGAATTGAATGAAAAAATATTTAAAAAAAAATAAATTTCGAACTAAAATATTAAGAATTCCAACCCGGAGTTTCACGAATCGGTATTTTTACACTAGAAGTCTATCATAAGGGAGTCGGTGTCTTTTCCCCGGCCTACATTGATGGATTGCGTACACAAATATAATAAGTATCTTGCGAACACAAATCATAGATATTTTCATTATCTCACTCAACCAAAGATTTTAGAAAAGAAATAAGGCACTCGGCCAATTTCCAAAATTTCCTCAATTCCTTTAAAAGTACCAAGTGATGGATGATTTAAAACATATTGAATAGAAAAAAATATAAGTAATTAAAATCGTCAATAGTATTAAAAAATCCTGATCACAATTCAGCCCAAGTTGGAGGTCGGCAATTTTAAATTGGAGTAAATAAATCCTTTTTTTTTTTTTTGCAGGAACATTTAAGTTGATATCGTCACTGACAGCTTCTGAATGAAATTAAATACGAACATATCACCCGTACCCGGTACTGTTGCACAAGTATCAATTTCCACAAATTCTTTACAGAATGAATAATTTTCCTTCAATTTCAAATCAGTACATTAAATTGTATAAATCGTCAGGTCGACTGTAGTAAGTTTTTAAATTCAGCTACCTGATAAGTACACACTATATTCTCAGGAAGAAACTGACAATAATTACTTATTCTTCCAATTAATAGACAGTTCTGATGTGTTATACAGTAGGTGACACATTTCTAATACGTCAGGTAACGCCTCAAAAACCATGATATGCCCATTAAACGTCATTTCTATAAAGTATGTATTGTACGTCATATGAACTGAAAGTCTTACAGAAAATTTCAAAACATGTAAATTTTAACATCCGAAAAAGGAGCCCTCTTTTATGAAAAAAACAACAACCTTACATACACCACTGGCCCGGCGAGAAGTTTCAATTTCCAATAAACCTTGCTTATTTTTTTGGTAAAGATAAAAAATAAATTTTACAAGATTATTCAAAGAGGTTTATTTTTACTTATTACGAATGTGAAGTTGAGTGAAATGGAAGTAGCTCACAATTCTGTTGAAAAATATTTCTATTACATTTTGCCAAATTATTGCAATTAATGTCAAGTAGAACTCTATAAATGATGTTATATAGTACTTCTTTTATTAAAAATGTGTAACGGTGTCCGGTAATGGAGAGTCGAACTCGGGACTCCTAGATCAGAAGACAGGCTCGCTAACCATTAGGCAAAGGTGATCACTTGTGCCTAGGTGTTATATCTGTCATTTGTATACAAAACCACCACATAGTCCCTTTCCAGTGAGTTGCAAAGGGGTGAGCGATTGAATTGAGTGTTAGTTGAGTGCTTTGCGTGTGGCAGTGAGTCGCCAGAGACACTGATGTGGTAGTGTGGAGGTCGTGCAGTAGATGGTGCTACTGATGTGTTTGAATATTCGGGTCACCAATGTAGAGGTGTGCGCTAACGGGGGAGTCGAATCCGGGACTCCTAGATCAGAAGGCTGGCGCGCTGACCACTAGGTAAAAGTGACCGCTAGTGCCTAGGTGTTTGTACACGAGACGACCACAAATGTATTACCGAAATAATGCATGCCATGTAAATTGGAAGGCAATGTCGTATTTATTGCAACAAAGTAATCATTGGAAAAGTATTGAAAGGTCTGATATAATACTATCTATATTTCTTGACGGTTTCTTGTAGTCAAATAGTTGCGGCCTAACGTTGTCCGACGTACAACCAGGTTTCAGTCTATTAGAAGTAGTGAGTACCCTTTCACGCCTATCCTCGATTTCACCACTTTATACACGAAACATCGGAAAGACATCGTGTTTCAGATAAAGTTAGATTAGTCAAAATACCTTTACAAATATTTCAAATTGGATCAATAGATCTCACATAAGGATCAAAACCTTTAAAGGTGAGAAAGGGAAATGGGGGAGTGTTTTTTAGAAATCTCATGTTGACTGTGACGTTTCTTTTCTTCAGAAGATCATATGCGCAACTTCTCTTTCCTCAAGATAATAACACTGGCGATTTGAATCCCCCCTCCCTCCCGCCCCACCCCCCAAAAAAAAAAAATCTTCGTAGGTACTATTCCTTACTTAGTTTGGATTTTGGTGCCGAAAATTATGGTTTGCTTTTTTATAGATCTGAATATTTTGTTGCTAAATTCGAAGTTCATAAGGGTAGTTAGTTGAGAATAATTTACTTTGTAACACTTGATTACTGCTTCATTAGGATAGAGGTTCCCCCATACATATTTTTTTATTTTTACATATAAATAATATTATAATTTGGTTGAATGCTAGAGTAATACATTTAATTTTTTGTCCTGCTTAGAGAAAATTAGCATTATACTTTCCTTCTGGAACAAACGATTATTATTAATAAAACGAGTAATATTTGCAGAAATTATTGCTGAAAAACCTCGAAAAAATCATTAAATTCAATCCAGCAGTTTTGGTAAAAAATATGCACACGAAGTAACTATTTTTATGAAGTAAATTTCTTTGTTAAATTGCTAAAAAAATTAAGTTTTACTATTAATATACTTTTCAAGAGAAAATAAAATACTCTTTTCTTCTTTGAATAGGAAAATATGTTGAAAAGTATTTAAAAATTAATTAACAAAACGTTTTTAATAATTATTGTATTTTGAAATGCAATTATATTGTCTATGAGCGCCGACAGGATTATTTGCAGGGAGATCCTAGATTTTTCGAAAATGGGAATCGGACTTCCTAATTTGATGTTAGTTAATAGCTGTACATAATTTTTTTGCTCGAATTGATAATTTACTACCTATATATTTTGTTCTAGTGAATTACTTCTTCCACATTATTTTTCGTAGGGCAGGAGGGAGTGTAAGTGCATGTTTCTTATATGTCCCTGACATTGTCTCTATTATAAAAACGCAGTGTTTCGCGTAGGTAATTTTGTGTGATAGCAATAAGCTGCCAGGATTTTACAAAGAAGAATTTTTCCAGAGCTTGTTTGATTAACTTTTTTTACAATTCTAAATTAGAGTCACCTATTTGATCAATATTTTTCATTTATTTTATTCCGTGTTGTAGTGTGATTTCCATCCACTTTTACACGTTTAATTAATTTCTTCGAAACTGAAATTTGAAAATTAAAAAAAAAAAAAAAAAAATTGTACTAAAATGGAGCCTTTGTACTACTCATATTACTGAATTGGTTCAAGATTGTGAGAATGCATTCTATCTGCAAGTGATAAATGCCTCCCCTCCCCCCCCCCCCCACCAAAAAAAAGCACTTCGAAAAATTATTCCCTTTTTTCGGGAAAGAATTATTAAACAAAAATGAAAAATTAAATGAGTTTGATGGAATTTTATATTAATTACACAATAAATAAAATAATTCACAATTAAATCAAAAAATAACAATTAGTTATAAACTCATTAACAATTAATTACACATTAACTAACAAATATTTATATATTAAAAAATTATGCCTTAATAAAATTTAATTAATAAAAGATTACACCTTAATGGATATTTTCTACATTTACACTGACTTGTCTTGATTTTAGTCGGCAAAAGTATGTCTAACGCCCCCCCCCCCCCAATCGAAATTCTTAGCGACGGCCCTGTGTACACAAATAGATCGTCAAAGTACAAACCAACCAACCAAGATTAAGTAGCTTGTGCTAGACATCTCTCTTTTTTTTTTTTTTTTTTTGTTTGTACCGAAACCAGGTATGACCTTTAACATAACATTTGACAAGTTAAAAATATTTCATTCTATATAAAAGTGGAAATCCAACCCTGGGACTTGTATTACTGGTTACTTACACTTTATATAAAGTAGGGTAATGTTCAAAATGAGTATGCAAATTGACATTTAGAGCTACAATCTACCTTAAAATAATGACCGAAAGATTAATCAGAGACTATTCAGCAATAAACATTTCAGTAGCAAATTAATTTAAAAATCAGATTTGTGGTAAACTATTGCCTGCTTTAATGGCGTTGTATATTATCACTGTCCAATGTAAAATTGCAATTTTTTGAATAAAAAAAGCTGTAACAATCTCTTTAAGACTACAATGCAAAGTCAATGCAATCAAATCTCGTATTAGAAAATTAAATACTGAAAAAAAAAAGACAAGTTCGAATGCAAATCTTCCAATATACAATGATAATCGAAAATAGATATTTTGTTTGTTAAAAAATCTATCTTAGAATTGAATTTCATAACATAAACACTGAAAATATAGATTTTCGGTATCACTTTGTTACGAAATGAATATAATTTATATACATTAAACAATTTAAATTGTAAACCAGTGATTTAAAAAGCTAAAAACTCCCAATCTTTCCTTTCTAAAATTTATAGGTATAACTTACCTTTAGTATTAGCTAGGCAGATCTAAGAATCAATTGTTTTAATAATTTGTCCTAACATATTATCAATTTATAAATTTTCTAAATATGCTATCACTGAAGTGATCTTGGTTGTCTTCAAGTAAAGTTTGTTGCACTTAAATTTTTCAATTTTACAGAATATGAAAACTAGATATTCCTTTTACTGTAGTTAGAATGACTTAATAAACGTTTAATAAAATAATTTTAATATTTACGTGCGTAGTCAACGGTAAGAAATGTAACGTGATTGAAGGATACACTTTCTGTATCTCAACTTGTTTAGTTAAACTGGTCAACATGCACATAAAATAAGTGCTCAATACCCAATTGATTTATTTTATCCTAATCATCAAAGCAAAACATACATCTTTGAAATAGGAAATAAATTTCTGGTTGCACAGAGGACAACTGCAATTTTTGTTTAAGTTGCCCTTTTAAAAATTTGGTTGTCTCGAGCATAAGTGCAACCGTTAATTTCGACCCCTGTATGCAACATAAAATGATAAATCAGAATAAGTAAGATGGTATTTTGAGTTAAAAATATACAAGAACAGTTCTCTCAAAAATTAATATTTGAATGACCTATCTCTTCAAATACATCATTTGTTCGTAAGACATCAATACATGTCTATAAGAACTAAAATTAATGGTGGGTGTCTGGTGGTAAAAATATGACTGGTAGATTTGTAAAAAAAAAAACCTCTCACAAGATTGTTCATTACAGAACATTTTATAAGAAACAGTTTTGGAGACGAAATTTATCCGCATAAATTTATATTTCTTATCATTCTAGAAATAATTTTCTATAAATCATTCCTTTGTTTTTAAAATATTTGACAACTCCTGTTAGGTTGCGTTTGCTCAATAGTGATCGTATTTGAACTAATGTTACTCGATTATACTTTTTCATGCTTTGATAATATAGGCATGTAAATTCACAGTATTGGACTAAATTATTTCATTTAAATCAAAATCTTATGGTTTTACGAAAAATATACCCATTTAACCTATCGGAAAGAGCGCCCTGAGAAGTCTCCCTACTTACAGCTTTGCCGCCCATCTTTGCCTCCCTTAGCAGTAAAGAAATGTTTGATACTTTCTCAATTAAAATGTTTTGGAATTCCTTAACTAAAAACAAATGAAATTTTTATATATCCGCTGTAAAATACATGAAAAACTTCTCAGGTCGGTTGCGCTTTCCAAAGTGATTTTTTGATTGAGCGTACCCAAGGGTAAATGATTAAATTTTCCATGACAATTTTTTAAATATCAACATTTTGCTTAATCTCGTAATACAAAATATAACATTATATAAAATCCAATTTTTCGTCTGTCCAAATTTTTTTTTTCCAATCTTTATTTAAACTCTTTCAATACTTCTTACAGCAATATCCTGATAATGTTTTGTCATTTATTTAAAAAATAATGTAGTAAAAATAACTATTTTTTTTTTTTTTTTAATTTATCGCTGTCCTTTTCTTAAAATTATTTTTACTGTATTTTAAATAATTCTATTTATAAGACACCACCACTTAAACCTATCAAGAATAAGATGTAATTTGTTTAGCCTTATTGGAACAGTTAGATATTATCTGATAAATAAAATTAAACTTACTGAGATGTACTGTGATGACTATTAACTCTATCAATTCGGGGCATAAACTCTATCAACAATGTAGTTTTCTTTGAATATTAACTTTTTCGACGAATGTTTGGTTAAAAGAGAAGGGGTGAATGCGAAAGCATAATTAAAACATTTCCAGATTTCTTGAGCAAAAGGAAATAAATAAGCCCCTACTAAAAGAAGACTGCATGTTAATTTATTTCCATATACCAACAACTTTCTTTTTTGTTAATAATCTCCAACAAAAGATTATGTTTTGATACTTCAGCAATAGAAATTTAACCATATTTTTAAGAATTTTTTAAAACTCTCAATTAATACAGGAAGTGTTTTAGCATTAAAAGTATATAACTAGTATATCAAGTTTTAACTATTACAGCACGAGCATTTACAAAATTCCATCCCAACAAAATTCTTACATTAGTCCCACTGCACTTGATGAATGACAAGATGACTTGATGAATGAATTCCTATCATAAGTCGATATTTTTACAACAAAATAGTATTATGATCTTTTTTATTTATTATTATTTTGTTTTGTAAGTTTAATTCATTTTAGATACTTTTAGTCGGATTCTTTAACAACGATTGAACTGGATATGTATTAAAATATATTGTACATTTTTCTTGATTCCTCGAGAAATAGAAGTAAAATATTACTTAAATTTAATCATTCCAAAGATTTTTCTTTTGAATCATGTTCCCAAAGGTACATTGAATAAAAAACCAGTTAATCTCACGAAAACTATTTTTGTTAGAATTCCCAGGGCAACCTTTGTAACGATCCATTTACATTCGAAAACCGTTAAATAGAAATAAAGAACTTTATGCATCATCTTTATTTTTTACTGGGAAGGGATCTAAAAAAAGTATGAAGGAAATAAAAGTAAATGATCCAGTATATAGTATCCTTAAACACAAATACTTAGTCAAAGTAAAGCGTTTTAATCAAGAAAGATACGGTTGAATGTTTAACACTGGCTAAAAGCGAAAACGGCATAATTGTCTGAAGTTGTACTTTTTTTAAATATAAGGTATAAATTCATCTGGGAAAATTAAATCAACTTTGTGGAACGGCTTAAAGGGATTTTTTTAATAGAGGCCTAGTAATGTTTTTAAGAAGTATTTTTATTACAATTTGTAAGTCTACTTCTAGGTATCTTTGAATGCATAATCAATAGAACTTAAAACACGCACCCTCACACAGATGATAGGGCAGTGCGAGATACTTGGGCATTCAAAAGAGAATTCTCCGACAATGACATATTCACTGTCCAAAATCCCAAAGTTTCTTCCCAGTTTGATTATCTCCAAAAAGTAAACATATATATATAAAATATTCACACAAAAAATGCTTAAAAGAATTTGTTGTAATAAATGACATTAAAGTGTTCATGTGAAACGTTAGTAAATGGTCTATCAATAAAAAGCTACTCAGATCTTCATCCCTTAAATTCAGAAAAGTTGAACATCGCTTCTCCACAATTTGTTTCTTTTTCTATACAATTTTTATATATGTGCTGAGACTTTTCTAAGAAAACTGATGGAACTTAATCTTCAAATGGCATTATTTTTAAATATACATTTCAGATACAA
The DNA here is from genome assembly GCA_963978545.1 of Linyphia triangularis. NCBI lineage: Eukaryota > Metazoa > Arthropoda > Arachnida > Araneae > Linyphiidae > Linyphia > Linyphia triangularis. Next base: position 52,014,964 of record OZ021732.1, on the reverse strand, counting down.
AAAGAACCACGAGTCAAGGTATGGTTTTTAAATTGCCAATATACTCATCAAGTCCGAGTTCCATGGGGTAAGTTAAAAACTAATTTTATTTCTAATCACTTAAATTGTACTTTTTAATATTTTATTTAGTATGAGAACTATAGCAATGTATAATAAATAAAATATATGAGTATACTTTTTCCTACAATTTAATTTCTAAATGGTAACGTTTTGATATTTATTCCAGTGTCACATGGGGAAGGTTCGTCTTGTTTATGTGAATGCGCATTGCCCAAACGTTATATATCAACTAAAGTATATTTATATGATGATCAGAGTCAATTATCATCAGACATGACGGCGATCGTGGTGCTTCGTTATTGGTTGCGTTCGGAATTTAAGTTTATAATTTATGCTTTCTTTTGCATTGCTCACGGGGCTTTAACAATTCTAGAAATGTCACCCAACTGATCGAAAAAAATTCCCGTTCAAGAAACCGACTTCATGAAATAAGGATTAACGCCAAATTTAAAATAAGAGTCATCATTATTGAAGAACACAATCCACAGTGCCAGACAAATAACCAAAAGCACATGCAAAACTATGCTGTATTTTTTTCTGCTGTTGTGTGCAACCTTACTACGTTATTTTCTACAAAAAAGTCTATCGAGTATATTATAAGAATACAATATTATATGATATCAGTAAGTTAATTAGCCGTCCACAAATTCTCAAACAAACTCAAAGGTAATATAAAGAATTTAAAAATGTAACCTATAAAACAAAGTTTTTAATATAAATCCTTTCTATGCATTGACAGATTTTATTTAAAATTGCAACTTATTTAAGCGCTTTTGAACAACTAGGTCGAATTTTCATAGTGTTTGCTTTAAGTTAGCCATTCGAGGATTTGTCCGCCACAAACAAACACACAAATCGAAATAAATATGAAGGATTTAGAAAGGTGAAATTTCTTTGTTACATCAAGCAACGAAATTGGGGATATGTGTTTCGATAAATATTAAATTATAATTTTTTGTAAGTGAAAAAGGAAAAAGACATGGGCGATGTTCAAGGGAATAGAGCTTTGTGTTAAATACATTAGATTTTCATCTTTTTCAGCATTTATCCAAGGAAATTTGGGAAGTGGTAAGATATTTAGAGTACGGTAAAAGGCATTACCACATAAATTTTTATCAAAACCATAAAAATTTTTTTTTTTTTTTTTGGTCAATTGCTGATATTCCCCCCCCCCCCCTTTTTTTTTCCTTTTTTTTTTTTAGTAGCAGTTACCTTAAGCGCATGAGCAATTTTGACGAAAATCTTAATGGCAGGTCACATTGACCCAAATAATCTGTACACAAAATCTCAATGGGAGTAATTATATTCTCTATATCGGTAATGTTAATTGTTTTGCATATTTCATGTACCTCTTTCTCAGAAAGTAGTAGACATAAAAGCCTGATTTTTCAATGCATTTAGCAGATACTTATTAGATTTTAATTGCATTTTTTTTTAATGAATTATAGTGAAAGTCACTTAAATTTGTTAAATATCAAGTTTTTTTTTTTTTTTTTTTTTTTTTTTTTGTCAAAATAAGCACAAAAAAAAAAAAAAAAAAAATTCAAACAAAACCTACAAAATTTAATTTCAGTATATACAAATATATAAAAGGAATGTGTTTAAAAAAATTTTGGTATAATTTTTGATAATAAAGTTTTTTAATTTTTGCAGCTCTTGAGAAAAAGGTACATGAGTATTGAAAAATGTAGTTTTGAGAAAAAAGCATTTTAAAGAAAACTTTACTTACACTAATATAACTCCTAATTTCGTCTTCAAAAATAATTAAAAATACTTCTACTTGAAGTATTATTACAAATGAGGTATCATTTTAAAGAAGAGAATTTAAATTTTAATAAACAATAGTAATTTTACAATCGATTTTGTATAAATTTCAGGGTACCACATTGTAAGTCAGTCCGATCAGGAGTTATGACAGACTTTTTTTCTGGACCAGTTTTTAACGCAGTAAGTTCCAAAACGTGTAGAAATGCAAAAATATATATATATATATATTTTTTTTTAAGTAAAAGTATTTTTGAAAGTAATAAAAAGTCGTTAAAGATTATTTTATATGTTTGCATTTTTTTCCTTGTATGAGAAATAATATGGTTGTGTTTGGTACAAATAAAAGCTACTGAGGAGAGGTCTAGAAGATTTGAAAAATATAAAACATGAATTTTTTTTAATTTCTTTCCAAGAGAAAATTAATGCATGATTATTAATTAGCATTTCATTAGGAAATACAATCAATATTTCTGAAAAATTAGAGATTTGAACAAAAATCTAGAAGTCGTGCAAGCCCCTGCAAATAATCCCGCCAACACTCATGCTTAGTATAGTGTGTTCAGTTATCTAAAACTAAATTTAGTTTTCTGAAGATGCTCAATTCACCTCCAAAAAAGCTCAATTAATGTTCGACCCGAAATGGCCCTTGGGACAGGAAGTGCTTTTGTTTATAACTCTAAATGTATTAAGAAATTGATAAACATAAAAAGTATCATTTTTTTTTTCTCCTTTTTTTTTTTTTTTTTTTTTCTTTTTTTTTTTCTTTCTTAACAAATTGGAAATTTTTTAGTTGTAAAGTAGAAGGTAAACTTAAGTTGCACGAAAGTTGTAATAGTTATAGCCATGAGTCGAATTCTTCTCAAAACTGTTCTACCTACAAATCTAAATCGCTTTTTATGTACATTTAAATATTAACTATTAATGAGCGACTTTTAATAATACAGTTGGGATTTATAAAACCCAATCACAAATTTCATTCCATAGCTCATTTTTTTTTTTTTTTTTTTTTTTTTTTTAAAGTAGATCTCCAATTTTATTTTGAATGTTCTCGTATCAGGTATGAAAGAGAAAGGAATATAAAATGCCTTTTATACAAAATCAAAATTGGTAAATGGTATCTAAGACAATTTTAACTCACGTATTTAAATCTTAGTAAAAATATGTTATTTCTCTAACATTTTGTTAATAATAACGTTAAACATAACTGTTAACGCATAATTTAAACACTCATACATTATAATAATTTCAATAAAGCAAAAAAAACTAGCAAAGTAGTATTAATTAAATACTCTTATATGAAATTTCTAAGAATCTTTATGAAATAACATTGAACAGAATGTTTTACATTTTATAAGTTAAGTTTTTGGGAATGATGTTTCTTCCAAACTAAACTTTCTAAAATATTTTTCAAGTTTTTAAGTACCACCAAAGGATTATTTTTGTTGATAAATATAATTTTCTGTGGTTTTTAAATTCAAAATCATTTTGAAAACATCCAACTTTTTCGAGTTATGGCAAAAACTATGCCAAAAAAATGTTGTGAAATTAGCTTTCAAAACGAAAAGAAATTAATGACCTCAAGTTATGAGTTATGGTCATTTTGTACACTTTATGCATACTCTTTTTATTCACTCAAAACCAATGAAAACTTTCTAAGGAAAAGCTAGCTTTATTCAATATCCATCAGTTTAAATTTTGAGTTTTTGTTGCGTTAAACTAAAATTAAAGAGTTAATAAGAAAACGCAGCGTTGTCTTCAATGTACTTGCAGCATCGACAACGTCATTTCATTTTCTATAAAAACCAATTTCCGTAAGTGTTTGTACGTATCTGTTAAGAGAATTATATTTATCTAGTATTAATTTTTGTATAAAGTAATAAAAATTAATTTAAAATAATAAAAAAATTAATTTAAAGGCTGATTTACATGATAGCTTAACTTAAAGTCATTTTTACCTAAGTTCGTATTACCAAATTTTAAATTTATGCCATTTAATGAACGAGATGTGCGATTCAGTTAAAAGAACGTTTAAAACATTCTGACAGGAGAAAATTAGCACAAATATGAATAAACTCTCTCGTAATAAAAGCAATTAGCATAGTCTATTGTTTTTGCTTTGCCAAGAATATACAGAATTTTTTTTTTTTTTTTTTTGGTAGCTCATGTCTATTGGTGATATATTTTTAATTGGCGAATAATTTGGTATAACTTCATTACCCTGATTGGATAAAACCTTTTACAAATATTGCAAAACAATTACTGAACTAGCTCTTTCGAATTTCCGTTCTTGTATGTGTTCTCTTTCAAAGGTACCAAATGGCACCAAAGACCGCGGCAATTTTTAGAAGGCAAAATACCAAAGATGCTAAATTTGCTATAGTCACAACTGTTAAGTTACTCTTTTTTCTGTAAAATCCTATTCTTCATCCATTGAGAAGTTTAAATACAATATTGTATGACATTCAAATATTTAAATACAGGTGGTTTCAACGAGAGAGAATAAAATTGTAGCTATCAGTTACTCAATTGGTTACTAGACTATGTGCTCAAAAATATTTCCTTTAATTTAAATGAAATTACTTTTAGGCAGTGTGTCACTTAACTTATTTTATATATTATTTTCAAGATTATTTAATAGATGTAGGCATCAGAACGGAAAATGGAGTTGTTTAAAATTTTAAATATTGTATTATGATATATGATGCCTTCTTAATTGCAATTTAGAAATTCGGATATTGTTTGGAACAAATTCCATTTCGTGTGATTAACATTCTAAAACTTACAGTATACTTTTAAACATTAATCAATGTTTTATTTCTCATTTTGAATTATTAATAAACGAAGTAAACCAAGAGTAAATAAGAGTTTTGAATTCATTTGTATTTCAGAACACGTAAAAGTTTTCTTAAGATAGTGATTACACACGAACATACAGGTTAAAAAAATACACTTTCTTTACGGGAGGATTGGCATACCAAGATTTCAACGTAAATTATCTATGGATTTTATCTTAAAAGCTAATTCAGCATTGGGAGAAATTGACCAATACCTGTTGTCGGCTTACAACGTTCCACATTGGGATAGACCAGCGTCGAGCGATATTGTACTACCGTCAAACCCCGCTAAAGCGAAGTCGATGGTGTCGCTAAAATTGTTCGCATTAAATGAATTTCGTGTTAAGAGACTAAATTAAAGTTAAGTTTTTAACTACAGAAAACTGTTTCTATTTCGCGTTAAACTTGATTTCATATTAAGCGATTTCGCGTTAACGGGGTTTGACTGAGGAATGTAACCCAATCGCGTTATTATACTAAGTACAAATATTGATAAAAATAATTAACAAATAAGGAATGTGATATATTTAAACATAAATATGAATGATTAATTAATAATTTATTGGTTTTAAAATTTTATCTTATTTATATGAAATTAATAAGACTGTAGTTAAAAATATACACAAATTAAAGACATTTAAATTTTATATGAATTTGGGGGAAATTCATGTTATATTTTAAGGATAGTTTTTAGATTTTTAAACATTACAAATTCTTCTTTTAAGTATACAAAATGGCAACTTCATTTTCTCGACTAGTTTCTAGAATTATTGTGTCTCTTTTTAATGATTTTGGTTTAATTGCTCATAAAACTTCTACTACATAACCATATTTATTATGTTATATCTAGTGGAGTCCAATTTCTCTGTGACATGAAAAGTATTTCGTTCCACAAGATTAAATTCTAGGAAACTAAATATATTTCTACATTTGACACTTTTGTATACATTCCTTGGATTTTATGGCTTCTTTCATTTTTCAGTATGCAAACAAAAAACTTTTTCAATTGTCCGACGTGATACATAAATTTTGTGCTACATGCAAGAAAAACAGAAAGTAAATTGTGTCCATATTGTGAAATAAACCTATAAAAGAAGTTAATGACACTGAACCATCTATAAAATAGTAAAAAAGTAAATTTTATTGATAAAAGATAAATGTAAGTTACTAGTTTATTTACAAGTTTTAATAATAGGATGATAAAAGAACTTGCCTCTTCAAACTTTCCTATGGTAATAAAGCATTTTCCGCTATAAATATTCGCAGTCGTATAAATTTAAAGGCCGATTTATATAAAATAGAGTATTGGATTATTAGATATAAGATTGAACAGGAATTATATATTGGTGAAAGTTCTGGAAAAATATCATTGATCCTACATAAACCTTACAATTAACTCTTTGATTTGTTATATAAAGGAAAGTATTTTATTACACTGAGCACTAAAGTTTTTGAATAGTCTTCAGAAACTTACGTTATTAAGAAAGTTACTACTTAAGTCAGAAAGTATAACGTTGTACGATATGAGAATTATTTGTACATACTGCTTCGATAGATTGTGTAAAAAAATTAGTTTCCTTTTGTAAATTTGTCTGTCAATATATTACATTTAAAATTCTGGTTGATAAAAGTAAAAAATTAAAGAAGTTTTTTTTTTTTTTTTTTTTTTTTTTTTTTTATCAACTCGAAATATTTTTATACTCATTACAAGTTTTCTAAAATTCAAAGTAACATATCTTATGTTCTATGTTTAAACTATTCAGAAAACAAATTTTAAATATTCTCAGAACCAAAAACAAAAAAAAAATTCCAAGTCAGTTAAAACACGAAAGCGAAAAAAATGAAACAATAGTTATCACACGTTTTACAAAATGTAGAAATTCAGGTAAATATTCGTGAAATTTGGTCTTTGAAATTCTATTCGAACTTAAAACACACACATCAACATGTTTATTTGGAAACTAGGTATGTGTGCTTTTAAATTACCGAAATCCTAATAAACATGTTGAAATTATAGAAAATATTAATGAAACAATGATTTTATATTAATTCTGATTAAAATGTGCTAATTTAAATTTCTCAACATCAACTGTATATCAAAAATTATTTTTCCATAATCAAAACTTAAATTCATTTCATGGTCAATGTTCTTCAATCTATTGCGAACATTTAATAAAAAATAATGTTTTGTGAAAATTAATTCTGAGAAAATTGAATTTCATTTTTTTTTATTCCGGACAGATATTATAAATTTAATTGCAATAAAAGATATTATAACTTCCTTTCTTATCACATAACAAGAAAAGTTACTGTTATGTTATGAAATTTTTTAAAAAAATTGATTTTTCGTCACCATTGACTTTTTAAAGTGGGTGGATACCTTAAAAACACAAAAGTTACACTTTTTCTTTTATCCGCCAGAACAAATACTATCTATCCTTTAGAATTTTTATTTTGAGTATGGTATATATTTTTTTGAAAGGGACACTGAAAGCTTTCGAAATAAGCATTAATGAAAAAAAATTGCTTTCGAAGCTTTTTAAAATCTTCTAAGCCTTAAATCCTCACCTCAAATTAAGAACAAACAATATCGAAAATGCTTTAAAACATTTATTCACTTTTGTAAGATTTTATTGCCGATACAACCTAAATTAAAGATACATTACTTTTCAATTTTTTAATATGTTATACATTATTTAGCTTAAAAAATATTCTTCTATGTCTTGTTTCAAGAGACTGAATACTTTAACATTGGTTTATCTTATTTATGAAATAATTTCAATAATCCTAAAAACTTTTAAAGTTAAAGTAAACGTGCTTAAAATCAGCAACTTAAACCTTTATCTTTATAAAATTGCAGTTTGTGCTAATATTAAGAAGGTATTTAAATATTTAAAGAAGCATCGTTTTACAAAAGGAAAATTTTCTATGAACAAAATTATTTTACTCTGATTTATGAAATTCTTAAATAATACTGTGTAGTAAACAAGGTTTGGTTAAATTTTAAACTACAATTTTTCATTGGGTAATAGTACTTTCGGAAAAATCTTTTTGGTGTGGCATGAACTTGTACTTAAGAAATATGGACAGAATAACCTTCAGTAGTCTCGTATAAAAGAGCACAATATCACAGATTGTACATCCATACATTGAACACTTGTCATCTTTGTCCTTCTTATATCAAAATATTTTAGATCAAATCATTGTGTATGTAAAAACATACAAAATATGGATTTTTTCCGGGGTTAAAATATTTTATTTATGATATAAAGTTATATTCATAACTCATAACACAGTTGGTTTTAGTAACCACAAAATAACACAAATTTTATGTTATGCATCTCCATTGTAAAATAGTTATATTTATATAATAACATTTATTGTTCATGCATTAATTTTTAAACAGTAACAAAGAAGTAAAACTTAATTTGATACTATGTTTGCAAGTTATTCGATTTTTTACAAGTATTCCGTTATTGTTTTAAAAATTTTCAGTAAAATTATTTTACTCTTCGCTGTCTTAATTTGGAAGTTCATAGTAAATATTATTTTCAAATTAGTATCAATTGTACAGTATAACATTGAAAAATATCTTCCCAATCTTATCATCGTATGCTAATGGAGCATAATGCAAAACTCCAGCTTGTAATCATTGATTTTGATTTGTTGGACATCTTTTGTTGAAAGACATCTCGAAATTTTCTATCCTTAACAGAGACTGAACAATACAAGGCAACATACGAATCAGAAGAGTTGGAAATCTTCCCACGAAAATGCTTTATAAGTTTTTCAAAATAGTTTAACATGGTTTAGGTTAAACTCTTTGTTATAAATATGAATCTCCTAGAGGAGACAGAAAAATTCATGCTTTTTTTTAATAGCCAACCTAAAATGACGGTAATTATTTTATCCCGCCTAGTAATCTACCTTCTATTCTTGATAAACTTTAGACATAAGCAAAGTCTAGATGCAAAATAGAGGTTGATCTAAGACGAACAGGAGACAACGCCAAGCTAGTGGTTTAAATATTCATGAAGACGGGACAGGAAGAATGATTACATACGAAAGAAGACACAAATATTCAAATGACTGTGGCAAATACAGTCAGTACTTTGAAATTAGGTCCTCTGAATAAGCAGAAAATATGCTCAATTTCTGATTATGTGCATATGAGACCACTGAGTAAATCTTTTTCAACTTTGAAAATTAACGTTTTAATTAATATGGAAATATAGTAATAGGAAGAAATGTTAATCCCAACAAAAACATCTCTGTAAAAAGGCGTCAAGTTCTTCATGCAATGATTACGGCCGTGAAAAATATTGAGATCTAAAGTAGAGCCAGGTTTAAAGTTGTTATAAATTACGGGCCTTGAAAATTGGTAAATTTTCTTCTCAGGGTCAAAATTCCCCTGCATAGGCTTAAATATCTAGCTATAAAAGTTCTTGTGTGACTTGGCCATTACGCATCAGTAAACCAGAATACGTAATGGCCAAGTGTCACAAATATTTTTACAGCTAGATATTTAGGCCTATGAAGGGGAATTTTGACTTTGAGAAAAAAAAATTACCAATTTTCATTGCTTGTAATTTACAACAACTTTAAAATGGGCTCTACTTTAGATCTCAATACTTTTCATGGCCATAATCATTGCATGAAGAACTTGGCGCCTTTTTACAGAGATGTTTTTGTTGGGATTTTATTTCTTTTTATAAGGAACTAATTTAAAATGTATTGTTTATTTGCACAACAATAACTAGTTTTAAAATGTTCAGTATTCATAATTTTTAAACTTGCAAGAAAATGTAATGGGATTGAAAGGGTTATACTTTTATTATGAATGATGATGATATAAAATTATTTTAAATAAATATTTAATTCAGATATACAAAAAAAGTTGGCAATGTAGAAAAATATTAACAATTGACGATCATTTAGTAGGCGATAAAATATCGCCAATGGTCAGTTTTATAATGCCAAGTAAAGTTTCTTATGTTTTTCTTAATTTTAGAGGGTTTGTGCGGCGTGTGGCGAGTGTTCTCTATGTATATATGAGAAGAGCTACTAGTATTCTATGTTTTATAATTTTAGCCCCAATAGAAGTCTATTAAAATCGAGATTCAAATTTTTCGTACAATGCCCCCTTTAAGGGATTAGGAGAGGAAAATCTCAATTTTTAGATTTTTTCCTTTGTTTACATGTTAAACTTTACTAGCATACCAAATTTTATTCTTCTATCTCTGCTAGAAGTACCTTAGTAATTTGATGATCAGTGAGTGAGTTTTGGATGGATAATTGAAATATGTCATTTTCTGCCGTTTTTTAATTCGATTATCTCTACAACCAATATAATTGGTGACTTAAAATTTACGGGTCTTACTTAAGTGGCTAACAGCTACCTGTAAAAAAAATTCAGCTCTCAGGCATACTGTAACACGCAGATATGGGAGGTCAAAATACTGCTGAGTGGATTCGAGTAAAATATGCCTTGCAGTGAACTTAACGGGTGGACTGCCGAGCATCTGGATCAAACCATGGAACTCTTATTACCTTAGGGCCGACCAAATGGTATAGTGGTTAGTGTGCTAACTTCTAGATCGCGAGGTTTCGGGTTCGAGTCCCGTGTTAGGCATGGGTGTTTGTTTTGTAAATGTATGTTGGATTGTCAAATGACGAATGTTTCGGCGCATTATAGCCCTTGTGTTGCTGAAGGTGCCAGATAATCTGAAAACAACCAACCTATTACTTTAGGACCAGAGATTAAGAGCTGTGGGTGCTTTTTTTTAGAAAAATAATTTGTCCTTTCTTGTGCGTGAAACAGATAAAAGTTAATCGTTGATGGGCGATGTTCAAGGCCAGAGAGCTTTGTGTTAAAAGCACTCATTTTTCAAAATTTTAAGCTTTTAGCTCATTTCTACTGGAGTTTCGAAGGTGGGGATGATTAGAACACTTTAAGAGGCATTAGCACATAAATTTTGATCAAAATCGTTGGGGCCGTTTCTTAGCAAACATTGAAAACATGTTTTTTTCAATGGCAGCTACCTTATGCCCATGCGTTATTTAGACGAAAACCTTAATGATAGGTCCCATGGCCACTACAAAACCGCACACCAAATTTGAACATTGTAGCTCAATCTGCTCGGGAGTTATGCTGGCCATATACACACGGACATACAGACACGCAGACAGGCATTTTTTTCTTCTAGACCATTTATTTGATATCGGGATGCTCCAAAACGTGGAGAAATGCAAAAAGAGGTTGAGAAGTATTTTTCCAAGTTATATTTAGTATAAAATAGTTTTATATCTATATTTCATAATAAAACCATTTTATGTACAATGTTCTTCAACTGAATCGAGAAGGTAACATGCTTTTCTTTAGTACAATGTACTAAACATTGTTCTTCCTTAAAAACGTTTATTCAAAATTGCATCGGAGTATCTTCTAAAGTAACCATTTTTATAGATTTATTTTTTTCTGAATGTAAGAAAAAGCTGTGCATCCTAAGAAGTAGAATTCAGTTGTCAGAAGTCAAACGTTTCTTGAAAGTAACTTCAGATAGCTGAGCGGCTTTGTCAAGAAGAAAAAATTCCAATACTTCTATAAAGAAAGCTATTATCCTCGTATTATAGAGGTCTTTGCAACAGAATTTTTTTGAAACTCAGACTTTTTTAAAATTCAAACTCGATTTAAAATTTCACAAACAGGCGTGTATTGAAAAAAATAGGCAGATATATTGGGACTACATTCAATCAATACTCTTTACTACCCTTTGGTACGTTTTAGTTTAATAAAACATACCTAAATAAATATCTTCTCATTTTTAAACATCCTAAGGACTCGGTTACTAATAAAATCAGCAGCAATTGCATTTGACAATTTTAAAGTACAATTTTCTATTTTCTGAATACTCTTAAATGATATACAAAAAAAAAAACCAACCTATTCAACTAAATATTAAATCAAAGAACTTGATAAACAAATGGTTTCATGTAATATAGATTGAATTTTTAGATAATTAACGCATTTATACGATACTTTTATCTGTGAACAATTTTTACCAGTAGGCTACAGATGATATAATACCACATTAAAAGTGTTTTCACAATTGCTACCTATGACTAAACTTTAAATAACAATGAGTTCTATGCCATGTATGTTCAACACTCAAGAATTGGTTTCGTGTCTCACAGTTAAAATTTGAAAGAAAATTAAATAAGTTATGGTATCTTTCATGATTAAGTTTGTAAAAAATGTATTAAATTCTTTCAGTACGATTTTTTCTAATTACCTAAAAGTGAACAATCACAAATAGTTTTTAGAGCAATTGAATACTGGCTTAAACATTTTTTTCCGCAATTCAAAAGGAGTTCAGAAACCCACACTTACATATTCTAAATGATAATGAAGTTATGAAAATCATGGCTCATTTCGTTCCTACGTAAAATATCATCATTCAAAACTAAGTTACAAATGTTACAGGGGCTCGACACAAGACGATTTCTCAAACCAAAATTCAACCGGAACTTGCGACTAAATGTTGCGTAAATCGAAAAACAAAACAATTTGAAATCCATTGAGTCTAAACTACAAATGCTACGTACATGGTTATATATATATGAGTTTGAAAGTCTTTATATTATTAAAAGAAATACCTACAACTCAACTGGAAATCCATTTAAAGAGCTCGCCAACACATTTTGACCATTTTCATGGCCGTACTTTCGAGTGTTAAAGTGTTAAACATACAAATCTCTATTCATATTATTAATTAAAATACATTTCAAAAGTAATATTAGTTGAATATATTCTAGAATTAGAAACTTTTAATAAAAAACATTTAAAATTTATTTTTAGTCAAATGTTATTAGTTTTATATCATTTATGTACAATGGAGCGCATATATGAGATAACTAAAACATATTATTGAAATGAATACGCTATAATGCATTATTAAATTAAAATATTAAAATTAATTCGTTATTGGATAATATTTTAAAAACAAGTCTTGTTTAAAATTGTATTTAAAAATATTACATAATTAAAATGTCTTTGGTTCACAAGTCATTACGTTAATGAAACTTCTGTGAACTCTTACTTTTCATTCACAGTTTGATTTCACAATTAAAGACAAGTCTTCTAAAGAAACAAGAAATTTGTGCTTATAGAGTTATTTCTTTCCACCCAAATGCATTATGATAATGAATTATTTAATATTGGGGGATGTTCTGAAACCTGGAACACCATAGTTTTATAAAATCACAAGTTGTAAGAATTTTTTTACGAAACTAAATGAACTGTTCACCGTGTATTGTTCAGTAATTAAAATGTATAAATTAGCATTTTTCAACTATAAGACAAGATTATAAGACAATTAAAACCTTTTTTTTAAATTTTATTTAATTAAATTCTTCTACTACATTGCTTAATACATATAAATTCATTGATGTAGTAGTAATTATGATAAAAGGATTTTTTTCATATTCATCTTTAAGATTAAAAAAAGCAAATAGTCAGAGTGCAAAGTTCCAAATACAAACTTTTTATATACAAATGCTTAAAAAACATTTTTCTCGCTAGTTTTACTTAAAATGTAAATTAATTTTACACCCGAAAGCGTTTTTATTGTTGCGCAGTTTGTTTCATTTTATTTGCTCTCGGATAACTACTTAAAAAAACTAAAGATTTATTGACAATAAAGATAACTATTGACAGCAAAAGTTAAAATTTACAGTTTCAATCAAACCAATCCTTAAAACTTATAATTGTTAATGTTTACAACTGAGAAGGAGCTGTCAAAATATTCAATATGATATAAATAAATTTGTCATGCAAAGTTTAAATCTTTTTTAACGAAATAATGTATCTAGATAAACAAATAAATCATAAATCTCAAAAATTAAACCGTATTATGCAGAATTGAAATAATATTTAAACGAAACTTTCAAGTTACGCAATTAAGATAATAATATACAATGTAAATCTTTAAATATGTAATTTGTTGCAGAATAAATATATGCTCGTGGATTTTATACTAGTGTCATTACAAATATCATCGTGACGTTTCTACTACAAATATTTTCTCAAACTGTTTATTTTGCATAATAGTACGAGCTTTATAAAATTGTTAATGTACGTTAATTTTATATGATTGCAACTGTGAGTAGTATTCTAGAGAGGGAATGGAGAGGTTTAAAAATGAAATGGCGTCGTAAATAATAAAGATTTTCTTTATTTTAACTTCCGTTTTGTTTTAATAAAGCTCAACACTTATCCGTCCTTTAGTTTCAAGTGGCATTGACACCATTACTATACTTTTCTATTTCCAAACACTTGTATGAAGTAACTTTGGAAACAATATTTTATCTTATAGGAACACGTTTAAATAATTATTATAATAGTTACTAACCAAAATACAGTAACGTAATATTTGAATGTTAATTGTTGAGAATTTCAATACATCATGTATTTCTAAAATTCAATATTTAGTTTATGTACAAAAATTTTAAACGATATAAAAATTGAAAAATATGGAAATGAACTTAAATATTTACTTTCTTGTTTTTTTTTTTTTTTTTTTTTTTTTTTTTTTCTTTTTTTTTTGTTTTTTTTTAATATGAGGGGGGAAAAAAACTACAATGCGAATATATTTACAATGGATAAATTATTTCAAAGTTGATACTAATCCTTAATTGAAAATTAAGTACAAATTATAATTAAAATTAAAATAAACAATATACAGGGTAATTCAAAATTAGTATAGCGTTTTAAAAAAGTGTTGAGCATAAATTTGTACTTTCGTTTTCTTATACACTGTTAAAAAAAATTGTCCACCATGCACCAAAATTTGGTTCCCATTTAGCTGCCACCAACATTTGGTGCTTAGTTTCGCGATTTAATGGTGCTTACGGTCCGAGGTGCACCATTAAATCGTGAAACTAAGCACCAAATGTTGGTGGCAGCTAAATGGGAACCAATTTTTGGTGCAAGGTGGAACAAAATTTTTAACAGTGTACGGCCCATATCTCCAGACGCAATTTTGGAGACGTAAGGAACATTTACTCAAAAACTATTAAAGAGAAATGCCTAAAATTTCCAAAATATATATTCTTAACAATATATTACACGATTTGAACGTAGCATTTTTAAATATTTTAGAAATTAAAGATTTTATACAATTTTATTGCCACCAAAAATGGCACTTTTTAAAAATTCTATAAAATGCAAGACCTTTTCAATTTTTTGTCTCGAGAAACCAAACAACATATTTGAAAATACTACACTTAAATTGTGTAATATATTGTTAAGAATATATGTTGAAAATTTTAGGCAATTATATTTAATAGTGTTTGAGTATTTTGAGTAAACGTTCCTTACGTCGCAAATTTACGTTTGGAGATGCAGGCCGTTAAAGTTGAAAACGATAATACAAATTGGTGCGCAACACTTTTTTAAAGAATATATAAAAACTACTTCTAATTAGGTTAATACTTTTTGCACCATCGGGTTCAGCTATTGTTGTTATTATTGTTGCAATAATTTTTAGATTATATTTCTAATTCAAATATATAGGTTTTTAGAATTATTTGTTATTTATTTTGTTTTAAAAAGGTTATAAACTATTATCCTAATAAAAAAATTTAAATAATACTTTATTTTAAATTTTATTTATGAATTTAAAAATGTTGTGTGTTGCTGGAAAAACTGGGTGTCAAATGATGCATATATACGTGCATTGAGTGGGTTAAAATCCGACTTACCTTAAAAGAATATTAGGAATCAGACTGAATAGTTATATTGTTGTAACATATGTATAACCTTTCTTAGTGGCTTAAATTAAATAATTTCAAATTTGTGTTCTTACAATTCCTTGCTCGCATTGAATACTTTGAATTTCTATTTATTTAGTAAATTATAAGAGTAAATTGATCGCAGCAATATCTGAAATTTAAGTAATTCATCACGATAACATGAATAGCGTTATTACATTTTCGTCGAAACTGCATCAGAAGTAGTTGATTCATTCTAATAATCCTAATTCCCCCAATACAATCATACTAATTCTGTCAAGATACTATTAATTCAAGCATTTTTACTATCTCTCGAACAAATGCGATGTATTTCTATGACTTAAATATCATTATTATGTTACTTAAGTTAACAATGTATATTAACATAAGATTTCATTAAATAAAATGAAATATACTGTTTTATACAACAAACGAAAATTAGTTTAGTTTTTAATAAAAATGTATTGTTTATATTTCGATGTTCAAATTACAGCTTGTTATAAAGGGATTTATGTCTGCAATGTTAAAAATAAATATCTTCTTAGTTCTCCAAATGACCTAAACTGTGTATTTTATATTATACACATTGTAGAATTGTAAAAGCAATTAAAGCATCGACAAAATCTAAATAAATTTTTCATAATAAGTTAAACATGTTATCTTAATTTTTTATAACTTTTCCGTTAAATGTCCAATTCTGTGTTTCTAATTTTTCCTCTGAAAATGTGTTGCAAATATTGTGCTCACCTCTCCTTCTTTAATTATGATATCTTTGAACTGTCCTTGCTCAACGACTGCCAGTCTCATATCTCCTTTCAACATGTAGAAGAACTGAAAAAACAAAACCGTTGGGTTTTAGGAAAACAGTTTCATTAAACATGAATTCCTTTTCTAAATACAGTCGACTCGCGGTAGCTCGAACTTCGACAACTCGAATTTTTTGATATCTCGAAAAAAAAATAGTTTCCCTGCACCTTCACTTCTTGTTTAAAGCAATTTTATCTCTTTAACTCGAGGTTTTCTTCCTTATTTCTTGGTAACTCGAAGTTTTCTCGGAAGCAACTCAAATTTTTTCCCTTCGATTTTGAAAAACTTAAAGAATATTTTCTCCCGTTCCTATTGTGCTTTATTGGAATACTCCGCAACACACACTTCGATGTTACATATCTTGTCGGCAGCCAATGGTAGAAATGGATTAAGAATGAATTCCGAGAAATCGCGTTTAGCTGAGAGACACGTGTCAACTCTGATTGGCTCTAGGGTATACGGAAGAGTGAAGGTCAAATAAAGGTCACTAGCTAACGACTCATCGGATTTTGGTTACACCATCATAAGTTGATTTTTCGTAGAGATGGATACAAAACGTAAGTGCACTACACTTTCAATAGCAGAGAAAAAACGAGTCATAGATGCTGTAGAAAAGGGAGGAAAGAAAAAGAGTGAAATTGCTAAGGAGTTTGGTATTCCAAACAGCACATTGTCTACAATTTTGAAAAATAAAGACACAATTCTCAAGAACTTTGATGATCATCATGGAGACAGAAAAAAGATGAGAAGTGGCGATTATCCTGATATTGAGAAATGTCTTATGAAATGGATGACGCAGTGCCGGACCCAGAACTTTCCACTTGGAGGGAACATCTTAAGAGAGAAAGCTGAGGATTTTGGAAAGCAATTGGGATACACGGAATTTAAAGCAAGCAGCGGCTGGTTTGAAAATTTCAAAAAAAGGAACAACGTCAGTTTTCACAAAATTTGTGGTGAAAGTGGAAGTGTGAGTGAAGATGTGTGCCAGGAATGGGTCAAAAC
Source organism: Linyphia triangularis (assembly GCA_963978545.1). Lineage (NCBI taxonomy): Eukaryota > Metazoa > Arthropoda > Arachnida > Araneae > Linyphiidae > Linyphia > Linyphia triangularis. The sequence goes on along the minus strand of OZ021732.1, from coordinate 51,997,703 downwards.
ATTGTCCCCCATTCTGAAACAATATGATCCTAAAAACGTATTTAACGTTGATGAAACTGGACTTTTTTTCAAGTGTCTGCCAGACAAAACCATGTCCATAAAAGGAGAACCCTGTCATGGAGGCAAAAGAAGCAAAGAAAGGGATACTTTACTTTTATGCTCAAACATGGATGGAAGCGAAAAACTGAAGCCTGTTATGATAGGGAAATCAAAAAAGCCAAGGTGTTTCGCTGGTATCAAATCGTTTCCGATGGACTACGAATGTAACAAAAAGGCTTGGATAACAGCGGTACTCTTTGAAAAATGGTTAAAGGAACTCGAAAAGAAAATGAAACGTCAAAAGCGCAAGATTGTACTGTTTATAGATAACTGTACAGCACATCCCAGCACTGTCGCCTCACAGTTGAAGTTTGTAAGAGTGGAGTTTATGCCGCCCAATACAACTTCAAAGTTGCAGCCCTTAGACCAGGGAATCATTCAAAACTTTAAGGTGAAGTATCGGCACGAAGTTGTCAAAAAATGTATGGCCGAGATTGATGGAGGAACCAAGCCCTCTGTTAATTTATTGAAGGCCATGAGAATGGCCTATAAAGCATGGAATTGCATGGAACAGAAGACAATTGCAAATTGTTTTAGAAAGGCAAGATTCGTGATTGCAGAGGATGAAGTCGGCCAACCTGATGAGGAAGAGGAAATCGAAAGCCTTAAGGAATCTGTGGAAGAAGAATGGCGTTTGATTTCCAATTCTCTACATTTGGACTCTGGAACAACATTTCAGGACTTTGTTGATGTAGACAACAACGTGGAAATTTGCGGAAATTTAACGGATAAAGAAATCCTTGAAGAAATTCGATCCCCTTCAGAAGAAGAAGATAATGACGATGAAGAGTTTGTCCCTTCAAAAAGGATAACTTTTAAAGAAGCTGAGAATGCTAGGGATGTTATGCGGGCTTTTATTGAATCCCGATCCGGCATGACAACAAAGACTTTTCAAGCCATTGCACATCTGGAAAATGTTCTCGATGCCGAAAGAACATCGAATGCTTACCAAACTGTTTTAGATAGATATTTTATATAAAATATGGTAAGTTATTTTTGGTATTCCTTTTTGTACGATTCACTTTTATCCAAATATTTTTTTTCTAGATTTTCGATATTTCGAATTTTTGGTATCTCGAAATTTTAATCACATCCCTTCGAGTTCGAAATACCGAGAGTCGACTGTATTAAAACAAAATGTAAATTTTTATCATTTTCTATAAATGTGAAAACTGAGTTTAAATCACTGGCATTTAACTACAACTTTTGGATAGCATGTAGATTGTAGGCGGTTTCTGTTCTCTAAGCAGATGAAACCAATTGAACACTTCATCCCCATAATGCTATAAAATAGGTTACCCATATTCATGGTTACAAACAGATGTTAAGTTGAGTAATATGTTTAATGTGGTTGGTTGCTGCTGGCCCAGGTGGGAATTTTATTGGTGAAGATATGATTGCTTTAAATGATGGAACTCTTCCAGAATCTAAATTTAGTTTGAACTTAAAGAACTTACAATACTAATATGCATTTCGATAGGGAGACATTTAGGGTGGAAATAATTAAATTTTAATTCAAAGGTAATTGTTAAAATTGTTGAAATAGTTTTATTCCTGCCTCTGGATGTCAAAAATATCAAATTTAAATATTATGATTTTTTAAAATATGAGAGCTTGAACAGCCAGTTGAATAAAGCAGATAGCTCAGTGTCATCCAGTTAAAGCAGTAAAATATTAGCATTATTGTTAAGAATGACCTTATAATAATATTTAAATAATCAAAGCAAATTGTGTTCCACAGATAAAATCGAACGAAAGTGGTTTAACTATTATTAGTTTAATTTCAATGCTTGCATCAGGGTGGGGGTATATCAAATACAGTTATGCCTTTCATTTTATGTTTGTGCTTAACTGGCCTTTTATTTATGAAAATCTTGCTCCTTAGGATTAATAAAACTCTAAACTCTTCTGAGTGAACACTCACGGTCCGGGAAGTAAAAAAAGATGGTTAGTAGTTTTGGTGACATGGTGATTGTAAAGCCTTCTGTAGCTCCAAGTCAGTAACCATGCAAGCACTATCCAAAAGCTGTAGTTTCAGATCAGTGGTATAAACATGCTGTCAAAGAAGTTATCAAGCTCAGTTGTGTATTGACATTCTGAAAGCAACTGCAGCTTTGATATTCATCATTTGTGAGAAAGTATATTTCACAATACATTGCGTATTTGTTAAAAGATAATCAATAAGTAATTTAAATTAAGATTGTTACTATAGATGAGAACTTCAACCTATGTAACAGAATTTTTTATTATTATCATTGTAAATAAACTATTGTATATTAAGATTGTAAATAAACTGTTGTATATTAAGATTGTAAGACCTACCTAAAAAAACACAAAGAAATAATTATTACGTGAAGTAAACACTTAACAAGCAATTTTACTTACAAAAAAAATGCATTAAAAAGAAAAAAAAAAGTAGGAAGTATGTAAAAATCGATTTTAATGAATTATGCCATTCATGTTACGCAATCACTGAGTGTTGTGTATTCTTTCAATAATCTCCCTTACTGTTGAAATAATATGCCACTTCAATGAAATGCAATTATCTTTTAATATATTTTCATAATATTGAATTAAAATTTTGGGTATAAATGTTTTTTTAGATTTATTGAATATAAGAACAACTTTTTACACTTAAATACATATCATATGTCAATACAAAAACAATCTTTCATAAAAATTTGTTTTTAAAAACTAAAATAATTACAAATGGTATACTAGTCAAAAATATTCTATCAATCACTTATTTTACGGTACATTTTATTCAAATCATTAATTTTGATCAAGTTATCTAACTATTTATTCAAATAAATTATTTGGAACTTCATCTTACTTAATACATTCTTATCATAAGTCACACCTCAATGCAACTTTTAAATAGTCTTACGATTTGAGACCCGATGTATAAGTCATCCAGTTAAATAGGAAAAAAAAGAATTTTAATTTTAAATAATTTTTTAATGAAATTGACATCCCCATAAAGTTAGGATTTGAATACCATAGCTTCGTAAATATAGTCACTTCTAATTTAGAGTTTTATCAAGATAAATTTATTTCATTTTAAGATAATTTCATTGCTTGACATAAAATAATTGGCAGCAATATTTATTTTAACAATAACGTTTTGTAAATACTAGGCTAAACTCATTCACACAGTCTAGACGAGTTAATAAAATTTAGTTCAATTGATTGTTTAATTTTAGTTAAAACTATTTAAATATTTTGAAACGATATGGTAAAACATGTTACAGAAGCTTTCTTAATTAATTAACTATATTTACTAATAATGCTTAAAATATTTTTATCGATGATAAATTCGTCTATCTTTGTGCCACAATGAAAGTAAATATCAAACATTATAAGAGCCGCTAATTATAAAGGAAAATTTTAAGTTAAGAGAGGAAAGATAAGATCGTGATTGCGGTAGAAAAACCTGACCGAAGATTATTTATATTTGCCTGACAAACCAATCGGATACCAAATTTTAAACATTCAAGACTGATGTATTAAATAATAACTCGCAGAACGCAGTTTAAAGTTAAAATATTCTTTACTTTAATTTCCTGTATAACAACATTTCACATGTATTTTGCAGTAAATATTTTTCCGAAAAAAGTAATTTTATTTTCTCTCGTTCACCTTAAGTATACTGATTAATGATTTAAAAAAGTAAATAATCATAAATCCAATTTTAAAAATTTCTGTTATTATTCTACCCTATAACAAGCTATAGATGTGTAATTTGTTTTAATACTTTCAAACATAAATTTATGAGATTATATGGTGATAATTGACAAAAACATTTACTACCATGACTAGATATGAAAGAAAATTATCAACTAAATTTAACTTCAATAGGGATGCAATGAATATTCGGTATCTATTCGGTATTCGGCTTACTCGGCCATTGAACCGAATATTCGGTTTGGCCGAATATCTGGATATTAGGCAGCCGAATACTTTTTTCTATTTATTGCCAATATATTTTTATTGCGCAGAATACCACTCGATAGAAAATATGATTTTATTTTCCAAATACAATATTTTAAAAATTTAATACAATATTTCATATACATATTCATTTCAATATGCATATTCATTAAAATACAATATTTAAATTTTTTTCCACCGCATATATTTGATTCCAATTCAGATTTGAGCCAATTCATAGATTTGAAAATTTTAAGAGAATTTCAGTACATTTGGAAAAACTAAAAAAAGAAAAAATCGTGGCGTTTATTTAATTGCCACATCACACCATTTTTTAATCGACCTGTGTCGAGTAGATATTTTTAGGTTTAAAGAAAACGCTATTTTTTATTATAAGTATCAATTAAGACAAGTTTTGACAGAAACAATACATCAGATATTCGGTCGGCCGAATATTCGGTATTCGGCTTGTCATTTGCCGAATATTCGTTATTCGGTATTCGACCAAAATTCCTATTCGGTGCATCCCTAAATTTTAACATTAGAAATTTAAAAAATCAAATCAAGTTGGGCAATTTCTAACAATATACGTTGAAATTTCATAGAAATCCGTTATTAATACATTTTAGCGAAGTTATTTAATAAATTTACAAATTAAATTTTTAATGTGCTGTAGTTAAACAAATTGGTAAACGTATTTTTAAAAATGAATACTTCAGTGGATGAAATTATTTTCTTTTCATGACACAGTTTTATTTTAATGTTAAACTAGAGCTTTCAGAAATATTTTTATATCACAACAAAAATTATGTTTTGATATCATTTTTTTAAGGAGAGGAAGGAGATGTGTATTTTTTCAAACAAAAACACAACTTAAAATGTTAATAAAAAAAGTTGAATTATTTTTAAATAACCAACATATACAACCCAACTAAAAATCTAATAAGCATTATTTAAAGAAACAAGAACATATCCACCAATACAAACTCATACAAATTACCTGTGAATGATGATACAAATATATCCAGGAAAAGAAAGAAAATAAGTGAGACCACTCACAAAATAAAAAGAGCATTATCCTAGACAAAAAGGAGACAAATAACGTTTCCATTTTTATTGCTGATGGTATTATTTCCATCAGAGAGTCATACTGCAATGTCGTTGTCCTCACAAAGCCCAGCATGTTATCACTGGATCTGACACCGCGTGGGATCTTTTAAAAGGAAAAGTGCTAAAATAAATATATCAGTGTGTTAAGTCTTCAAAGCTTTTATAGATTAGAAAGAAATTATGTAGTCTCAATGTTGCATTGTTTCTGTTCGGAAATACTTTGAGGTTATATTTTATGCAAGGAATTAATTAGTTAAATAGCAGTGTTTTTTAAATGTAAATGGATTTTTAAGTGACATGAAAAATTTAATAAGTCAATTTTAAGGATGTTGGTAATTTTGTGTTATGGTATACAACCGTTTACTTTTCTTTATAAAATAAAGGAAATGAAAACAATTTATGGTGTTCTATATTAGCTAGTTTGAAAATTTGTATTAATTATTGATATGAGAATTCAGACAAATGAGTTTGATACGAATATGTAGAGATTCTTATATCTGATAGCTATCACATGTTTTTAATCAATGGTTTAGTTTAGTATGTATGATTCCTGCTGCCTATTTCTGCTATTATGAAGTTCTTATCACAGCCAAAGAAGACGCCTCGTAATTTTGAGTTACGATAAGTTACGAGATCTCTCTCTCTGTATATATATATATATATATATATATATATATATATATATATATATATATATATATATATATATATATATATATATATATATATATATATATATATATATATATATATATATATATAAATTTTAAACCTGAATGTTATTTATGTTGACGTTTAAGGAACTATCTTTTGAAACAAATATTGATGAATTATGGTTAAAGAAATATCTTTCGTTTTAACATAAGTTGTCAGTATTCTTGTTAGAACTTATATCGACACTCATTAAAATTTATAAAGCTTGGTATTTCGACTCTTTGATTTAATCCTAAATATAAATGCGGAATACTATTATAGGGTTATTGTTGAAGTTCGCAGTGTTTGATTAAGTTAAATGTGCAGATGATACCTTATGGCAAATTAACTTTTCGCATATAAGAAATACTTCCATAAACTACCATGCTACACTAGTTATTTTCTTTCACCAATTAGGATAAAATACAGAGGATGAATTTTTTCCTAAATATGAAATAACAAAGTTTTCAATCATAAAATAAAAAATAAAAATTTCCTACTTTATTTGTTCAAAGCAAAGTCCCTTTTAATAATAATAAATGCATTTCTTTTCCATTGGTTATCAGGAAGTTTATTATATCATCACTATTTAAGTTGAAACTTTTACTCTAGATTTGAAAAGAATTTTTTCTCCTACATTAATGACATATTAAACTACTATTTTCAATGTTAAACCAAATTTAAGTAATGATAAAAACAGCACCGTTATTTTATCGATAATACATGGTTAATTTAAACGATAATAATTAAGTTCAAAATAAAAAGATATACCAATAAAATAATTTCTCAATTGAAGCTATACATTTCAAATTAGATATAAAAAAGATTTTATATTGCTCAGAAGAAAATAAAGTATTATTCTTCCTAGTAGAATTAATGTTTTTATAAGTCACTGATAGGAATCAGGTTTTATTCGATGATGTTTATTAGTTGGCAGTCAAACCATTTCCTCAGCTGAAAGTATCAACCTCTAATCTAGTTAGCAAAAAACAAATGTGACCCAGGTGGTTCCTGATTCATGCGAGGTTGTGTTGTATCCATTTAGGAACCAACAAAAAGCATTAGATAAAAAGATTGCTCCTGGGGAATAGATAGCTCTTTTCATCGAGAACGAATATTAGATGCTTGGAGTTATATATTAAGCTCTAATTTCTAATTTAATCTCCTAAAGCCATAACTGTGCATATTTTCTGAAGATAAGTTTAGTTACAATTTTATCACAAAATATTTTTTTTCGTAAATGGTATGAATAAATAATCCCTTACGGGGCCACTCACTTAAACTAATGATTCTGTAATGAGGTGCATTTATAAGGTTCTGGATGGTGGAAGTTTCTTAGGTTGATAAGTCCATCTACTTATTAGGTTGTTATATTTCTTACATAATTGATTTATTATAAATTAAAGAACATAATAACGTTATACTTACTAATGATTTAAAAACTAATGGTATGGATACTTTTCAATGTAATACGGTTATTTTAAAAATTAGTGGAATGATTAAGATATAAATTTGTTTAGAAATACGCAATTTAAAATTTTATCATATTACTAAAATTAGTGTGAATTTTTTTCTACTGGTCTCAAATATTTTGTTGGAATGATTCATTCAAATTAAACTAATTTGAGTAATTTTATAAATATTGTCTGATTAAGAAACTCCATTTCAACTTAAAATGTAAGTAAAATCTCAATCACAAGTAAGTAGCAACTCAATCATGCATAAAATTATTTTATAGTTTTATATTAGTTTGAGAATTAAATATATATATATATATATATATATTTCACAAGATTACACAATTTATTTTATACAAAATATTTATATCACGCCAATTTAATAAATTTTAATAATGATCAAGAATAGATATTATCATTACAAATAGAGAAATATATGAATATTAAGCAAAAGTACTTTAACCCAGCACTACTTTTCACAAGCGAAGCAGCAACACTAAATACATAACCTTCACTCTCAATTTATGGTTCGATCTTTTTAACATCTATTTTAGTTTATTTTTATTTGTATTTTCTTTGTTATATTTTATTTGAATATTAAATATATGTAATTCCTACTTCCTCTCCTTCTTCAATGTGATAATCCTTCCTGGAATTGGGACCTCCAACAAAAAAGGTTTGCAGCTGGCCATCTTTATACCTTTGAGGAAACATGCACAGAATAAATACTTGTTTATTTTCTATATAAAAGAACCTGTTAATCAAATATTTGATATATTTGAATGTTCATTAAATTTGTATCGTATGCTACAATTTTAAAAATTTTAGCAATTTCATAAAATAATCGCAATGCATTTCCATATGCTTAATAGCTTTTTCCCATTAATATTTTATTAATTTAAAGGATAAAATGTAACAATTTATATTTAAGTAATTTTTATTGGGAACTTGCAATATAGTTAAAAATAAATACACTATTTTGACCAAAGTTAGTCAGCTTCAATACTTTGATCCTATTTATCAATTGAATAATGCTTTGTTGAATTTTCAATAATGAATTAATATTACATTGCTAGTCTTTAGTTATTGGTAACTGGGTTAAATACTCAAAGTATTTTAGTATAAAGTAGTAAAGTAATATAAGAGATGTTTCCAATTTCAAAGCAAAATTCTGAAGCCTAGATCCGTCAACATCAGTAAATAAGACATAAACTAATTTTCCAACAACAGTGAAAATTCAAAGAGATTTGAAAATAATTATTGATAAGGAAAAAAAAAATTTCCCTTGACAAAATTTTTGAAGAATTTTTTATAAATTTTAATTTTGAAGTAGAGTAATAAATTAAATATAAAGGCAATTTTGGTTTTAGAAATTTAAATATTTTGAATTAGTTGCTATGTATAGTGGTTAGAGTTTATTGCATAGAATAAGTATTAATTTTTATAGGAAAACAATTTTATTAAATTACTGCCAGTTAAAGTTAGTTTTAATACCAAAATTAAAAAAAAAATTAAACTACCTAAAACCTTTTGCCAATAATTTATGATTTTTGTGCTTCAAAATATTTTTTAAACGTTGCAACATTTAAAAAATATACAGGTATAGAAATAATTCAAAACCCAATATGCTCGAAAAAATCCATTGAACTCTTTCTGAAAAAAATATATATTGCATACAAACTAATCAATTATATTTTCTTCAAATGATTTGCTAACCAAGACTAAATTTATAAAGATATCTTTAAAGATGATATTAATTTGAGAGAAAAAAAAATGCTATGTATAAAACGTTAAAGAACGTCGATATCGCACTAAATAAGTTATGATCAAAAACAACAACGTACTACTTGAAAAAAAAAATATGTTCGTATATAAAAAAGACATACATACATACAAATGCTCAAAATTAAATAGTAAGTTGCTATTAGCTCACTGTATTAACTCTCATTTAAAAAACGCTTTATATTGAATAATGGATTCAAACAAATATTTCCTTAAGTTATCGTACAAAATTTGAAAACAAAAGAAATCATAGTACTAAAACTTTGAACTCGCATTATCATAAATAAATTATTTATTAAATTTTATTCAAATTCATAATTTGATTATATATGTATAATTAGATTTTACAGGAGTTTAGTAAGGTTATAGAGGAAGAAATTTTTAAGAAGATTGAATCAAACTCATTAACCTGAGAAACTAAATTTCTCTAATATTGTCATTTCTAAATGTTTTGTTATATTAAATAAGAAATAAAGTACCTTTTTAAACTATTTTTCACATAAAGAAAATAAAAATATAGATATTACTCTATTGGAGAAATACTTCATAACTACTACATCGTTACCGATATGTACTACATCATTTAACGAAAGATTTAACCTTATCTAATGCTTTACACCCGGTGCATAATTTAAAAGATAAATAATTTTTATTAACTGAAAACCAAAAGGAAAGAATGGTTAAATTCCCCCTTTTGTGAAAACATAGCTAAGAATGTTAGCTATTTGCACATTAGCGGAATTAACTATTGGAAGACCATCAAGGAGGAAGAAGTGTACACTTCTATAGATAATTCATAAAAAAAATACTCAGCTTTTAAAATGCTTCTACCCCTTTTCAAACCTTTAGTGTTTTCTTGAAATTCCTTTAGTAGCTATAACTACTTTTTTACTAGGTCGGCTACTACAGATACTAAGATAGAGCAAAATAAAGCCACAAGTTCCATCGAACTCATAACCATGACTATTTCTTGCAGATGATACTGGATAAGTACTTTGCGTTAACCACTGGAAACAATCAAAATACTTCTAAGAGCCAGTAAAAGTTTGAAAACTTTGTATTATTAAATGGGAAAAAAAATGCATTAGACGGTTTCATAACTCTTTATGGGAGGACTAAAAAATGAGATTTGTTGACATTATGACTGTATGAGTAAAATTCATAATTCAAAATGTTTTCTTTAAAAAAAGAGTTAAAATTACAAAAAAATAATCTTGCACACATTTTAGTAATAAGATTATAATACACATATGGCAAAATATTGCCAAAATATCCAAGAAGGTTGGAATAAAATCTACAGAAATAGCAGGTACTTACATTAATTTATTGCAAATTGGAGGTGCAAAATATTTTTCATTTTCTTTCAACCACAAATCAACATCATACTGTAATGGAGACATCTAATCAGTTCAATTAAAATAAATCCCTATTTTCTAATGAATGACTCGTTCGTTTCTATTGAGTTAACTCTAGTTTCTATGAAGATGCTGCAACAAATATCAATGAGAAATGACTAAACTCGGACTTCAAGAGCACCACTAATCTTTGCTGTTTATCAAAGTCAGCTTCTACTGATTAGCTATCCGCAACGCGATGATTTATCGGTCTTTGGAAATGATGAAGGGAGCACCTTAAGATAGAGCTGCAATCTTTATCGATAAAAGAAGGCATCAATGTATGTAATCCTTGATGTTGACAGTAAGAAAAACTTTGGGGTTAAATAAATACGTGAACAACATCCATTAAAAATACATGTGCTATTGAGGAAAAAATGGAAACATTTTTAATACTACGTGATGTGGATAAATAACTTTCAATCAATAACGCACAATGTATTACCTCCTTGTTTTTTTTTTTTTTTTTTTTTTTTTTTTTTTTTTTTTTAAGACTTCTTTTATGGACTCAAATCGGTTTCTTTAACAACGCTTAAGTGTTTAGTAAAACCTCAAGGTTTTTTAGCTATAGTTTCAGAATTTACTCATATGTATAAAACAATTTATATGCTTTAGAACAAAGCTGTTTTTTAATGTATGTAGGTGTAGTTTTACTGGAAGACTCTGCTATAAGACGTTGAAATTCTATACCTATCTTTACAAATTTTCTAATATAAACAAAAGCACTAATTCACTCATCATTAATTCTTATTCTTATCATGAAGCTAGACGGCTCAAATATGACTCAAGATGTTTGTTCTATAGTACGGGTAAAATAGTACCAAAACCATATGAAAAAAAAATTGATCCGTTAATGAAACTTGCAAAAGTTTTCCTTTTGTCATGAAAATGAATAATCAAAAGAGTCCATAAAAATATCTAGCATAGAAGGGTGTTTTTTAAGGGGATGGGAAGTGAATGAGGGGGGGTAAACAGAAATTTAATTTCGGTATAACCCAGGCTGACGCTGAATCTAATGAAAAAAGAACAACCTTCACACAATCACCCCAAAAACACTCTTTTTAGCTAGATATTTTTAGGAATTCTTTTGATTATTCATTTTCATGGCAAATTAAGCGTTTTTGACAAGTTTCATGAATGGACACATTTTTAATGTCCTATTTTACCTGCACTATATAAGTTAATTCGGAAAATTAAAAAGAAATTCATTCTGATATTTTTGTAGTTAATGTTTGATGAAAAATTATAACTTGAGATTTACTAATACAATTTTAACATCTTTTTTTTTCTATAGGTACCATCATCCATCAATCCATATTTTGAAAATACAATTTCATTCTGATATTTTGTAATTGAGTAGGTGAAAGTGGGGTCAGAGGGTAAAAGAGTGCATGCTTATAACTGGAAATTTATAAAACCAATTTGAACTCAGTTTTTTTAATAAATATCTTGACCAATCCAGACTGCTGGATACTCAATTTCGTTCCAATATTTTTTTACTGAAGCGCAAAATTGGAAAAAGAGTAAAATCGGGGCTTGGATGTTAGAGGACATGCTCATAACAAGATCTTATGTATTTAACCAATTCGAAACACTAGATATTTTCTATTGATATATTGAACAAAACCTTTTGTTTAAGATAAACTTGCAATTGTTCATTTACAAATGGGTTCGTTTTACATGCTAATGGACGCTCTTAAAGTAATTCTTTTACTCCCCATTTGTTATTTCTCTCGCATCTTTCTTTTAGAAAAGAAATACTTTTTTAACTGAACTATTGTTAGAGTTACATCTTCATCTAATATTTATCTACTACTATGTAGGGGAAACTTGTGTACCTAGGGCCACCCACTTTTATTGAATAATGTTAAGTTCTAAGTTTTTTTACTCACTTAGGTAAGTGTCAATACCTAATTACTCTTTTGGCAGTCATTTTGAAATCTTAGAGGAGAAATCTGTGGCAAGTTATTAGTGAAAAACGTTTTTATATGGTCTGCAGTCACATTTTGCAGCTCATGTCTTTTGTTGTCTTACAAAGTTAAGTCAAATACTTTTCTTTGAATTCTAGTAAATAATTTTGTTTGTAACATTCAGTACTAAGTTAGATGTTTAAATAAGTCCTTTCTCCATGGGCTTTTATAGTAGAAGACATTTTATATGAAATTACCAAGTCGTGTACCTAGGGCCACATAGTTTCATATTGTGTTCAAATTGCCAAAAACAACATCTATTGATGCTTCAAAGCGATAATGCATGCATCTCATCTTTTTGGAATCAGTTTTTCAAGTTATGAAAATACTTGCAGTTCACTGATAATTTGACATATTGCAATTTATTGTAGTTATTATATGATTAACCAATGACTGATAATTACTTGATATTGTTTCTTTTATAAAATTCATATGTGTATGTTTATTTTCTATTCATTATGAATTGAAACCTCACTTAAAGAGAATGGCCCTATGTACATCAGATACTGGCCCTAGGTGCAACGAGGTCTTGTATCTAGGGTCATTTGTGAAATTTCTTTAAAAATCTTCTATTTCACAAATCTATTATTTTAAGTATTTGTATTAATCCCATTGGGAAGTAATTACTATAACAATGTATGCATATCAGTTTCAAATTTTTTCAACGGCTCAGTGACTCATTTTTTGTGCATTGAAAAGAGGCGGCTCTAGGTACATAGGTCTCCCCTACTTGGCATTAGACACAAGTTCAACATAGGAGAATATATAAAAAAGTTATAAGAATTTTTACAGATGCATGAATAATTTTTATTGAAGTATTTAAATTGAACTTATGCATTGCATTATGCAGTAAAAAAATTATAGTAAATACAAATCTGTTAGATGGTCTTGGAAAAAATAGTAAATGTCCTCCCGTATTATGTATACATGGTTTAACTACAGTGACCTGATTAAAACTATTCAACTTTAATAATAATTACTATATGCTTGATAGAAAATAAATACAGCAATGGTGTTTTTTTTTTTTTTTTTTTTTTTTTTTTTAAATTTTTTTTTATAATTATTATTATTATTATTTATGAATTGAAATGAAATTTTAGCTTTATTTGTCTCATTTTCTTCATAAACAGATACAATTTACATTTATTTAAATAGCTGTAAATTTAAAATTATGTTTTCAAAATAGTTAATTTTCGGATCATTTGTCTAAATATGCGACATCGTCCGAAAGTTGAACTTATGAAACTTTAAATTTCCTTGGTATAATTGAATTTAAACATTTTATCGTGGGCAATAAATTAAGCAATGAAATCTGTCTGGAAATCGATAGATAATGCCGTCACAATAAAACACTAATGTTTTCTGGGACCATTTTAACACATGCAAATATCATATCCAGTGGAATCTCGTTTCAAGTCATTTTATTGCGAAACATTACTACTCTCATGAATGTAACTGCATCACCAGACGTGATGAGGGTTTAGAGAGGTTTCCAAATCTTCAGATTGACCTATTTATTCTCTAGATACTCTCTCAATTCAGCGGAAAAAGTCATGTGGAGCGTCAAATGTCACGCTTACAACCATAATAAATTTGAGAAGAACGTGAAGACTGCTTAATATTCTTAAAAAGGTTTACGTAGCTGAGATAATGTAATTTCGAGAAAAATCATCTTCCGTAAAAGGACGAAATGCAGTCTAAAAAGTTAAAAATCAATTGTCTTCTTTAATCAACTACTTAGTTTAGAATCTGTAAATAAAATGCCAATATCTTTGTTTAAAAGAATTCATCTAATTTCGAATACATATTTTCACACATAAAATACAATTCGTGCTCCCACATAGTAAGTATATTTACTTTAGCACTAAATTTAGCATAAAAAAGTGCTGCTGAGGTGAATAATTAAATATATTAATATGAAAAAAATAACTGAAAATGTTTTTAAGTGGTAATTCTAATCAATCACGAAGAATTAGGCAAAATATACATATGTTTATTTGGTAGTTTGATACCATAAAGGGGATTTGGTAACCTCCTTTCCACAAAAAATTATAAAAATATCAATTTTCTCTTTTTAAAGTGTTTATAATCTTTGAAACCTTCTCCTTATTTTGGAAAGTATTTGAGCTGATCCGATAACTGCAATTGCAGAAAAACTAAATTTTTATGAAGAATTTAGCATTGCCTCAATAGCTTCTACGATGTTTCGAACTCATTTTTCTCAGTTCATGATTTTTGAAATTCCTACCTTACTCAAAATGCTAAAACTTCAGCAAGTATGAATGAAATGACTTGAATTTTTTTGGAGTCATTCTAAAGATCTATTTGACAAAAATAGGCATGCATTTTTTAATAAAATGTAAAATTTCTTTTTTAGAAATTTAAATGTTGAAAAATATCCATTTTTTTTTTACCTACAGTAAATATCGGTAAGGTACAGTAAACGTCGTTTATCTCAAAAACTATTTTACTTATTCTAAATCCGATGCCTAAAAAGTTAAGGTATATTAAAAGGGAAATTGTTTTTAAGAAAATCAGGAAAAAATATTGAAAAATGAAAAAGAAGATAGAATTTGAAATTTAATGAATTTTTTTTCAAATTTTAAAAATTTAGAGCAGTATGTGAACTTTTTTTTTAACAAAATTTAGTTTTTACTTAGTAATACTTTTAATTATGTAAAAATTATAATTTTAAAGGCTTGACTGAAAAAAATAGTTTGAAAGGTACCAAGTCCCCTTAAAAAAAAATTATTAGTTTTTTGTTATAAAATGTCTGTATATGGGTAATTTTTAAACATACAGTAGTCCTAAAAAGCAGAGGGAAATTTCTCTGTATAATTAAATTTTTTCGTTGTTTTTAAGATTTCAATTAATACTCCTCAAATTTTGAAGATTCCAAAAAAAACAAAAAAATATGTACCATGTCTATACATATTATTATAATGTTAAATCTATACTTTAATAAAAGTATGTATTTTGATTTCAAATAAAAGAACATCTAAAACACCTTTTATTTTAAAACTCTTACATAAGGACAATTTCATAGAAAATTTGAAGAAAAATTACGTTATTTTAATTTTGCAAATTTTAAAAGAAAGTTCTTAGATTATTCTTATAATTCTAAATTTAGAGAAATAACTGATTTTTTTATGAAAAATATATTTATACTGTCAAAAAAAAATATTGGAGTATTTCTGAATGATTGCATCAAAAGCCTTTCGATAAAAAAATAAACAAAGATTCGATCAAATGAAAATCAATGGAAATGTCACGACTTCTTTTAGCTAAGTGGCATATCTAAAAAAAGTTTTTTCGATACTCTTCCAATTAGATTAGATATAGTTTTGATGTCATTTCAATCCAACATATTTAAAGTATCTGTTCAAATGATAAAAAATAAACCGAATCATATTTTGTGGATTTTAAAGGTAAAATATTGCAGCTCACTATTGCTGTTACTACCTCCAACTTTTTTCTTTTTTTTTAAAAAAGAAAGAAAAGAAAAAAAAAGTAAAACTTCTAATTAAATCACAAATTAAAGGTTGATCTCATTTGAACTAGGAAGCTTTGAATCAATTTTTAAATAAATAAAAAAGGCAAATTTTCGTGATCTTGAAAACTGATCATGAGAATTTTTTTTTTATAATAATCTTTTATATCTTATTATAAGTGTGGTAAGACTCAGAAATGACCATATCAACAAAATCCACTTTTTTTTTTTAATTAAAAATATGTATGTATTGTGTCATTTTTCGAATTTGTAAGACAACTTTATGTACTTTAAAGGTAAAAATTATTGCAAACGTATTTCAATACAAAAAAGGCACTAAGTTCACTAAAATTCAGTACCAAAAGAGCCATAAAGATATCTGAACAAAGTCATGTTACATTAAGAGACTTTCCATTAGATTTTCCAACACACAGAAGCACATAAACCTTTTGCTTTAAAAAATAAAAGGGTAATGCAATCAAAAACTTTTAATGTAATAAATGTTCCCTTAAAACAATTTAATGCATCTGACAATTTACCGTCAACAACTTATATTTTGAAGCCCATGCTTTTAAAATTAATAGAAAAATAATGTTTCAACCAATGATTCATTATGTAAATCCTTTGTAAAAAAATAAAATTTTAAAAGTTTTCCCTTAAAAAATTTCATAAATCTTATGAAATAAATGCAAACTGCAAAAAAATAATTTATAAAATTCAAAAGCCATTTGTTCTAGTTCGATGTCACAAAAAGTTTGAAGTCAGGAGCAGAAAGAAGATATTGTAAATCCAACATAAAATATTGTTTAGTTAAAGGATTTGCATAAGCAGATAGAAATCCATTATGAATTGTAAAATCATTGGCCGAAATGGCAAAAATCTAAATAAATAGAAATGGATTTAACAAAGTATACTAAATTTTCTGCTGATACATATAATGCGAATAATAAATGGAATAATATTTTATAAAAAATATTTATCAATAGAAGTAGAGAACATTGGTTATTTTTTTTACGCTTAGAAGTTTAATATTTTTTTTTTATTTATAACACACAGGTGATTAGTTTTTTTTTTTAAAGTTTTTTGTCTAGACTTTCAGGGGTTAATAATAAAATATAAAACTAAAATAAATACAATATAAATTATAACACAAATATCTATCCATCACGCAAGCTTTTCCGTATAAAGAGCAAAAAAATATAAAATCTCAATTAGTCAAAAGTGTTACTTAATATTTCAAATAAACATTAAATTTCTTTCTATGAAGTTTACGGAAAAGATACAGTATATAATCGTCTATGTTTTTTTTTTCCTCCTAGAATTAAGAATTTTTATGGTAATCTATACTGATAAGGTATTTTTCTTTAAACTATATTATGTGTGAAATCTATATCGTGTTGTACATCAAATTCTTTGGTTGTTTATCAATGTCAATTATTTGAATTTTACTGCTTTAAAATAAATTTATCGTGATTTAGAATCATGGAAAATTAATTTTTGAATTTCTTTGTGTAAGATATGAACTTTTCTTCGCTTATTCTTCGACCATCTATATTTTTGTACTTACTTAAATGGTTGATGACTAGATGGGTTATTATTTTAATGAATTTTGCTGGTATATTCACCGACAGTAACAGCATGCATACTTTAATAATTTTGACCGGAAGATTGGACTAAAAAGTCAAAACTAATGAAGATCTATCAATTAATTATTACAAAACATTCTTCGGTCTTTATTGTGAATTTTCAAATAGTTAACATGTACCTAGGAACGCTGCAGTGTTCCGCGGCCAAGTCCGATGTCAAAGCGGCAAACATGCAAGTATTTATTATGTTGACAGAGCTTAGGCCCGTTTTCGACCCCTCACACCTCAACTTCCATTAAAGCTAGAACCTTGATTTTCTTCCATCATGTTGACCTGGATAAGAAAATGAAAAATAACAACATAATTGTTGACACTGAACAAGGGAACATGGTAAAAATATCCTTTGGAAACGCCGATCACCTGAAATTTGTTCTGCTTCTTCTGGTTCTGACCAAAACTTTAGCCAGGGCTACAGCCAAAACTATTTGATGATTTTTTACCATTCTTATTTTACTCTTCTCAGCTTGATTAGAAGAAGTGTCTTTTGTACGAACTAATGCGTAAGAGGGTCTGTAAGAGGGCAGCGTTTAGTTTCTTTGGGGTACTTATACTCAATGAACTAAATTGGGATTATTGATTATTAGGGAGAATCCCCATAATCAATCAGTACTTGACATGCTAGAGTTTTTATAAAAATTAATCTCAATTCAGTACAATGGGTGCAAAGTAGCTGAAGCAAATGAAATTAAATTAATCCAAAATAACTCTAGCCTGCAAATTTCTGCTTGCCTATGGGAATTCCTCCTAATAATCCGAATTTAGTTCATTGAGTACAAGTACTCCAAAGAAATTAAACTGTGCCGCTTGGCGGCAAACATTAGATTTCACAAGTTTTTCTGACTGATTAATTTACTTGGCGGGCTTTTTTTACAACGTCTAGTTGTTCTTTGGGAGATTTAAACTACACAAAGTAACACGAGGAACGCATTTAACTAACCTTAAATATACCACTACTTATTCCACTAAAGAAATTTCAAATGAAATTTATCAAATTATCTAATCATTGATAAATATCTAATCTTTGCATTCATACAGTAAAGGTAATACCAAGTATAAAAAGGTTTAGGAATTCGTTATTTTCGGCATAAACTTAAACTCTAGAGTAATGTACAAAGCTTCTTCTATGTAAAAAATTATTACTTTGGTATTATTAAATTGCTTTGCCAAATTTTCCAAGCATTTTATCTTACGAAATATTAACTACATTTTCATATTGTTTCAGTAATGTTTAGGCTCATAATATTGAGGAATTAAGGATTAAACTCATTTATACTGGAAAATTGTAATTTCAATACTAGATCCATCAATAATATTTTTATTCTTAGTATTATACTCAGTACACTACGTCATATTTGACAATTTTTGAAAATTCGGTACCATAAATGTTTTATTTATGATTCCAATTACATTATATATCTATGTTACGATGCTTTCGTTTACATAGCCTCTAACTCTTTATAGGGAGAAACTAATACTTTATGTGCGTTTGTGATCATAAAATATTTCTTGATACAATATTTATTCTAGTATATTACAACTCGTAGCAACAGCAAAGTGACACACAACAAATATACTTATGAAAATCTATAAACAGAAAAAAGCGCTCACAACAAATAATGACATGAAATCTAAATTAAAAAAAATAATACTGAAAAAAATTTAATCAAAGACCACTTAGTACATTAACAAAAATAATATCTTTAATTAAAACTCTAATGAAAAGCTATAAAAATGACCATGTCAGTTATTTTACTTTGGCTAATTTTACCTTCGTTTATCAAGGCTTCTGCCAAACCAAATGCTCTGTTAAAGATATTGGTTTAAATAGTATAAAACTTTTAAATTAAAATAGTTCAAATTTGTTTCCTTTAAAGAATTATTGGTTTATTACTACCACGCTAAAATGGTTTAACGGATTCCTATGTAATTCTTAGTGTATTGTTACGAATTTCTGTATACTTGTAAATATTTCGTAGTATTAATTATGTAAAAAGGAAAATTTATGTACATTTCGCATAAGGCAGTGCAAGGGTTTGTCTTCTCTTTCCAGCAAAGAGTCTCTTAATGCTTGAAAACGAGTTTTACAGAGATCATGCTGGGAAACGAGTTTTACAAGGAGCGTGCCCTTTAACATTATGGTTAATGGCAATCTCTCCAAGTTGGCGAGATAGAGCCAAGTTGGGGACGGTTTTGGTGACTAATTTTGATCGCCAAATTTGGTGACCATTTGATGACATTTTCGGTCCCCATGTACCTGTATAGGGCTTTTCGACTGCGATCTGGAAAATTCTTCAAAATTCTATCTCTAGAAGCTTCGCGAAAGAATTAACTTTCCTATATAAACCCAAGAGAGCGGGTGATGGAGTTAGTTAGTTGAGTGGAGTTACTGAGTTAATTGTCTCCCAGCGAGCATTCAGAGAGTTCCGCAAGTGAACTGTATTGCATTGTCTTTTGTGGCGATTTTTAGCAGTTGTGTATCAAGTTTTTAACTGCTGTTTTGTGCTCTATTGTTGTGTGAAGAGCTGTATTGAGTCTACTAAAACGAGAAGTTCTAGAGTTATATCGAAATAAATTTCTGCAAGTTTTGATCTGCTTTGGTTTCAAGTCTTTCAAATCCATCCACGCAACAGTATATTCAAAACATCCAAAAGATGTATGTACGTTAAAAACTAGAATATAATTCATCTGAGATTGTGCTTGGAAATGCTGAAAATTACCATACATTAATCGATTTTTGCTCTTTCGCCGTAGTCATAGCCTTATATAGAAAGTTCAAAAACCGCATGTCCTATATATTTTCATAATTATGAGTAAAAATTAAATAATATTTGCAATTTAAAACAATGTCCGCAATTCACTATTCATTGATATATTAGCAATCAAATCTAATCAATTTTAATTTATTAAAATCTTACAATCCATTTCTGAAAATTTTCTTTATTTGTCCGTCTCACTACGGAGGTTACCAGAGTTTTATTTTTTTCATGATAGGAAAAAAATATTGAAATGGAAGTATAAGACAAAATAGTAAAAAAGTATGAGTTTGAAGTGTTTTTTTTTTTTTTTTTTTTTTTTTTTTTTTGTCCCCCTTTCTTTTTTTCTTTCTTTCTTTTTACCACTTTTTAGCTAAAATTTAATTTGAAAACATTTACTATTGATAATGGTTACATTTGATGTGAACATATTTGGAAACCCTAACTTTTCATTAGAAATAATTTAGACTTGGAAATTTGAATTTCAATAAAATGGCAGATAATTTTATATTTTAATGATTATATTAAATTAATACTCTTTGTTAGTACAGTAACAATGTTTGTTTTTTTAATTGGAAACAATTAGTAGAAATACATGTATAGGCTTAACTTACTATAATTAAATGAGTTGTTAAGGCAAAATGTTTGGACAGCATGCAAGAAGTCCTACGATGAAGCCTTGCCGAGACTTTTCAATCTCTCAAAAAAATGAGGGTGTTTTCCGAGTTTTTTAACTTTACAGACTGAAAATTAGAAAAATTTCCCTTAAAAGACCACCTGGGTGGTAGGTCTTCAAACAGGTATCGTTTCAACGATTATCTGGTGAAATATAGCCTCTGTGTAGCTGTTACGATATAAAATTTTTAGCTTATGCTGACAGAAAATACCGATAGGAGACACTGAAGTCGTTCCTGGAAGCATTGAATTGTATAAATTATATATATATATATATATATATATATATATATATATATATATATATATATATATATATATATATATATATATATATATATATATATATATATATATATATATATATATATATATATATATATATATATATATATATATATATATATATTTTTTTTTTTTTAAAGCAAGATTTGAGACTTTGTAACACCGGAAAAATTCAAAGATATCAAAATATAAAGAGATACGCCTTCCACGAGGTTTTTCAAATAGAAACTGCCACGCATTATCTTCTTAAATGGTAAAAAATATGAGAAACTCCCATCAAGTAGCACAATAATCTGAACGAGATCATAATATAATTAGGATAATAAAATAAACCAATAACTTCAATTTCTTACTGTTGGGGTCTCTAACGTTGCTATTGAAAATATTGAACTTAATTGGTTCTATGTGATGTTTTATTAGCAGTTCAGAGCACTCTACTGAAACATCGAGCAACACATTTTTGGATTATCCATATCATAATGAGGAATGCCTTCCGAGAGGTCTTTTAAGGAAACACTGAAAATATTTTTTTTTTTTTTTTTTAATTTCAGTGATATAGTTCTGATTGTCGTGTGAATGGGAGTTTTCCTTTTTCTTTCTATTAAAGACGAAAATTCGCTTCTATTTCTGAGCTGTCTGAGTTGTCCAGTTGTAATTATGTCTCAATGTATATTGCTAAAAAAAATCAAATATAACTTATTCGAATCAATTCTTTCAAAAGCCACTGAACCGTCCCCTACCGGTAATAGATTGCACTAATTTTTATAACCGTCCTCTACACGTAATAGATGGCACTAATTTTTATTTCATTTTTATGAATTTTATTAAACATCCAATTTAAGTAGAAGTTATTTTAATACCCTTTTAATAACGATTTTCGAGATATTAATTATTAAAGATGGTTTGCCATTTTTTGGAGCTTTCTTTGATTCGAATTTATTAAGAATGAGGTGCATATCAGAATATTCATAAATGGAATCAAAGAACATTAAGAAATAATAGATTTCCAAAAATTATCAACATTATGATTCGACACGCTTGTCTGAGTCTGAGAATAGTAAAACAAACTGAGACAGCAAACATTATTTGAATCAAATGAAATCGAAAATGCAAATTAAAAAGAAATGTGAATAAAATGAAACATAGAATAGTAAATTTGACGTGAAATCAATCGTCAATGATGAAGTGCGCGAGTCTTAAAAATTTTCATTGGAAAGGCGTGAGTAACTTGTACTTTATTAATAGTTATTGGAGTGTTTGGAGTCGGTAGTTCGGATTTGATCCTTTCGCTGTCTAAAAAGAGTCCAACTTTAAACAGATTTTAGACCCATACATTTTTATTTGTTACCCCGACAATAAATTGCAAATATAATTTATTTTTGTTCTAAAATGCGTAGTTAACAAAAGAAATGTTGTTGTTTTTGAACACTGTATATTACGGTATTTTTTTGTGACTATCCCTTTTCCTCCCTTTATAGAAACAACAAAATTGATAAATGATGTACCTATTTTAAAACTAGAATCTCCACTTCTGACAAATATTTTATTTACAATTGCACACTGTGTTATTTGTTTGAATTTGAACTTTATGAAATCAGAATTAGTGCTAAAATTTTAGGAAATTTTAATAGTATATAGAGGATGACAGCAAATAGAAAATTAATAGAGTATAGAAATTCAAGCACGTTGCGGAAACCTAGGAAATTTTATATTTCTCAGCAATAGAATAGATCTAACTCTGATGATTTTCCAAAAAAAAAATTCTCAAACCAACCATAAAAGTGCACAATGAGTACTGTCCCACTGGTTATTATTTAATTTAGTTAGCATCTTTTCCTTTTATTTCGAGTCACGGTAATCAATTAATTACTTTGCCAAATATCAAATATAGTAACTTGAATTTCTATTTGAAAGTATTAAAAAATTACCGTTCTATGGCTTATGAGAATTAAGCATGTGACGTCACGGTCACTTGCTATCTGACGTCGCAGTGACCATACAGTTTGTTATGCTTCGTGTTTGGAATTCGTGTTTATAAATTATGCTTTCGTTCATGGGCGTCAGCAGGATTATTTGCAGGAGTGTGTAGAACCATTCCACTGGGTGCTAGATAACTTTTCATCGACATAGAAAATATCGATGACATAGAAAAATTAATCAATTAATTTTACATCTTAAGCAAAGAATGAGATTTTTAAAATCTAAAACTTTTCAATTAAAATTTTTAAAACTTAAAGTCACAAAAATGAATTTATTGTGATTCGTTCAAATACTGAATCAAAATCATTGCATCTAAAGAGCATATTTTATGTTACTGTAGAGCAAATATTTTTGGTTCTGCTAAACACAAAAGATATAAATTTAGAACATATTTGTATGGATAAGCATTAAAGACTGCAAAATACTTTTTATTTTGGAAATGTCAAAATTAAAGTTTACCTCGGTTTCCTGAAATAATTATTTATTGCTTTCTTGGTATTTTAAAATTTCGTGTAAAATATATTTCTCACGGTGAAGTTGAACAAAGGAGAAATAAGCATGGAGTGTGTCATAATAGAACAAATAACAAAATAGGATAATTGGGGAAATTTTCTGATAAAATTCGTAATGAAGGAACTTTTTTTTATATCAACTAATTCTTTGCGTTCATTTCTACTCCCTTTTATAAAATAATGATACCAACTCATGTTAAGTCATGTCATTAAACACGAAGTACAACAAGTGGTTTTCAATCGTTTATGATACATCTGTACTCTGGTGAAATATAAAAAAGACACAATAATATGAGTGTATTTTTAGGTTGTTTTTTTTTTTCCTTTTTTTTTTTTTTTTTTTTAATGAAACACATGCATTTACAAAGATAAGAGAAAAAAAACTTAGTAATTCCATGAAATGCTATGACATTCTAAAATAGAATTCAGGATTTCAATCATTTTCCAAAGCAATACATTTCTAAGAATACCGGAAATAAACTCACAGAAAGATCAACCCGTTATTCAATGATTCAAACCCATCTTTCACCTACTCTTTATTTCCCAAACCAAGTTTTCAAATTATAACTGTGCTAACTGATACTTTACTCATATTTTACTGATACAGACCCGATGTCACCGAAAAAGATCAAACTGATTCTTTCTCGGAGTAAAAAAAAATATCCTATTCAAGAAAAACTAAGGTATTATTTCTTTATACTGACAAGTATAAGGAAATAATATCACAAAACTAGTGAAGGTTTGCACTGGTAGATTGGATTTCGTAAGGAATTTCCAAAGGAAGTAGAAAATTTAAAATTACCTAAGAGGGATGATGTAAATTTTATTAAGAAAAACCCTACTCTACAAACACAATTCAAATTATGAAAATGCAGATTAATAGTCTATTTTTTATGTTATATGGTTTATTTTAAGTAAATTGTTACTTTAGAGCATGTTCACAAAAGATACGTTTCTTAACTTAGTGTTTTTGTATGTCATTTATTAAGTGAAGTAGAAAATAATCGAGACAGCAAGCGTAAAAATGAATAAACTGCTCATCCAAATTCCGAAAATAGATCGTAAGATATCTGATGTGTAGTAATTCAATAGCTAAACATTTTCGACGAATCGTGAGAGTGACATGGGAAATGAGTGCGCACTAAATATAACTTCTGTTAGTCAATCTTTCGATATTGTTATGAATTTTTCCGCTGAGGCAATGATGGCACAGTTTTTAAAATAAAAACTAATATTTATTCTCTTCAGAAAACTCACAAAATTTATTCACAGATAACAGTGCAATCACTATTAATCTTAAATACAAGCTTCAACAAGAACAGCTTCGAATATAGCGATTGGACTGCCCAAGCCGGAGAACTCACCCCGAAGGGTTTAGAGTTGGGATAGACCCCGGCCGGGAGGAAAGTGGCACCACCAGCCGGAAGGAGATCCCCCGAGCGCCCCGACCCTGCCGGAGCAGCTTTATTTAAAAACAGGGTAAGTTTACAATGGTGACTATTATGATAAATATATGTTACAGGTTGACAAAAAAGGGAAAACAATTCTTCTTTCAATAAAAAACACAAAAACGCGAACACATAAATGTAAGAAAAACATATAGGCATGACAATGAGTACTCAAAAATAAGTAATAAATAGTAAATAAAAAAAAATAAAAATTACACAAGTTAAATAAAATAGGATAAAAAAAATTGGACTGCTAAGTGTGGGTAGAATGATTATTATAATATTTACATTAAATTATTATTTTTTTCTTTCTTTCAGATACCCCGGCGCCACCGAAAACCTGTTTACTCTTCTCCTATGCTCTTTAATTACTCAGTTAAATCTTTAAATTCTCTTTTTTTTTTTTTTTTTCCTTCTTTTTTTTTTATAAATGTGGATCAGTTGTACTGGATTTAGAAAAATATAAGTTTTTTATTGTTAAGTGCAGGATCTGTTGTACCTGATATAGTAAAAGGTAAGGTTTTTTTTTTGTTTTTTTTAAATGTTAAGTACAGGATCAGTTGTGCGGCGGCGGAATAAAAAAAGTAAAAGCAAGTAATAAAAGGAAGTCACAAGTATAAAGTCTTAGTAAATATGCAAAAAGTAATTATTGGATAACAAAAGGAACGTCCCTATTGGACAGATCGAAACATCCCAAGCTCCTCCCCCCTTGAGAAAAAAAAAGGGGGGGGGGGGACAGCCGTGAAAGTGGCAAAGGACCATAAAAAGTAATAAATATGAAAAAATGACCAGTGAAGTGTTGGTCCCGATAGCTTGGTTGGTATGCCGAATATAGCGATTATACAAGCTCACTCCTATAGATCAGCAAAGCGATCGCGATCAGATTTCAACGAAGTCCGAAGTCAATCTGAAAACTTTCCCGATCGCCGGTCTTTATATAGCAGGCACGTGAGAACATTCCCGAAATTTCCAGCCAATTCATCGAAAAACAAACATCTCGAAATTTCTCGATTGCTTTAGGTGTTGCCACCTTTTTCTAACTTGTATAATCGCTGTTAATAAATAAAATAAGATAAAAATAAATTACAATAGAATTTTAAAATAATACGTCACTATTTACACTATATACAGACAATTTGTGCAACATTTCCCCCTTCTTAAAGACTGCAAGTCCCAGGCAGTGAAGTCCTTATAAGGAAAGGCAATTCAATCACTTCTACTATAATATGGGGCTAGTCTATTGTTATGTACAACTCTAGGTTTACACTAGGTTCCTCCTGTAGGGCTGCTGTGAAGTTGTTCTAGAACGCTGGTAACTCTAGAACTTGGGAGGACTAATTGCCACCGGTAGCTCTTGCCATCATCGGACTCCCATCGACGATAGAGTACTCCATTCTTCAAGTGCAAAGAGTCCCACATAGCCCAATATCTCTTCATTGCTGGACTATAGCGTGCAATTTCCTGCCAACTGGGTTTTCCGGTAGCTACTTCCATGAATTCAATTAGAGGTTTCAAGTCCTGATCTTCAACCTGACTCTTTCGAACATTCTGGTCACTCCAAGGGTCCAAGTCTGAAGTAGTTGAGTTGGTAGTTATTTTCCGAACGGCCGATGTGTTAACCCCAAACTTAGACTCGGCATTGGAATAAAATCGACAGTTCTCCGGACATGGTCTTCTAGAAAGAGCGTCTGCATTCCCATGGAACGTTCCTTTTCTGTGATGGATATCCATGTCGTATTCCTGCAGGCGCTGAATCCACCTTGCTATTTGTCCCTCTGTATTCTTGAAATTCAGCAACCAAGTCAGAGACGCATGATCAGTTCTTAAAAGGATTTTTTGGCCGTACAAGTAATGATGAAAGTGTTCAACGGCCTTCACTATTGCCAGTAACTCCTTTCTTGTGACGCAGTAGTTCCGTTCGGATTTTGACAGGCTCTTACTAAAATAAGCGATGACTCTCTCCTGGCCTTCGATTTCCTGGGAAAGAACGGCTCCCACTCCCTCATTGCTGGCATCTGTATCCAGAATAAAGTCCTTGTTAACATCGGGAAAAGCCAAAACAGACGCGGATGTTAAAGCTGTCTTCAATTGATTGAAAGAGTCGTCACAGTCGGCAGTCCACAAGAACTTCTGCTTGCTCTCTGTTAGTCGATGCAGGGGTCTGGCGATCTTGGAGAAACCCTTTACAAATCTACGGTAATACATGCACAGGCCTAGGAAGCTCCGCAATTGATGAACGTCTTGCGGTCGAGACCAAATTTGCACAGTATGGATCTTGGCTGGATCTGTGCTCACTCCATCGGATGAGATGATGTGTCCGAGATAACTGACTTTCCTCCTAAAGAGCTTACATTTTGATGGGCTAAGTTTCGAGTGGGCTTCCCTAAGCGTCAAGAACACGTTCTTTACGTTTTGCAAGTGTTGATCAAAACTCCGCCCGGTGATAATGATATCGTCCAAATATACCAGACTGGTCTCGTAGGAAAGTCCTCCAAGCACAGTCCCCATTAGTCGCTCGAACGTAGCCGGTGCATTACACAAGCCAAACGGCATAACTTGAAACTGCCATAATCCTTGTCCGGTAGTGAAGGCCGTCTTCTCACGATCGTTGGGATGTATCTCCACTTGCCAGTATCCACTCTTCAAATCCAAAGTTGAAAACCACTGGTTCCCCGATAGAGTGTCCAAAGTGTCATCAATTCTTGGCAGAGGGTAGCTGTCCTTTTTCGTAATTTCGTTCAGCTTCCGGTAATCCACATAAAATCTAGTGGAACCATCCTTCTTTCGAACGAGTACGATTGGAGAGGCCAATGGACTTGAGGAGGGTTCGATAACTCTATTATCTTCCATTTCTTGTAACAATCTCCCGACCTCCTCTTGTTTTGCAAATGGAAGTCTTCGAGGATGTTGTTTAATCGGTAAATGGGTCCCAGTGTCAATTCGATGTTGTGTAAGCTTCGTTCTTCCTACATCTTTCGATGACACGGAGAAAACGTCCTGAAATTCTTTTATAAGGTCTCCAACCATCTTCTCTTGACTTCTTTCCAACCGAGCATCCTCGAGAAGCTGGTCCACTAAATCCGCGGATGGTGCGGTCGAAAGCTCCTTCGATCCTCGCTCAATGCTTGTAACAGGTGTGCAAGTGGCAATTTCTTCTCCCTTCTTGATAACTCTCGTAGAATCACCGATGTTGGCCATTCTCACATGCACCACCTCCTGAGAGAGATCCACAAGCGTCGCTCGTACTAGCACTCCTTTCGGGACGCTGTTCGATGATGGGAAGTCCGTTACTCCAAATCGGAAGGCCTTCGGGAGCTCTGCTGAACCCTTTACAGCCAAATCTGTCATGGAGGGGATGGTGATGTCTTCAAGAGCTACTATTCGATATGCACACGGATCTCCCGAGTCCAAACCGAAGAGTGGAACTTCTTCTTTCCCTGTTTGAAGCTCACCTTTCTCGAAATTCAAAGTAATTCCATTTTTCTTTAAAAAGTCCAATCCAAGAATACATGGGTCAATAATTTCAGCGACGTAAACGGTGTGAGTGTAGGTGTGAAATCCAAAGGAGATGTTGACATTTAATTTCCCATGGACAGAAATTTTGTCACCAGTCGCAGTTTGTAGTGAAACTGAAGGCGCCGTGTAAAGGGGTTGGCTGTCCAGGCGCCGGGCTACATCCGTCCGTAATATAGTTACATTTGCCCCTCAGTCAACTATTAGACGACAGAGAGTTCCATTGATCTTGCCCTCCACGAATAAACCATGGTTTCCTCCCTGAAGGGATGAGATGTGATAGAGGCTGAGTGGGGCACCACCTGCTCTACACGGCGACCTCCGCCTCGCGAGAGAGCCGCTCTTTAGTTTAACTGCTGAAACTCGGACGAGGGTTTGTCCCCTCTCCTGTCCAATTCAGGGCAATCACGTCTGAAATGTCCTTCACGGTTACAGAACCAACAAACCACTCTAGTTTTTAGATCCCTCGAGCCAGGATTATTTCTCATAATTCGCTCCACCTTGTTTTCCAGTTCTTGAAACTTCTTCGTGAGAAGTTCAGAGGAATCATCTGTCAATGTTCCACGTACGAAACGTCGATCTTTTCTAGAAGCTTGCTGTGCGGCTTCTACTCTCATGGCATAGACGAGGGTGGACTTCAGATCTTTGCTGTCTGACATCCTGGTAGCTTGCTGTATGTCGGGATCTTTGATGGCATCCACGAAATACTGAAGAGACAGATTATCTCGTACGTCCGAGGGACAGTCTGGGAAAGCGAGGAGCGACAATCTTTCTACATCCGATGCCAATTCTTGAAGAGTTTCGTTGGCCTTCTGCTGTCTCACTTTCAATTGCAGTCTGCTGTAATCCTTTAGATGCTGCTCCCCAAACCTTAACTCCAACGCACTTGCCAGCGCCACGAATTCTCCCCTCTTCTCTTCAGGTAGTGTCTGTAAAATGTCAGCAGCTTCACCTCGAAGAGATGCTGCGAGATGGAATGCCTTCGAAGTATCGTCCCAACCATTCGCAGAAGCAATAATTTCAAACTGCGTTTGATAAACGCGCCAAGACGACCTTCCATCATTCCTTTAGTTGTCGGCATTCAAAATTACGAGACCCCACTTCTGACACCACTGTCATGAATTTTTCAGCTGAGGCAATGATGGCATAGTTTTTAAAATAAAAACTAATATTTATTCTCTTCAGAAAACTCACAAAATTTATTCACAGATAACAGTGCAATCACTATTAATCTTCAATACAAGCTTCAACAAGAACAGCTTCGAATATAGCGATTATACAAGCTCACTCCAATAGGTCAACAAAGCGATCGCGATCAGCTTTCAACGAAGTCCGAAGTCAATCTGAAAACTTTCCCGATCGCCGGTCTTTATATAGCAGGCACGTGAGAACATTCCCGAAATTTCCAGCCAATTCATCGAATAACAAACATCTCGAAATTTCTCGATTGCTTTAGGTGTTGCCACCTTTTTCTAACTTGTATAATCGCTGTTAATAAATAAAATAAGATAAAAATAAATTACAATAGAATTTTAAAATAATACGTCACTATTTACACTATATACAGACAATTTGTGCAACAATATATAAGGCCAAATCCTCACTCAGTGACTGATTCACTCACTCATCACTAATTATCCCACTTCCCATATATTCACAAGTCTGAAAATTAATTCAAATGTCAAAAAGAATAAAAATAGAAAAGTAAGCTATTCCGATCTCAATTAACTAACAATAAGGGGTCGGAAAGGAATCAAATGTTCCAAACAAGGGATATTCGAATGTTTCACTTCCGATGTACTCACAACTTTGAAATCTGGTACAAATGACAACAAAGGCGAGCATGGAAAAAGTAAACTATCCCGATGTTGATTAACGAATTTTAAAGGGACGAAAAGGGGTCGAAACGTTACAAACATGGAATATTGAAATATCCCACTTTCAATGTAGTCACACCTCGTTAATTTGGAATCAAGAGCAAACATATGTAAGGTTAGCTATTCCAATCTCGATTAATTTTTTTATGGGGTCGAAAAGGGGTCAAACGTTCCGAACGAGAGGCATTAAAATGTTTCACTTCTAATGTAGTAGAAACTCTAATATTTGGTACAAATATCAGTAAAGTCAAACCCAGAAAAAGACAACTATTCCATTGCCGATTAACCAATTTTAAGAAGTCAAAATGAGGTCGATACATTTCAATTCAAGAATATTCCAATGTAATAACAACTCTCAAATTTGCTAGAAATGTTAACAAGGGCAAGCATAGAAAAACTCAACTATTCGTAGTCGATCAATCAATTTTAAAGGGTCAAAACGTTCCAAACGAGGGCTATTCAAATGTTCACTTCCTATATAGTCACAATTATAAAATATGGAACAAATGTGAACAAGAACAAGCCTAGATAAAGTAAGGTATTCTGATTTGGATAAACTGATTTTTTCAGGGATTGGAATTTTTCAGAATAATTTAGTGTGGAATGCTTTTCTTCCACGGGGTTTTGACCACTCAATGACAATTTTGTTACGTCATATCACCCAAGTTAACAATTGTGAACACATCTAGTTAAAATTGCGATCTGAAGGTGTGGCATTGGGGGACTTTTAAAAATGAGGGTCTTGGAAAGACGACAATCATCTCCCTGTTTTTAGAGAGCGGTTTTCAACTTCTTGGAGCTTTAACCGATTAAAGTCAAGCAATGTCCTATCTGTAAATTCCTGTGATTTCCTCTACGTAGTCGTCCACTATGATTGAAGTCCCAGATTAATGGAGAATGTCAAAAATGAACCTCGTGCCACATCCTTTTGCTTTCGCATGTATTACCAGTAAGTGATATTTTTATTACCCACAGCGCTCAGCCAGTGGAACGATATTTAATGTTTATCAGATATTACTTAATTAATATGGATTTTGACATTTTGACCATGTCCGCGTCTACATTCTCCAATTTCTTCTCTAATTTCAGAGTTGCCAATTATCCTACCTGAATAAATGTGTTGTCTGAGAAACGTTTGTTTTTTGGTTTGTTTGTGGTTTGTTTGATTATTTAAATAATGAACTGTTATTCACGACGAAAGTTATTACTTGTTACGGCAAATAAAACGTTAGTACTAATCACTGCAAGGAAAGTTATGGCATTAACAACTCCTTTGCTTTGTGGATTTATCACATACACTCGATTTATCACATACACGCGATTTATCACATACACGCGATTTATCACATACATGCACACATTTTACGTCGCTGAAATTGCTGAACCTGGCATTCTCAGTCTGGATTTTTTGAAGAAAAATTGAATTATTTTGAATATTGGAAAAGGCGAGCTTCAAACGAGGAGAGAGGAATTTCCACTTTTTCATTGCCTGTTCAGTATCTAGATGATCTGCAAGCGCGTCTTGAAGACGTGCATTGGTTCACCAGAGAATCAACATCATAATGGAGCACATGAAGATCTGATGCAATGTCATGGCCACGGAACGATCATTCCGGGAAGGGGACTAAGTGTGGTTATGGAATTCTAAACGTCGTAAAAGACTCCCCCCCCCTTCCCCCAAAGCTCAGATGAACTTGTAAGGGTCATGTGTTTTCCTTAAGAAGATCAACGACGTCGTGGTAAAGATCCAGTGGACACCTTGCTACAAATCTAATGTTGTACATTATAATAGGCTAAGTCCCATATTGTGATAGAAATTATTACATGGTATTTCTTCTTGAGGACTTCACTGCCCGGGTCTTTAAGAAGAGGAAATGTTATGTAATTTTTTTAATAAATAGTTGTGAATAATGTTTATTTTTGTTTATAGTTGTTTCTTTTCTTTTTTGCATTGAGAACTTCTTTTACGGATTGCAGGACATTTGAAATAGTCTCTACACTAGTAGCTTCTACCATTGAGGCTAGCTCGGCTTTAATTTCTTCTTCAATTTAATTTACTGCCGCAGATGTTGTTTCACATTTAGCGGTTAAAGCTTTACTGTCCACTGACATAAACTCTCGACCGGCACCAATTACAGAGCCGAATTCGGTTTTCGTAGACTCTTGGTAAGCTTTCCCGTTGGCAATCATCTTCATAAATTGCTTCAATTTTTCCTTCTATATTCCTCTTGTAAATGGCATACATGATCAGGAAACCGCATTTTTGATACCACTGTTATTGATTTTCTCGGAAGAAATAAAGACACAGATTTTACAAAACAAAAACTATAATTTATTCTTAGTTCAGAGGCTCACAAAACCTTTTTAAACAATAATGAACTCATTATCAAGCTGTACCAACAGCTTCAATGCGTAAATATTCATATGCACAGTAATAATTCAGCCACAGCAAAAGTAAACAAGTGCATAGCTCTTTCAAAACAAAGCAAAGCTCAAAATTCAACCGACCCATTTTGCGAATAGGGAATATTTTTATTCTAGCCGGCGAAGTTTTATGATAAATCAAGTGCAAAAGATTTTGCCTGCAGAACGATTGGGAAACTTCCTGACTAGACCGAGTAACTCCAAGCCTTTCCTCTAGCCTGTATTATCGCTGGCGAAATACAAACCTAATAATTAAAAAAAAAAAAAAAAAAACATTTACAACTATTTGTGTATTAATATATATTTTTAATCTTAATTGTATAGTAAACATTCTGCTTTACAAATATCTAGCACGTTAATTATTTGACATTACATTTAATGAAACATGAAGCAAGGAAAAATTTCATCGCTAAAAATATTTTAATTATTGTTAGTAAATTTAGTTAGATAATTATGGATGATGGCACTTTTCTACCATATTAATCATCTCTAAGTATTTGAAAAGTTGTAGCTACATATTAAGCAGTTAATTGTTCAAATATATACTTGGATAATTTTCTCAGCGCAGCACCGAAATTCTAATAGAATATAAGTATTCATGTTTTTTATTGCAAAAATCGATATGAAGTAATAGATTTTAGAATGTACCACTCAAACTTATTTCACTCTAACTTTGTAA
This sequence comes from Linyphia triangularis, assembly GCA_963978545.1. Taxonomy (NCBI): domain Eukaryota; kingdom Metazoa; phylum Arthropoda; class Arachnida; order Araneae; family Linyphiidae; genus Linyphia; species Linyphia triangularis. The sequence goes on along the minus strand of OZ021732.1, from coordinate 51,963,986 downwards.
TTACAAAAACAATTAAACAAAAACTGGCCATTATAAAATATTTCAAATGTCCAGACACCTAGGAAACTTTATTTTAAACTGAAAGTGATTTTCTAAGTAAAAAGTTGAAACACGTGTTTTCAGAGCTTTGATAAGCATGCAATTCAATTGGGGAAAAAAAAAAAGGGGGGGGGATTCCTTTCCCTTATTACACCGTTTTGATAGTCACTTCTTGAAAGTGAGCGAAAAGTGAATATCCGAAATACGTTGACCCGTTTTACTTAGTCATTACTCGGGCTAAAATACCCAGCTTCTGGAATCATTTCTGGGGGGGGGGTACAGACCCTACGCATTAATTCATGAAAAAAGCACTTCTTCTAATCAAGCTAAGAGTAATAATAATAATAATTAAAAAAAAATAATGATGAAAAATTTTCAAATACTTTTGGCTGTCGCCCTGGCTAAAGTTTTGGTCTCAACCAGAAGAATCAGAAGAAGAACAAAATTCCGGTGACTTCTGCAATTTTCAAAGAATTTTTTTACCATGTTAACAATTGTATTTTTATTTTTTGTCTACTCACCCGTGGCAACATGATGGGGACAAAAATCAGGGTTTTAGCTATAATAGAAGCTGAGATGTGAGGGGTCGAAAACGAGCCTAAGCTCTGTCAACATAATATACACTTGACGGCGGAACACTGCCGTGTTCCAAGATTCAAACAAAATCGAATTTAAAAACTTCAAAATGGTTAAGTACTTAATTCCCATCGAATATTTATACTTAGAATACTAGTAATATTTTATTTAATATATTTGTTTCGTTTCCTTATAATAAGTCATTATATTATTAAACCTTTTACTGAAAATTATGTTTTATTTTAATATCAAAAAGCATTATAAATTATTCATTAATAATACTAATACAGAGTGTTGAATTAAAACATACACCTAATGTAAGTTCATCCATTTTCTTTTTGCAAGAATCATACCTTGAAAAATATTCAAAGTTAAACAGTTAAGTTAGAAACATTCAAATAAAAAGTAACTGGAATTTACCACATAAAATACAACTAGAATGAGTTTATTTTTACGATTACATGTCACTACCGGATGTCAGTAAAACATAGTTCTTTTCAAAATGTTAAAAGAACCACCAACTATGAAATATTTTTTATTTTCGCTTTTAAACTTCACTAGCAGTTCGTTGACTGTAGTTCAGCTAGACGATGCTATGCTTGAGAGATTCAAGTTTGAAAATATTTTATTTCTCGAACATCAGAACTGGAAAGATTTATTTTGAGAAGCACTACAATGCATTAATGGAATATATTCTATGGAGAAAATAATGCATCGAAAAAAATTCGCCGTACTTTAGATTGTTGATGTTTTCGGAAGAGGAAATAAAATTTATTTTGTTTTTCTGGAACATCAAAGTCAAATAAATGTAACCTTCAACTTTTTTTGAAATTGGTGTTTCATTTACTTGAAATTGAATAGAAACTCGGAAGTTTTTAGTATTAAATTACCTCGTCAAGTGCATCTTAAAAGCAATTTCTTAAGTAAAAGGAGTTGATACTTCTTACATGCTAGGATAAACAACAGGGAAAAAAGGGCAAGGGGGGGGATTTGATTCAGTTGTTTACATTTATCTCACAGGGGGACGTTATGGATTTAGAATTTATATCTGACAGTATAACAAGAGGAAATGGGAGCATATTATTCAGATCTGAACATTATTTTTACAATAGGATAATCAAGGATTGGGATGATTTGCCTGTAAATGTTATAAATTCCGTGAATGTAAAGAGTTTTAAGAAGCAGTTGGGAATGCATTGAGGATTATCAAAGGACAATGATTGGATTACCTTGGATAGGTAAGTAACTTACATTTTGTGCAGCAAAATTTGTATGTATTTAATTTGGATTTTTTATTATACTATATCAAAAAAAGGGTATTTATTTTTACAAATGGTTGGATTCTATAATCAGCTTGGATTATGCATTATATTTTCCAGGTAGAATTCTACGAACTTTATCAATTCTGTAAAATTTGAATTATGTATTGCATTTTTCCTGCATAATTCTTTGTCAAACGCTATGTCAACATTGTATATTGTATTGTGTTTTACCGGTATAATTTTGTAAGCTATATTATTTTTATTCTGAATTATATATGAAATAATTATGTTAAATTTGTAAAATTAATTATGTATACTTTTTCTTTTATGTAATCTTCAATTTCGGTATTTTCTATGTATTCTATTACGTAATCTGTAAATTTTGTATTTTCTCTGTTATTCTGCAAATTCGTTTTTTTTTTTTTTTTTTTTTTTTCCCTCGACCAACTTTTTCGAGCCTAGAGCTTGATATTGGTCTTAAAATTTGTATAAAAATTTTGCAGTAAAGTGAATCAAATAGTATTCGGGTATGCTTTCCAGTAATTATTGTTTCATGTCCCAAGGTCATAAGCGAAACACTTGCTGCAAGATCACTTTGATGTCCCTATGACCGCCTGAAACAAACTTAAATAATGCCCTCCTTGCTGGTAGGATAATTCATAAGAATTTAGCACACAGCATACTGAAATATATATAAGGATTAAAAAATTTAAACGACTTTTTTAAGTAAATTATTTTAGTTCTTCAAATATACTTAGATGAAAAAACGAGTAAACGTTTATAAAATTAATTAATCACAAATAGTAGATCTACAAAATAAGTTCTACATTAGCATGGGTTACACAAAAATTCTGTTTGAGATATTAGAACATAGAGTCGATTTCCATTCTTGCAGTCATCCAATCGAGCTAAAACTTTGCAGATATACTCATTGTTGGTGACATTGCATTCTATCGTTTTGGGTTCTGTCACTAAAAGGTCCCTTTTACACAGATCTCTATTGAAGTACATCAAATCCAGATACCAATTCATATGCTAACATATGCAATTTGGCGATATTTAATTGCTGAAACCTTCCCCTGTTTAGGTTGATGAAAAAAAGTTCGTCAATGGCGGGGAAATTAATGTTTTTTTCGTTCAATGGTTAAAACACTATGAAAATTTGATCTGAACTCAAAATCGTTTAAATAAGTTTCAAATGCATAAAAAAATTGACGATGCAAATAAAATTCTTAGAGTAGAAACTTTGTTTTTATGGGTAAGGTTTTATTATTATTATTATTATTATTATTTTTAATTAAAGTCAAAGTTCAATGTTATCCTTAAACATAAAATAATTTTTGACTGTGAATTTATTCTACATCCTCAAAAGAAAGAAAAAAAAAAAAAAAAAACTGTTGACTGCTTTTTTAGAAGATTTGAAGAACAAATTTTAATCACATAAAAAGTAACCCACTAATTTAAATACTAATTAATCAACAAAGTATGCTAATGGGCTTTCTTATTTTTAAAGGTAGTACACAGGGATTTATAGCAAAAATTAGGTGTACTGACTGTTTTAAATGAATGGAGGCATTAACTACACTAAACAAATGAAAAACTTTAAAAGTAAGTATTTAAAAAATGCGTGGACTTTTATAGCATCATTTCTAGTCCAATAATGTCATAACTTACCAAACAATGAACACCTTGTCTCGTCTAGTAATCCACTATTCTTCAATTTTCAGATAAAAAGAGAGCACACGTTTCGATTTCTCTGGTGCCAAATTCTTACATCTTTTAAAAATGAGCCAAGTTATCAAAAAAATTAAGGCACTTAAGACGTGCAGTGGACATGAAATATAATTTGAAAGAATGGTTACTTTGCGTTAATTACCCCTTTATATTGACAGAATAATGACAAATTAATGCTATATAATGGCGAAATTTGAGAAAAGTTGTATTATGGGTGATATACTTATTTAGCTACGTAACGTCTCCATTGAAAACAAGTATTTTGACAGCTATTTCAGAATTTAAAACCTTTACTTAACCTAAATATATTCATTATATTTTTATTTCATATGAAATATTTTCATTGCGTTTTTATATAAACTCATTTAAGTATATAATACAACATAGACGCATATATGCCATGGTCATATCCTTGGTGTTATTGGCTGCTCGTTTCTATGACTAATCTGTTATGAAATTTATTACCCATTAAACAAAGCTCCTTGTTTTACAATGAGTTGAACAAAAAAAAAATTATCTAAGATATTACCATTGTTACCATGTGACAACATTGAACAGAGAGAATATTTGTTTTTCAGTTTGATATTTTTATTCGATAATATGAAAAGTCGTTTCAAGCTGAACAAAGACATATCAGACTTTTAAATGTATGTTGCCCTGTATTTAATTTAAGTATCATTAAATTTAATCATAAAAGTCAATAATTATATTACACGTATAAGTTTCCATTAAAGTAAAGCAATTCACTCTTAAAAAAAAGAAAAAATTTAAATATTAAAATTTAATTTATTAGTATTTCAATTTAATAGTCTATGGAAAAATGATATTAAGTTCCAGAATTTAAAATTATAAAGAATTATAAAGAAGATTGTCGAAGGCAGAATCTTACCAAATTGAACCGAATTACCGAAGAAGTAATACACTAAGGAAATGATAAATATATCAATTAAAGTTTTATACTTCCATTTTAAGCAACGAGCTCCGGTATTAGTTTTGGAACTCTAATCTACTTTCGTTGCTTTAGGGCCACTTAACCCTTATCATTGTAAGGAGGTTTAGATTGGTTTCTGCTGATAAAGTGCTTGACAAAAGCGATGATACTTCCATCTCAAATAGGATAAAAAGGAGAAACCTCACCAGACATCTCGACAATCAACTCAAGAGTATCAAATTAGCAATAGAGTGAAGTATAATAAATGCATTTATATTTTGACATAGTTGGTTAAGCACCAAAACCACACTGTTTAAATTTCTAATTAGATAAACCGCCTTTTTCATAAATAATTAAGTAATCTAATCTGTGGTTAATCTAAGAACCAACTAACTTAGCAATTAGATAAACCACATTTAGGTTTGGTTTGTACGCTCAACGACCTATTTTATGCGCAATAACAGCGCTCATTAGACTGGGACCTACAGCTTAACGTGGGTTCCGAACCACAACGAACATCCATGCCTAATCCGGGATTCGAACACGACACCTTTAGAATGCGAAGCCAGAAAGCTAAACCCACAACCATCAGGTTGGCAAACCGCATTTAGGATTAATGGATTTAACAAAATGGGGTAAAAACAGTCTTCACCTAGAAAATAAACATTGCGGGATAGGAGCTTGGGTTCTGGAGCTCAACGTCTCATTTATAATGTATATTATCATATTTCATTGTTTGGTGTATTTTTAAAAGTAAAAAAAAAAATCATCTTATTTAAATACTAGGCAAATAAAAATAAATACATCAAGTCATTTGTTCAAACAAATTTTTTTTTTAAAGAGCTAAATTTTCAAGCACATGGCATAAATCTACACTCAAACTGATCTAGAAGTCCAAAAATCAATTCATACAATGTTCAGGTAAAAGAAGGCTGCAGTAAATCTGGCACTTTTATCCAGTGTTGATGCATAAGAGTTTTTTCAAATAGAAAACAGACTATTTATTAGATTAAACTTCTTTTGAAAATACTAACAAATATACAAAAGATTCTCAAAAATGTGTAACTTATTTTAGTTGAAGTATATTTATTTTTTAATACCCTTTGGGGTATTAAAAAATAAGTATGTCCATAAACAACTTTACTTTCAATAAAATGGTAAAATGTATTTTTTAATTTTGTTTTTCATAACGATTCAATTTTGTAAGGAAATGTTTTCAGTCTTGTGAAAAATTACCATAAAAGTAACGAAATAAGCTTTACATATTCAAAAGATTACTAATGACATATTTTAAATAACTATAGGATCTTGTGTATTTTTTTTAAGTTTTTATTTCTAATTAATTAGTTGTGGTTTTTCAAATTCGAAGAAAAACGAGACTAATACTTTTAAACGGTATCGATTGAAGAATATGGTCAACATATGATATTCCACTTCTTCTAATTATGTATTACTGTAGCGCTACCTTTTCGATTCAGATAATAAATCTATGTTTTTAAATTATATTTTTACTTTTCAATGAAACATGAACTGCTTATGCGATCCAAAGTAGAAACAAAATCAAAACGTCGGAAGAAAACAAAATTAGTACTTTAAATTAATTTTTCGGTTTTTGTGGATGAAAATTGGAAAAAAAAAAACGTAAATACAGGAAACTTCCCATTTTTTAGATTTGTTTTATAAGAAAAACTTGTTCCGTTTGCCGAATGTTAGATTTTTTTAATAAATGATATATATATATTTCAAAATTATTAAATATCGCATTATACTTTATAACAAACATGGGTATCAAGTTTATTCATATCATGCCTCACAATATTTTTGAAGTGATTAACCTTGCTCATTCTTAAAAATAATTTTCGGAGCAAAGAAAATCTTAGTTTTTCAATTTGATCTTGAAAATAAGAAAAATCTTTTGATGTCGGCTCATGATTTTTTTAAATTAAAACTAAAGATATATATCTATGTGCAATGCCCTAAATTTTAATTCATCTACATAACTTTTTTTCCAATTCACCTTTTTCGAAGTCGACATACCTCTATTAGTCCAGGGAATAGTGACATTTTGCCTTGCAAAAGGTTATGTAGTTCTGATTTTTTAATATGTTATAAAGGTTGGTCTCGTGGTTTATAAACCAAGTTTTCGACCTCCTAACCCTTGTGCGTTCTCCGTGGTGCACCAAAAACTAAGCCGTTTTTCAGTTTATACGTCATAGCTCTTTGCCAATGCATCTTAGAAACAAACATTATGCTTAAAAGTTGTAGAATATTAAATTATCTACAACTTTTATATACTAAGTTTTTTTGTAGACCTATTATGTAAATAGTTATGTCGCATCAAAGTCAAAACTTTTTCATAAAAATGCCACTTTTTTAAGATTTGTGTCAAGTTTTTTGATTATATCTTCATAATGGTACGTTTTAGAGAACAAGTTTGTGAATAAAAGTTGTAGAGCAATCAATTTCCTACAAGTTTTCTATATAAACTTATTTTCTAGGACTAATAACAAAGGAGTTACTCTGCTTTGTGTATTTTTCGTGGTGCATCACAAAAAAATACGTTTTTCAGTTTATAGATCATAACTCTTTCGCCATGCATTTTAAAAACAAATATTAAATTTAAAAGTTGTAGAATATTAAATTATCTACAACTTTTGTGAACAATTTGCTTTTGTAAAGCTATTATGTAAAGAGTTACGTCGTATCAAAGTAAAAACTTTTTCGTAAAAATGCTGCTTTTTTAAGTTTTTTGCAGAGTTTTTCAATTATATCTTCATAACAATAAGTCGTAGGGAAAAATATATTAATCAAAAAATGTAGATCTATAAATTTGCTATAAGTTTTACACAAAAAGTTACTATCTAGGACTAATAACTAAGGATCTACTCTTCTTTGAAGGTTTACGAGATAACCTATAATATATTATGTATAGGTAGGGGTTTAAAAATAGCTTCTTACTGCATAGTCTGACAATTTTAATAAAAAAATAAAACAACCTATACATAATACTAATGATAATGTAAAATAAAAAGTGGAAATATATTAAATAATGTATATATCTATATACAATAACGGTAATATCAATTTACCATTTTCGCCATGGTGCACCAAAAACCTTCTGAATTCTGAAATTTTGAATTTTTTTCAGTATACCGATCATATCCTTTTTCCACTGCATTTTATAGGGGAAAAAATTATATTTTAGGTTGTAGAGTATTAAATTTTCTACCACTAATGTATGTGCAAAATTTGTTTTGTAGAACTATTGTATGAAAAACAAATGGTATGAAAAGCATCAAAGAAAAACTCTTTCGTAAAAATACCATTTTAAGATTCTTGTCGAGTTTTTAGATGATATCCATAAAAGTATATCATAAAAATTGTAGAACCCTAAATTTGCTACGTTTTATATACAAAGTTATTTTATAGGACTAATAACAAAAGAGCTACTTGGTAAGATCTAATATTAAAAACAGTTTCTTACTGCAAAGCCTGACAAGTTGAATAAAAAATAAAACAATATAGTTATTAAAATAATAGTACTATAAGTCAAAAAATATAAATATTATAAAAATGTATATATATATATATAATAATAGTAATATCAATAAAACTTACAATTTAGAAAACTTATAAATTCTTAAATTTAGTTTCGTTTAGCAACGAAGGCTCGGCTAGTTCCTCCGCTACTTCTTGAATTAAGAGTTCTGTTGGGTCGTCTTCATCGTTGTCATCAATTATGATGTTCGCTGTATTGTCACAGGTTTGTCCATGACAGTTTTTACATATTATGGAGCACTTGAGACCGGCTTTTCTACAACCGCAGGCCTTAGTGCATCTTATGTTGCGCTGGCAGAAAATGTAGGTCAGAATTTATTGAGAAGCTGAATCCCTGATGGTTGTAATAGGAAGAAGTCCTTTACTGTCCATCTTCCACCCACAGATAAGAGGATTTTTCAATTGGCCCATCCATATCTTTACTTGATGGTATGTGCGAAAGACATGGTGCTTAGCAGCTTCTTGGGTCGGAGGTAGTTTTGACAGATTTAACTCGCTCCCAGTTGTTGATTTCGAAAACTGCTTATAACGCAAAGTATTTCAAGTTGTTGCCCTGTGACCACCAGAGAGAGCAACAAGAATGCTTGATACTGCTTCGGTGATGCTTGAAACACTGGCATTAGGATCTAGGAAGATCTTTGCAAATTCCTGTAATATTGGATATTATGAAGCAACCATCATTACAACGCATGTATTCCGATATTAAGTAACTACACTGAGTGGTTGATATTCTGTCGGGATGGTTAGTGGTGGGGAGGGTTGAGAATGGTTTTTCGGTTTTTCTAATCTTCTACCCTGAATTCCGACAGTGGCAAATCTCATTCAACAGTATATGGTGTTTTCTCGGAAACTGAGTCCTTAAAAGAATTCCTTTACATATCACTAATGCCACCCGACTTGTGATTTTTCTATTCGATCTCAAAAGATCTGTACCCCGAGTAGTTTAGAATTAGCCACATGAATGCAGTCTATTTCTCATTTTTATTTCCTAATGCAGAAATTTTTGTTGCATCACAGCAAAGTGGTAAATTTTATATTACTATTATTATCTATAGATATATACATTATTTAATATATTTCCACATTTTATTTTACATTATCATTAGTATTATATATATATTGTTTTATTTTTTTATTAAAATTGTCAGACTAAGCAGTAAGAAGCTATTTTTAAACCCCTACCTATACATAAAATATTATAGGTTATCATCTCGTAAACCTTCAAAGAAGAGTAGCTCCTTAGTTATTAGTCCTAGATAGTAACTTTTTTGTATAAAACTTATAGCAAATTTATAGATCTACAACTTTTGTATAATATATTTTTCCTTACGACTTATTGTTATGAAGATATAATTGAAAAACTCGGCAAAAAACTTAAAAAAGCAGCATTTTTACGAAAAAGTGTTTACTTTGATGCTATGCAACTCTTTACATAATAGCTTTACAAAAGCAAATTGTTCACAAAAGTTGTAGAAAATTTAATATTCTACAACTTTTAAATTTAATATTTGTTTTTAAAATGCATGGCGAAAAAGTTATGATCTATAAACTGAAAAACGTATTTTTTGTGGTGCACCACTGGAAATACACAAAGCAGAGTAACTCCTTTGTTATTAGTCCTAGAAAATAAGTTTATATAGAAAACTTGTAGGAAATTGATTGCTCTACAACTTTTATTCACAAACTTGTTCTCTAAAACGTACCATTATGAAGATATAATCAAAAAACTTGACACAAATCTTAAAAAAGTGGCATTTTTATGAAAAAGTTTTGACTTTGATGTGACATAACTATTTACGTAATAGGTCTACAAAAAAACTTAGTGTACAAAAGTTGTAGATAATTTAATATTCTACAACTTTTGAGCACAATATTTGTTTCTAAGATGTATTGGCAAAGAGTTATGACGTATAAACTGAAAAACGGCTCAGTTTTTGGTGCACCACGGAGAACGCACAAGGATTAGGAGGTCGAAAACTTGGTTTATAAACCACGGGACCGACCTTTATAACATATTAAAAAATCAGAACTACAAAACCTTTTGCAAGGTAAGACCCCTTTTTCAGTCTCTATTCCCCGGACTATATAGTAAACATTTTGAGTTTCATTTTAGTAAGTTCCAATTGTAATAAGTCTCATTTATAGTTATCTCTCTGCTGATAGGTGTTGTATCTCTTCTATTCATAAAATTAGAGAATGCAGTTGCTTCTATTAAATGCAAGAAAGTACCTAAAGTAAAAAAATATTGATGTCATTTGTTTTAGAATTTATCGAGTAAAAATTACACGAAAGTCATTATAGAACAAATATTCAGACCACTTAATTAGTGAATGTGCTTCTTAATATTGAATAAAATAATCCCAGCAAATGAAACTATCTGTTTCTGGAAATGAAACTTCAAATAATTGCACACAAAAAAATCAAACTAATTTTAAAAGTTTTACATAACTTAATTTTACTGTTAATCACACTTTTTATGTTTTGCCACCACCACAATTTCCATTCATTCTTATCAAGTCTAAGTCAAAATCGCAAATGAAGTTATACAAATTTTAAAGTTCATTAGTATTAGTTGTATCTAATGTAATTTATCTAGCAATAAAAGTTTGTAGGAAACTGTTATTAAATCTTTTTATATTAGTGTAGTTAAAGTTTTCGTTGAGTAATTATGTATAATATACTGTTTCGAAATATATTTTGTTGTGTTGACTGTGTGATATACATATACATATATATATATATATATATATATATATATATATATATATATATATATATATATATATATATATATATATATATATATATATATATATATATATATATATATATATATATATATATATATATATATATATATATATTTCAAGTAATTATTAATTGAATATATATTAATTGAGTATATATATTAATTGAATATATATTAATCAAGTATATATATTAATTGAGTAATTATGTATAATATACTGTTTCGAAATATATTTTGTTGTGTTGACTGTGTGATATACATATATATATATATATTAATTTCAATCTTTCAAATAATTATGTATACTATTAAACTTAAACTATATTTGAATATATCTGAGGTAAAAAAATTAATGACGAAAAATTTATATTAAATATTTTATAATGTAATGTTTTATAATGCAAGTATTTAGAATTTTGTAAAATAAAAAAATTCCAAAATAATACCCAGTCTTTAATTTCTAATAAAATGTCTGGTTAGAATTTGAATATCGGAAATGATAATAGACGTAAACCATGATGATAAATACGAGCAGAGAAAGTGAAAGTACAAAAAATAACTGAAATTTGTTGCAAAGGTAGAATTAAGTATGCAAATATGTTAAGTAACAGCCGATCGCGGTTTCGCATCGAGAAATTTGCAAAACAGGCAGTCGTATTAGAAGCGGGCATGGTGAATGTTTACAGCAGCGATTTTCAAACTGTGGGGCGCGAGCACGCTAGAGGGGAGGCTCGAGAATATCCAAGAGAAAATATTATTCAAAAAAATTGATTAACTGACTGAAAGGAAAGCACACATACACATAGAAAACAAAATACATTTCGACATATTTAACAAATAAAGTAAAACAACGTACTAAATCAAAACTTACTTAATTAAAACATACTAAATTAAAAACAAAATTACTAATTATTAGTGACCTCCTTGGACCTGTCTTGCAGAGCAAAGTTTTGCGAAGGAAGGCTTAATATTAAAATTAGCCGCTCTCAGCTCTGTTTCTATTTTTAGCCGAGATCTATATTTTGTCTTCAAAGAAGGCACAGCAGAAAATCCAGTTTTACAAAGGCAGGATGTTGAAAAAGGTAATAGAAGGCGAAATGTCCTTGTTTTTAGTGCAGAAAAATCATCCTCTACTCCTGCCCAAAATTCAAATTGTGATTTATTACTAAATTGAATTTTTGTTTCGTCACTTATCGTGAAGTTTATGAATTTTTCTTCCTCATCAATTGAGAGTCCTTCGGGAGTCTTATGAAATGGATCCCTAACCCACTCGTAACTTGCTATCAGTTTGTCGTCAGCAAGAAAATATTTCTTTAAATTCTTTGCCAGCATGGCTAAATGATTTTCAATGGTTACAATAACAACTGTTACATGTTCTTCTCCAGCCTTCTAAGTTTTAGTACAATCATCCACATTTGCAAACATTGTTAGGTTTTTTTGCTTTAAATTGCTGCTCCACAATTCCAATTTTCTACAAAAAGCATTAACTTATCACTCGTATCCAACATATGGGAATTTGCTGCTTGGAGCTGAAGATTCAAGTTATTTAATTTCTCGAATATGTCGATTAATAGCTCAATTTCATCACAAATAAACCATCGCAAAAATTCTCGGCTTCCGGTCTGTTTTCTTCTTCTAGGAAAATGGCGATTTCTTCTCTTAATTCATAAACACGTTGCAAAAATTTCCTACGTGATAACCATCTTGCCTCGCAATAAAATAGTAACGCTGAATGTACTGAACCCATGTCTTTGCAAAGATTTTCGATTTCAGGGGTCTCATTTTTATATAATTAACTACGGTTACAACCATAGTTAACAAAATATTCAGACCAGGACTAATTTCTTTCGAAGCCAAAGCTTCTCTGTGGATCATGCAATGGATCCAGACGCTCTGAGGCGATTTTTGTTTTACAAGTGCTTGTATACCTTGGAATCTTCCGCACATTGAACGAGTACCATCGTTGCATATTCCAACGTAATTTTTCCATTCTGTGTTTGCCTCGTTCATAAAATCATTTAAAATAGCAAATAATGCGAGCGCTGTTGTTTGGAGTTCTATTGGTTTGCAGAAAAGTAGTTCTTCCACCACTGACATATTATCGAACATAGACAATTAAATGAACATCTTTATTAATATATGTTGCTTTATCAAGCTGTATTGAAAACAATTTGTCACGCAACTTCGAGAAAAGCTGACACTGTACATCTTCTGCTGTATCACCAATTCGACGAGCAACAGTATCATTTGAAAAAGATATGGATTGTAATTGTTTTGAAAAATTATCTCCAAACATAGTTTCTTCAATCTCAATTGCTGCTGGCAAAATAAGCTCTTCACCAATGGTGTGAGGTTTTTTACATCTGGCTATTTTATATGAAACTTTGTAAGATGTAATTAAAGCTTTTTTATTCACAGACAAAAATTCTTTAAAAAAAGTGATTTTTGCTTTTATATGATTTTAATTTTAATTCGAAGAATTCTCTGGGTTTGTTGACGTACTCACTATGAAGCGTTTCCAAATGTCGTTTAAGTTTATTGGGTTTCAGGCTGTCTGCGGCTAATATTTTTGAGCAAATGATACACAGGGGCCTTTCTTCTTCATTTACTTCAGTACTGGTAAACACAAAATTTAAATATTCTTGAGAATATTATCTTGATTTTTTTTTTTTTCGGAACAACTTTCGTCTGTATACTTGTTGATGCTTGACTATCGTCTAATACTCGCTTACTTCCGTTTAAAAATGCATCCATGAAGCTGTATAAATCTACTGCCGTGAATATTTAATATGGTGAATTGCAATTAACACGAAAACATATATAACATACACATTCACGATAGATGCGATAGCGATAGAAGGATCGACTCGAATGAGACTGGCTGGAATTGAAACTTGTATTATCGAACATTTTCCTTCTTCCTATGAGAAAACATTTACTCTGCGCATGCTAGAGACGGCATCGGTCGTGTTCACCGCCCACTTGGCAAAATTCCAGATGTGGTTTCTCGCCAACGTTGACTCGTTTTTACTCTTGTTTTGACAGTTAGTTAAAAATAATTTAAAAACAGAATCCAAAATACTCAATATATATTATTGTTATACATTTTATTGTAAGCGGGGGAGCGATGAAAATTATGATTGAAAACTGGGCCGCGAATACTGAAAGGTTGAGAAAAGCTGGTTTACAGGAGTTGCATGTAAGTGCTGATGAAAGGTGGAAAGTGCTGATGAAAGGAAAGGTTTTAAAGCTAGACGTGTTTCTATGGCTTCCAGAATATGAATGGAAGATTCTGAGTGCTGGAGGGCTGTCGGACGCATTAAAGCAAATCAGTCTACCATAGACGTTGCTATTTTCTTCGGAGTTCATCATTCCGTCATTTTACTATTATGGAAGCAATTCCAAATCATACAAACAGTTGTCAGAAGACCTGTAGCTGGTCATCCAAGGGTTACGACCTCCCGCGGAAGGTCGATAGATTGCTATTGTAGATCAGTGGAATCGTAGAGAGCCGTCCACATGTGTGACATCTATGGTAGCAGCGGCCATTGGTAAGACGATATATGCCGCTACTGCTACGCAAAGGCTACACATAAATGGCCTGTACGCCCGGGTACCACGAGTTTGTGTACCTTTATCCGTCCAATCCAAAAAGGTACGATGAAAATGGTGCAGCCAGCATGTGAATTAGACTGAGTCTGATTGGGACAACGTTATGTTCACATATGAGGCCAGATGTGCTCTACAATCCGACGATAAGCGTGTAAGGGGTTGGAGGGAACAAGATACTCGCAATTGGCCCCGGAACATCACCGAACATCACGCATTCCGGGGTGAAAACATCATGGTTTAAGAAGGGATTTCATCGGGACATCGTACCGACCTGCACATCTTCAGGCGAGAGGTTCTGTGATGGCTGTACGGTATCGAGATGAAGTCTTAGATCCCATTGTGAAACTGTACGCTGTAACAGTTGGTCCTTCTTTCATTTTAATGGACAAATAATGCTTGCCCCCATAGAGCTGCCATCGTTGACGATTCTCTGGAGAGTGAGAGAAATGCGCTTATCCAGGATCTTAATACAATTGAAAATCTTTGAGATGCCCTCGGATGTGCTGTATGTAGACGTTTCCCACCTCCAGCCACTCTCAGAGATTTAGAAATTGTCCTACATGAGGAATGGCGATTGCTGAACTCTGCGGTGGTTGATCACCTCGTAACAAGCATGATCGCATGCTGTACACTTTGTATGCAGGTGAGGGGTGCTTACATACCCTATTAATGTCGGTTTTTGTTGTTTATTTTGAATTTAAACATCATTTTGTTAATGACGCAAATATGACGTCATCTTATAATTTAGAAAAATTCAATATTTTTTTTTATCGCTGTTTGTAACTCTTTGTTTTGTTTCATGAATAAACATGGAACTACTTACTTGCAGCATTTCGGGTCAATCAAAGCAGTAGTTGTCCATTTTTTCGCATTTTACCGCTCTGTGCTTACCTTTTGGAAGTGAGGTTGGACATAGTTTCAATATTGAAATGAAAAACGTTTAAAAGTTAGTTTTAAAGAAGATTTTTTTATTTCAATTACATTTTATTTTAGGTGATTCTATGTTCAATTAAGAAAATATCTAAATTGATTTGTGCCTGACTGCAATAGAGAAAGTGTGTATTCTTTTTTTTTTTTTTTTCTTTTTTTTTTTCTTCTTTTCTTAGTTATTTAAGAATAATTTATTCATTTCATTAGTATAGCTGAAGAATAAAAAATTTAGAGTTGAGTTTCCAGCAATTTTCACAAATATTTTACTTTTTTTTACTTCGGTTGTTAATCATTCAACACAGAATTGAAAATAAATATGTTCATACTCTTCTCATTATCTTTGTATATTTTTACTTTCAATTATTATCTATTTTGAACTTTGAATTTTCTTATTTTCCTCATTTACCATCCAAATAAATTATTAATTGTTTTTAGCTAATTTCAAAGATGAAGAGTTGATAATATTTACCTAATAAATAAAAACATCACTTCTAAATCAAACTTTTATCCTTGCAAATTCTTCTTAGAAAGTTAAATTTGTATAAATTTAACTTTTTAAGAAGAATTAGCAAGGATAACTAAATAAACCTTTTTTCATGAGGCAAAATGTATATTTTCTAAACATACAGATAACTGATGATCGCTTATACCTTATAGTCTCATAGCATGATCCGTTTCTACATGTGCATGGATGATACTGCTACCATAGTATGGTTAGAAAAGTTTATTTGGAATTACAGCGTTGGAAGTAAAATTATGAACTATTGCCCATTTACAATTAAGTATCACCATACTTCTTGTTAACAAGACTTTTATTCTTTTTCATCAGGTATCGATAAGCACTAAATATTATCCAAAGTGAGCCTCTGAAATGCAATTTTTAAAGAATAAAATCAAATTTATATTCAGCCTATGAATCGAAAATAAAACTGTTATTTTTGTAACTCGATGCTAATGAAAATGCACCATAATTTTGCATTATGCATACAAATTTGAACTTCAGTTAACAGGAAATCTCGAAATGGTTGTTTAGTAACACTCAAAGAATCAGCACCAAGTCTTTGAACACGTCTGTTATCGGTTTACTATCACAAATAATCTTTCCTCGCTGTTGTTGCAAACTTAGGAGTTTGAAATTTGTTTTCTATTCACAAAAGCTCTGAAACCTTCGGCTATTCTCAGCGGAAATAAGAAATTCCTTTTGCTTCGATTCACTTAAACGCCTTGTCTAGAGAAAACTAAAGCAAAAATGCGATGTAAGTATCGATATCCAGTAAAGAAAGGAATAACGTTTAAAGAAAAGGAATCACATAATCGAATGCCCTCAGGACCAGAGATGTCTTTATTTGGATCCAATGTTCTACAAGACCTTCTTTCTACTAAAAAAGGGAACATTCTTAAGATCAAAAAATTTAATATTTCGTGCGAATGTCTGATTACTTTGTTGTTCAAAAGAAACGGCAAGGAACGAAGAACTTCTCAATATTTTTTCTAGTGTCTTTCATTCTGGGCGTTCTGTTAAAGAAACAAAAATTCTCTTTATTAGACTTTATTCTGTAGATCATGAGCTCTAAGTAAATTGGATAGCTGATATCTAATTTTAAACGGAAGATATTTCATTTGACATTGAGAGTTCTTTTAATGCAATTGTACTGAAACAATATGTTAGACTTCTTAAACCGTATAAAACTTTCTTTGACAAAAATAAATCACTCGTAAAAAAGAGATCTTTGAAATTGACTACTGAAAATTCCATTTATAAACATGATATGCACTTTGTTGCATGTAAAAAAAATCTGCAATACATATATTCAAAAAGTTATGTGTTAATCTTTTTTCTTGGTTTAAATCGCACAAAATGTAATTTATAACTGATACACTCCCTTTAAAAAATGTTCATTGTAATTCATTAAACCGTATAACATATTTTTTTTTAAATCTCAAACTTTTTTCTACTTTCGATTATCAGTATTTTATAAATTTAAATTTTTTCGGGATTTTTTTACTTACGCAATCTTCTACGGGGGGAAAAAAGAAAAAAGCTTTTTAACTGTTTTTTCACGCTACTTTGAAGTCATAAAGTAAAAATTGGCAATCACAGATACGCAAAAATTCTTCAAATATACTTTTTATTAAAAACCTCTGCTCATAAACGTTTGATATAAAATCACAAAAGGATTTTAGATTCCTGATAAAAGACCAACAAAAAAGATGAGTTTGATTCTACAGAAAGTTAAACTTATTTATTTTTACATTTGAGTTTTTAACATTTGATCAATGAGTAAAATGTCTTTGATATGCAAAAGTACTAAATAAACTAATTAGGAATGAAGTTTGAGCATACATACAACACCCAATATCTGTTTAGTTACCAGGATACACCTAAAAGAATCACCACCATCATCTTTATCCTGAAGTGTGATATATACATTAAATAGTTAAACATAGGTGATTGTGAATTACAATGTAAAAAAAGAGGGGCGACAATCTTTAGAGGAAGATTTAACATGTGTTGAATATAAAATGTTAAACTGCACTATTCAATTGGCTATATGCTTAGTTACAAAACAATTAATGATATCATACGGGGATGAAAATATAATTGAAAATGTTATTACAATACTATAACAACACCCAAGGAAAAAAGTATTTTGCAGGTTTAGTAACATGCCTCTCAAAATAACTGCAAAAAATTAAGAGAGAAAAATTTAAACTTTTCAAACTTACTAGGAAAATATAATAACTAGTTCGTACAGGTTTCTTGTAAACAAATATAGAGTTAGCTTCTACTAATAAATACGCAAGAAATAAATTTTCTCTTTAGGATTTTCATTTCTGAAAAGTTTCAGATTCACAAATTTATGACTCATTGAAAGTGCGATTGTCATTCACAGTCATTAAAACCCACCAAATACTTTTAATGTATCCTAACGTACAACAAGAAATTTACTAAATTTTGTAAAGATGCGAATTTCCAAAAATACTAATTTATTCCAGTAACAAAAATATTGGTATAACATCTTGAAAAAATACGTTTCAAAATCAGAAACCTTTTACAACATACACTATTTCTAAAGTAGCACTATTGATACGTGTTACTGCATTAAAAAGTGTTTCAAAAAAACAATAGCAACAGGTTGCTTTTTTTTAATATGAAAAATATAACATATCACAAATTGTTCAAAAGTGAAAAAGAACAAACTTTTTATAAAAATTGTTAAATAATAATTTATAGTCAAATAAACTGAAATTTAAAATATATATATATATATATAATATATATATATATATATATATATATATATATGTTTTGTTTTAGTTTTAGTTTTATTGTCAGTCTAACAATTCCAATCTGAGTTGGAAAACCATAAGTTGTTTTCATTGTTCAATTCTGTTTCAAAAAACTTTCTTTCAAATAGAATGGTAAAGAGAAAAGTCAAAACTGAGAAAGGTCCATTTTGGAAAGAGAAGTTTCAATCATGGCTTAGACTATCTTATATTGCTAGGGAAATAACTCATGATAGAAAACTATATCGACTAGTGTGAAATAGTTTGGAAAAGAAATATTCCGATCGAACTCTTGGGTCCCCTTCCTGTCATTCCAACGTTCGTAGAATTCCGATTCAAATTTTTTGATCACAATGTCAGCTAAGAAATCTCTAAAGAATGGCTTTTGTCGTTGAGCTATCGCACAATGGTTGGGGGAAATGTCAGTTTGCTTTGAGATCTTCGCTTCTTGAATTATGTGAGTTTCAACTTTTTCTGGTTTCCTCTATATCCCAATTTTACTACTTTTTTGTACGTATAATGTAAAGAAACATTTACTTACTAAGCTAGAATTTAACTGAATACATCCATTTTTAATATATATTAAAAAGTAGACATTCCAAATGCGATATTTGAATTCAAAGACAGTCATGTGTATCATTAGAAAGATAATCTTAACCTCAGTTGTTTGCACAGATTTTTATATAGATATTTTATGTACACAAATTTTATGAATAAAATAAGCTTTTTCAAACAATGTACTGAATGACTATATAAAGCAAATATTTTTAAAGATTAATAGGTAGTAATAGTTTGTTGAAATATTAACAAAAGAATTTTATATGAAAATTAAACTTTTATTCAAAATTGAAATATTATTTAAGTTTACTCACTCAAAAACATGTTACGTTTAATTATTGTTCAGTAGATATTCTTACATTGTTACAGACAATATTTTTGTAAAAATTACAATGTTTTCCTCTTTGGCTGATTTAAAAAATAGGTAATGGAGTTCAATGGAATATTAAACACTATGTATACACATGTGGCGACATGTTGAATACAATATATCCCCATTGAAAATATAATTAATTTTTAACAATTGTAAGTTAAATCAAAATAACATTTCATCGATTATTATCTTTGATCAGTATTTTTATTACTGTTGAAATTATGTAAAAAACTAATCAATCACTATATATTAAAAATCTAATCAACTAACATATATTACAAACTTAATCAATTAGTATAAATTAAAAGTCTAATCAATTACCTTTTCTACCATTATTTTTTAAATTTTATACGATTTATGTGACATAAACAATCAGAAATAAGTCAGATTAGACCAATATAATTAATTTTTAATGAATATATTAAAAAAACATTCTTAAGGTTTAATATAAAAACATTCTTAAGATCATTTGTTCAAAATCCGTGAAGCACTATCACTCAAAGCTAGAACATGATTACCAGGTATTTAAAATGGTGTGTACCTTTGTAATGGAGTAGCAAACTACTTTCGATAACTTCTTTGACCAAATCCTACGATTTAATTGAGTTTCTTAAGCGCAAACTATTCCGAAAGACAATAGTTGGGACAAATACCGTCATTGCTTTCTTTTCATTGATTGCTTTTTCCGCTAGTTAACCGCACTTCTAAGCAACACTCATTTCATTTAATCGAGTGCCCTCCCATCGCCAAACTACTTTACCACCTGATAACAAAAATTTCTACTTATAAGTCAGGATGCAAACTATCCAGATACCAAAATGCGTTGACGGCTGTAAGAAATTATAAAAAACATAAGAAAATACCAATCTTTCATATACCTGCTTCTGTAATATTTATTATTAAAGCTACAGGTTACCCACATTTAGCTTAGCAAAAGATTTCTACATGCACCAAAGCTAACTTTTATTTTGATAGTCATCAAATGCAAAAACATCTATTTTAATATACTTCAAAATATCAATGATTAGACCTTCAAAATTCCAAATTTTATTTTTCATAAATGCAAAATTAGAGCATGTAAAAATAAAAGAAAATAAAAATAACATAATATTTGATGAATAAGAGATGTGTAAGACAGAATTTAATATGTGGTAGATATATCATGAATTTTTACGATCCCTTTTCTAAAATATTTATCATTAGGAAGTACTAGTTGCGTGGCTCCGCGTTGCGGAGATCCTTCAATATGTATAGACTCTAGCTCAGGACGCTTCGGAAACCAGGTTCCTTTTTCTTGATAAAAGGTTCTTTGCTAAGTAAACCCAAACTCACTCTTTTTGATAAAATGTTAGTTGCTACGCAAGCTTTCCTTAATACAGCCCCCCCCCCCCAATCCATCTTCCCTCTTCGAGAAACAGAAAAATTTCCTCGTTAATACCCCACTAGCAAATAAGCAATTCAAAACAAATACATATTACCCTCTTCCCCGTCCCCAAGAAAGAAACTTACAAAAGCGAACTTATCCTATGCATTCATTGGGTCACCAAACTACAAAAAATCTAATAAGAATAAATACGAAAGATGGCGTAATGTGGGAACTAGTGGCGATGATTGTTATTTTCTACGAACAAACTTTTTCAAATATTATTAAATAACTTATTAAAATGTTAAGATTTTGGATGGGATAATAAAAATTAAACGTCAGATACTTTTGTTTTAAGTTTCAAAGTTCACCGCGTAATGCAAGTTACTTTCTATGGAGCCACATGCAGACAGATCCACAGACAAACGCTTTATTTTATTAGTATAGATACATCCAATTAAACAAAATTAACTTAATTAATAAAATCATTGCCTCATAATTTTGAGAATATCCTTCTTCCACATAAAATAAAAAAGAAACTAACACTTCTTACTTCTACATAATACATGATAACAACATTGATAAAATGTTTCAAATTAAACTACAATGAATAATTTCTCTCTTACATAATAACTGACAAACATTTAAAAAAAATTATTTTGGATTTCTAACTTCAGATCCGTATAACCACTTCCTAAAAGTTGGCTTAAAATGACTTCGGTGTAAGAGTATGGTCATCTTTCTTGATTAGCGTGTTAGAAACCTTTTTGAAATTATAAAATAAATCTTAAAGTTATTGATAGTGTTAAAGATATTCTCGGAGACTGATGACGTAAGTTGTTAAACCCACTAATTAGCAACAAAATTTTACGAAATTCATTAAAAACGTTGATAAAGCTACATTCCAATTAACTTTACTTGCAACAAACACTTTGGTTTTTCAATTAAATAGTTTATTTTATTTGCATATCACTTCACAGAAATCATCCAATCAAGAAAGTCTGTTTCTTGATAAGTAGCAACATTTCCATAATTAAAATATATAGTATCTGAATTATCTCAAAGAAATGTTCGCAGTTCTAAAAACTCTTCATATACATTCAGAATAACTATTTTCCTGGGCATTGTTTAAGATTAGGCAGTGATGTTGCAGTTTTGGTATCGTAATAGTCTTGCCAAAAATATCACTATTGCGAAGAAATATCTCTATTGCGAAGAAATATCACTAATACGAGGAAATGTCCTCCTCAACCCTGACGACTTTTACCTTCGTTTCTATAGATAACTTGTGTAATTTAGGAATAATTATCTTTAACAGTTAACTAAAAATTATTAGAATAAACTAAAAGATGCTCTCATATTAGAGTCTAAAAAAATTGTAATAAAAACTATTACATTATTTATTTTATGATGAAATGAAATATTTTAAAGATACATTTAGAATAAAAAAGTTTGTGCAATTTTGTAATTAAACATTTTATAAACGTAGTTTTTCCGACGATTCAGTTTAAACAAACCGTAATTAAAAAGAAACATCTTTAATAATAAGGATTCTTATTTCAAATTAATTAACAATATATTGGAATTCATATTAAAAGTAAAATAAACTAACCGAATACTATTATTGAAGCATTTTAATGTACATGTGATTTTGTAAAATAAAATAACATTTTTAATCATGTAATGGAAATGTTTTATTTATAGACAATTTTAGTCTGCTCATAATTATTTCTCTAATTATCCATACAATAACAATATAAATATGTTTTACAACAACTTGCAAAAAATGACACTTGGAATTTATCTCGATTGAATGAATGCTAATGCAAATTTACTCATTTTTATTAAGTGCATTAAGACTCCATCGTGTCTTCCATTTGAAAAACTCATAAATCAATTACTTCTCATTCATATTTTGTTTTGAAACGCATTCTTCTTCTTCTTCAAATTACATAAAACATGACTTCAATCTGTTCTTGCACACTTTCCACTTCTTACTTTTTTTGCTTTCTAAAAATTCCAATTACACCTAATACCTTTTAAATGTCTTCAACGTATAATTTTACTTTCTCAAATTTATATCGAGTTAAGAATTCTAATCCAGCGTATTTCAATCCAGCAACCTAGAAATCAGATCCGATTCTTCTTTTACACTAATGCATTCTTCTTCCAGCCTAGCAATTGCATTACTTATTTCAAATAAGGATTATGACCTAATGGCTTGGAATCAGCTTCACCTGTCTACAGCTACAGAGATTTCCCACGGTATCCCCTACTAATTCATTCCAACTTCGATCCATTTCTGGAAAGTCTGCCTTTGGCGACGTCACAGACCGGATCGTTTGTTAGTAGAGGCTGCGAAAGTTGGAATTACTGCTTTCCAGGAATGTACGCTAGGGGATGAGCTTTCCTTGATGAAAACAGTTATTAATTTACTTTGTGTGTGGCGGTGGTACTTTTCGGATGTGAATTCATAATTGTTTCGGTTATTCGAGGACAGCGATGAATGTTTCTGGTTATTGGCTGCATAGAGTCCTGCATTGTTGCAGCTGATTACTTTTGAAAGTAATTGGTGAACATTGAAAAATTGAATTATAAATCATTTTAAAGGACATGGAAGATTTTATAGTTTTCAAAGTAATTTGAAGTTTTTTAACAAGCCGTAAAATATTTATAATTTAGACTTAAAATGAGCAGTTGTTTAAAATGCTATGCTAAGTTCATAACCGCTTCTTCAGAAATCGATGATTTAGAAATTTTAACTCCCGCTTACTTTCTTTACTCCAATTTTTAAACCCCTAATTGTGCATTTGCGGGGTAGTAGACAAAATATTTGTGGAAAAAAGTCACAAAAATCGTACAAACAATCTGGAGAAAATGGAGCAATAGCTATTTTAATGATTTGCAGCAGCTTACCAAATGGATGCTCAAAATATAAAAATTACGGACATAGTACTAAAAAAAAATAATAATAATAATAATAATAATAATAAAAAAAAAAAAAAAAAAATAGGCAATTTGTAAATGGTTATTAGGTAGGATAGTTATTACTTATATAGGGACGGCCCATATTATTTGCGTCGTTGATGTTAGGATAAAAGGTAGTTTGTTTAAACATGCTGTTTCCAGATTGTGTGTACTACCTCTAGAAGTTTAAGAAAAAAAGTTTCGTTTTGAAACGCTTGTACAAAAAGAATATTGTTTATGGCATGAATCTAAGACATTGTACTATTTTATATTCAAGAAGAAGCTGACGAGATTGTCAATCTATTTGATTTCCATGGACATTCAGCAAAATCTTGTATACCAAATGTAAATTTTTTTAATTTTGTCTTATTCTTTAATATTAGGAGATACTTGTGTACCTGAGGCTATCATGTACCTAGGACCACTCCACTTTTATTCAATAATGTTTAGTTCTAAGTTTTTTTACTCACTTGGATATGTGGCAACATTCAATTGCTCTTTTGGCAGTCATTTTAAAATTTGAGAGAAGGCTGTGGTAAACGATGACTGCAAAAATGCTTGCTTGGCTGCCTAAGTTGATTTTTTTCTACGATAGTTTTATTGTAGACAAAATATCGATGTTATACGTACAAGTAGTACGTATCTAAAACGTTTTTATATCGTCTGCAGTAACATTTTGCAGCTCATGCCTTTCATTGTTTTACAAAGTTAAGTCCATGGTCATAGATACAACTGCAGTAATATCTTTTATGTTTTTATTTTATTGAAAAAGTTTTATTAATAAATGGAGGAAAATGCCCTTAATTTTCTGAACCATTTTGATTGTGTCAAATTTTTTTATTGTTTGTTATTTAAATAAGATGGCTGTATGTGTATATTTTGCTCTGGAACTTTCAATTCTCTTGACTTTTAAAAATTATGTTTGCTATTATTATTATTATTATTCAGGATTATTAATTTCTTTATATAAGCATGATAATTTGCTATAAAAAACTGTAGTAATTCTTAAAGAGTCAAACACACAGAGGTGTGTTTGGACCCTTTAAGAAATACTACAGTACTGCGTGCAGTAATTGTAAACTGACAAACCCTGGAAAATCAATAGCCCTATACAACGTTTCAGAGAATGTTGACAAATCCTAAGCATTGGCCTTTACTCCTGTAAACATTCTACAAACACCCTAGAAGGCAACATACCCTGACTCACTGAATAAGCTGTAGGAACCGGTTCTCCCATTGTTGTAGGCTATTCAGTGGTCTCATGGTATGTTGTCTTCTAGGTGTATGGCCAGTGAATCAAAACTAATTCATGATTTCAAGTGGGACTGACAGACCAGATCCATTCACAATTTGTTAAAATAATGATTTTCTTAAAGAAGAAAGGGAGTCAACATTTATGAAACTGGATGCTTCTGTATTAAATTCACTTTTACAGCAGCATTTTCAGAGTCTTCGACATTAAAGCCCGTTTCATGTGCTGCCGAATTTTGTGAGCTTCCGACATAAAATTTCACTTTCTATTCCATGACTGAACAGGTACAGGCCTTTTCTAAAAGCGAAACCTCGTACATCCAAAAGATACTGCCGAAAACCAGGGAGATGT
This sequence comes from Linyphia triangularis, assembly GCA_963978545.1. Taxonomy (NCBI): domain Eukaryota; kingdom Metazoa; phylum Arthropoda; class Arachnida; order Araneae; family Linyphiidae; genus Linyphia; species Linyphia triangularis. The sequence goes on along the minus strand of OZ021732.1, from coordinate 51,938,443 downwards.
AGAATCTTGACAGATACTCTAGAAAATAAATAAATTGAAGATATACTGTAATTAGAATGGCAAAAAGAAAAATCGTGAAAAAATATGTGTTTCAAATTGAGACAATATCATCCGGAGAATTATCAGACGTTGTAAGTTCTTCTGATTCCGCTGATGATGCACATTCTACAGTAGCTGATATAAAAGATACAATTGAAATAGGGGTCTCTGGTTTAACAAGATAACAAGGGGGAAAATGAAAACTTTTATGTGGCAGAAATGGTAGATGTTTAAGAGGAGTAGTATAGTGTTAAATACTTGACAAAATTGCGCGTCCAAATAAGTTGCTCTATGATAAAGATGTTGTTTACGAAATTGAGAAAAAAAATATTGCGTTCAAATTGCCAAAACCAAAATCTGTTGGTGTTTCAAAACGACAATGCATGCAGTGCATTTTTTTTCAGATCAGTTTCTCAAGTTATGTTAATACTTGTAATTCACTAATAATTTGATACAATGCAATTTATTATAATTATTATATGATAAACCAATGACTTATAACTACTTAATTTTGTTTCTATTATAAAATGTATCAACGTATGTTTGTTTTCTATTCATTATGGAGTGAAACCTAGGTACAACGAGGTCTTGAATCTAGGGCCATTTATGAAATTAAAAAAAAAAAAAAACTTCTATTTGACAGAATCTATTATTTTAAGTATTTTTACTAATCCCAATGGGAAGTAATTACAATAACGATGTATGTATATCAGTTTCACATTTTTAAACGATTAACTGGTTAATTTTTTGTGCTTTGAAAAAAGGCGTCCATAGGTACACAGGTCTCCCCTAGGTTTCTTGAATATTTTTGGCATTAGAAGGTGGCATTCATCGGCAAAAATAACCATGTCTGGATATACGCTTACTACAAGCCAGAGTTCTGATGTAATGTATCAATAGGTTCTTCTTGCTCTTTTCGAACAAATCAAGTGTAGTCTTAATGCTTTATAAAAATAACATTAAAATTAGTTAAATTTGGCAGATATATAAAACAATCAAACATATTTGCATGTATTTTCATGTTTAGCATGAATACGATTAGATAATGTGCAATCATATAATGTACAGAAATGTAATTTTTTTAATCTCTATTTATTTAATTTCCCATGAACAAAAACACCATATTACAATTTGAATTATTTAATATAATTTTCTTTGAAATAAAATGTTTTGCCTTCAAGCTTCGATTTAAATAAAATATGACTTGAGAATAAAAGGAGACTCCGATGAAACACTCTCGGAAACTTTAATTGGTGTTAAAAATATGTAAAGATTTCTTCGAATATCACCTCGTTATTATGGAAAATAATTTTCAAAAGAAGGATATCTCTTGTCAGATGGGTGAAATATCTATCATTGATTAGTTCTGATGCTGGTTTTTCAACATGTTATTCTCAGTTATCATCATTTTAAAATAAGTCGTTGTCGTGAGTTTTGGAAAAAAAATTCGATTTTGGCCCTGTACTGAGCAGTGTCACTATAAATTACTTTTGAGCTATCTTTCAAGTAACTAGCAAACAGAAGCACATTTTCAACCAAACTTGATACTGAACAATGTGAGACCTTTTCTGCTTTTCTTTTTTTTTTAAATAAATATGATATAAGGTATAAACTTAATGCTAAACGATATGAGACCTTTTCTGCTTTTCTTTAATAAAAATAAATTTTATATAAGTCATGACAATGCAATTAAATTTTATTATTAATTTTATAGAGTCAAACTCAAAAGTTTAGGGAAAATTTCTGAAATAATGATGTTTGGTCAGTTGGTTTTATAATCCCAAACATTTTTCAAAAGTATTCCTGGTAAATTTTCAGCTTTACAGATTGTAAATTCAAAGCTTTTATTCATCAATTATAATTTATGTAATCTAAATGTTTAGTATTAAATATTTTTCGCCTGAAAAGAGGTTATATTTTACCTAAGATTACCGTTACCAAAATCTGATAAAAAACCAAGAAATCCAGAAAGAAAACTCACATTTGAGAACTATACCACTTTAACTTAAACAACACACATGAAATGTATCTTTATTAATATACTTGCAATTAGATTTGAACTATTTCTTGTATGAACACTTTAACTTGTTTGTAACCAACAGTTATATCTTGTATACATTTCATTTCTATTTCCTTGGTCTTTCAATCACCACGCCTTCCCCTTCGCCACACACGCACGCTCAACATTGACTTTAAAGAAACATATTCAGCTTTTTTACACAACATTTGCTCTTTAAGAACTTCCCATTTCTGTATATATTTAATAAAATGGCTCTTTGTGAAATAAAACATTCCGTCTTTTGAAATTCCGAACACATCCCCCTCCCTCCATTTTCAATTTCATATCAGGATATTTTGCATTTCTTTCATTTCTGACTCCCCCTTCTTAGAGTTGATGAAACCCAAGACTCTCCCTTTTGAATTCTGGGGATTGTCAGTAGTATTTTTTATTTTGAATTCATATTTCAACTGTAGAGTTTCATCAATAATTCATGCCGCCGCCCTCTATGCTATTTTTCGGTTTGCCGCCTTCACTTTTTCAACTTGTGTTTCTAAAAGCATATACTGAGATAATTTCTTTTCTTTCTCATATCTTCCGATAACTTGAATTTGGAAAATTGTTCCTGGGAAAAGTAATAGGTTTCGTTTAAAGTTGGTAGATCTTTTTTTTCAATAATGGAGGAATATTATACCGTAGGTTATGTTTCTGGGGGCCGTTTATCAACCAAACTTTATTATGCAACAATTTCAAATGAATTTCGTAGATGCTAGAATATTAAATATTTCATTACGAAATATGGTTCTCAAATAAAATCTTATTTTACTCCAAATTGCATTTAGGTGAAAAAAGTAATACCTTCGTCAAAAGATAAATTATTACTTAAATATTACAAAATTTCAGCGTGATTTTCAATACTTTCATTAAAATTGTAGATATTATTTGTATTTATACATAGTAAAGTATCATTGAAATTTCAAACACAACAATTATTGAAAAGTAACCATAACACTGTATTCGTTTTTTAATACATAACGTAGAGCAATACTGCAAAAACACTCAATACATTTTACTAAATAGTGGAATATGATTGGTATAGGTATTCACTTAAGAAAAATAATTAGTTAGTAGCGTAAAACTTTAATTTTTTAATTTTGTAATCAATGAGGGCAATTTTAAATACATTTACCTAAAATTAACTATTTTACTCAAGGTAGTAACCCAAAAATTTAAGTTAAATCATTAATACAAATATAAAACTTATTTATAAAAATAAATCAAATACCTTGCGATAGAGAATTAAATTCCGCAAATTATTTCTTATTTAACTTTATAAAAAACTTTTTCTCCTTTAAATGTTTTCTATTTTAAAAGTTTCCTCACTTTCCCTTAAGTTTCAATTTTTATCGTGAATTACTTTATTTTCTTCAGAATATACAAAAATGTGATAGAAAAAAAAAACGCAACTTTTTAATAAATATGTACTTTCTTCACATGAATGTTAAGTACTTTTTATTTTAAGCTAACCATGTTTATGTAAATAACATTTAATTAATATTTTTTAACAAAAGTTATGTACTTTTTATTTTTACTGCAATCTATTTTTAATTTTGTATGGCTGCATTGATATAACGCAGATTTCATTTAATACAAATAGAATTTACGAAATTATGCAAAACTGCAAGTAAAGTAAAACTAAACAAACCTTACTAAATCCCTAAAAAATACTTCTACCAAATAGCTCTAATAAAAACATTGAGTTACAAACAAATATCTTAATCCAACATAATCCAATCGACAAACATTAAAGCAAACACAATTGTAATAGGATAAACACTTCACTATTAATACCATAGTTTGATTATCAAATTACAATCAATCCCTATTCCCAAAACATCGGCAACACGTTAAGCAGCATTCATTGGATTCATAAAATGTCCCTAGATCAATTAGACGACCCTTCGGACATAAAAACAAACTCTAGGAATAAAGTCTTTTCTTAGAATTTATGGGAAATTAACAGTCATTAACACTTTTTTACTAATTTTTCAAAGGCCCTCTTATAATCGATAAATCTCCTTATCCTCACTAGCTCTTTTGCAGTTTTTATATTCTTTCTGGACTTTTATCCAGGCTAATTACTACCTCATCTAAATGAATCAATGGTGAGAAATTAGATTAAGTCGCGTTGGAAAGTACTAGGTGTTAAGCAAATAATGAAAATTTAACGAAGGTACCCCCCCCCCCCTTCTCCCCTTTCCTTTCCCCAAAGAGTAACAAACCACTGTTAAGGTCCTGAGGAAACCATAATAATACGTTTGAGTCAAGAGTGTCATGTGTGTTGAGCTAATATGTTCAAGAAAAAAAAGTTGGAACTGCTTTAAAGACTGCAGTAGAAAATGACCTATGAAGGGATGTGGAAAACTTATCAGAAATTTTCTTTGTTGATGTAAAGGGGTCTAACAAATCACATTGGAATCGAGAAGTCTGACAAGGACCTTCTTATATGAAGGAAGGTTTATTGAATATAGAAACTTACTTTTTGAGAATGGAATCAAATAATCTATATTTCATTCTGAGTATCTTGGTAAGATTTTATTTATGAATATAGATTTTAACATTGATATTGAATGATGATTATGAAAATTTACAGTTTATTAAAGTTACTAAATTTCTTAAATTCATCTTACAATAATTTAGAATACGTGATATATTATTCAAAAAAAATTTCAGCTTTAAATTAAGAAGTAAATTATCTGAGTATTAACTAGTAAAACTAAATTATTTTGAACTTCTACCTAGAAAGACACAGTGAATATATTTTCAATGATGACTTTTATGGTCATTAACATGCATTAGCATATCCTCAGGAGAGGAATTCAAATGACAATTCTTACAGAAAAACTTAGCACCAACCATTCCAATAAACTGTGTATTATTATAGCTTAGTCATAATCTTGCTAGTGTCTCACCTGTTCTGAATAAATAGTTTTCAATGTAATTTCTGTTATTAATGAAATTTCGCACAAAGGAGGTTGCATCTAAAGTACAAGATTGACATGAAATCAGGTTCTTATAGATAATATATTAGTCTGAATTAAATATATTTAAAATGTGTTGATTAGCAATACAGTGGTGTCACTTCGTCAAGGAGAATCAATGTTTCAAAAAAGAACTTTAATTTTATGTTATTTATTTTGGCAACATTAAAAGCGCTAAACTAACCATTTTAATTCTGATACAATTTTTCTATACTTAACTTCAACACCCAAGTGGTGTAGTGGTATTGGCCAAAATCGGGAACAGGGGTTCTGGAAGATTGGCCAATTCCGGCCGAAACTCGAGCATCTTTCCGAAATACAAGATTTTGATTTTTTTTTTTTTTTTTTTTTTTAAATAAATATGTCAAAATCACAAAACTTCTTTTGTCTTCTGCTCTTTCTTATACATAAAATATTTAAATTTTCATCATTTTAAAACTTCCAATGTATTTTATCCAGCATTGGGCGAGATTGGACAATATCTGTAACAATGACTGGTTTACAAAGTTTCACATCGGGATCGGTCAATGTTGAGTGATATTAGTCAGTATTGTTGTGCTAGTAGGGTTATAGCCCATATATGCGTTATATATCCAATATATTTATAGTTTAAGCTGTAGTGTTGAAAATAATCCTCAAACCACTACCATCAGTTGTTTAAGTATAGTCTAACAGAAGAAGCAACACAAGGACTATAATGTGCCATGGATTCTTTAAGATAATGTCGATATGAAGAGAAAATGTCATTAAAAGGGGGGGGAGGGGATGTCTCATCATTGGAAACTTTCTGCTTTGTGTCCCGAAAGGGAGAAACCCCGGAAAACCCCAGCCATGTAGAGGGGAAAACCACATGAGACTATTTTTCATAATCTCCACCGTGTCTACTCATTTTGATGATTTTTTAGAACAGTCAAGACTTGATGGCGGCTGAACTCTTATGTGCTAATCGAGGATTTTGTTACCCGAAATAAGTGAAGTCTGATTTCTGGTAAAATCAATAAAGACATTTTATGTTTTCATATTTGACATGTCTCGGTACAGTTGTAATTCTGGCTGAAAATATTGATCTCAGACGGACAAACTGATGGACAGGTCTTGTCTTTAGCTTCAAAATAAAAAAATCCATATGTTCAGTAATGGGATTAGTATGTTTAGTAATAAAATTAATATATCACTATGTTCTCAGTTATAAAGATTAATATGCAATGAAAAAATTAACCAGATAATCCCTGATCACTGACACTTGATGCATCAAATTGTCAAATATATATTCGATATACTAGAAATCCATGTTTTGAAAATCTAAATTTTTAACAGTTTTTTATTGTTAAAATGTCCATTTTGGAGCGTTAAAAATTTCACTAAGAAGAATAGCATGTCAAACGGGGTTTGTCATTTTTATATAGGAGATATCAGTTCCCTATAATTAAAAAAACTGATGCTGCTATTAACTTCTTCATATATAGACGTGTTTTGATTTCAGCATAAGTCCTCATAGAAACCTATGATATATGTTTTCCAACCAACAAAGTATTTTTCTCCACCTGGTCACCAATGTAAGATTAAATCGGTTTTTATTTTCAATAGATTCTTTAACACTTTATCTGTATCTACAAGCCAAAAGATTGATAAGTGTAAGAAATGTATTAGCATATTAAATTATGTAAAAAAGCTCAGATAATAATATGATTATTGACTGAAAATGTTATGAAGAATTTTATTTCTGAGATAATTTTGAAGTTAATGCCATGCTTCCCAATATTATAGACAAAAAAACAAAAATTTATAAATTAAAAAATTCGTTTCACTGTGCTTCTTATTTCTCTATCTCAAATAATCTATTATCACTCTCATTTGTAAATAAATTCAATCTTAAAAAAAAAAAGGAAAATTGACTACAGTATTAACTGATTTGATAATTTAAAAAGCAAGATTGCATTTACTTCATTATAGTTACAAAAAATGCTTTGCATTTTCTTGGTTTACTTAACATTACTTTGCATTTTATCTGAGAGAAAGTGAGAACTAATTAATCTGAGATCTACTTGAGGCATCGATTTATTTAGCAGAACTAAAATCCATAGCACAAAAATCTTATATTTTTGAAAATGTTATAGTTTATATCAAAAAATGAGTAAACTCTTTATTAAGAATTCCAAAATTCAGTAATCAAAGCTCAAGCCAGTTGTTTGGTTCATTTTTTTAAATGAATTTAATTTTTTTAAATAAACTTATTCTTCTTTAAAAAACAATTTTGCTTCACAATTCTAATCAAAATTATTGAATTTGTACCCTTTAAAAATTCTATAACACATTATGTTGTGTTGATTTACCTGAAACATTTGTAAATATTGATCAAGGGGATCCAACAAATATTACAGCAAAGTGAAAACCAATCAAAGAGAAGCAATTTGCAATGCGTACAAATCCAGGAAGGTGCACAAGAGTATTTATTTTGAAATTATTACCTATACAGATAGGCCTTTTAGATATTACGTTTAACTTAAGGGAATCTGTAAGAAAAAAACCTTCAGCAAATATGTCATGAAACTTTGATGTATTCATATGATGTACGAATCATTTTATGTATTCATATGATGTACGAATATACATCAAAGCTTCATTACATATTCTTCAAAGAATTTGTTATGAAGATTTGATGTTTCTAGAAACTCAAAGTGGTAGGTTAAAAAATAGAATTTTCCGAACAAAATTCAATATCGATTCTGAAGCTAACAGAACACAGATTGCATACATAGAAAATGATTCTTTTACATAATAAAAACAATGAATAAATTCATCAAAACAATAAAATATTTTTTGTGGATACTTTAGAGACAGTAAGGAATTCGAGACAATAGTCGAAAGACGATAATAAAATGCGCAAATTTACCTTTAAAATTTGGTGAGTCTTTTAGTTGGGATTTTGTTATATTTTCGTTAAGCTTGCATTGATGTATATAAAACAAAGAATGTATTTTTTAACAGAGGAGCAAACTATAACCTTAAACTATATTTTTTGAGGATACTCTAAAGAAAGTAAGGAATTCGAGACGATAGTTGAAAGGCGATAATAAAATGCACAAATTTACATTTAAAATTTTGTGAGTCTTTTAGTTGTGATTTTGTTATATTTTCGTTAAGCTTACATTGATGTATATAAAACAAAGAATGTATTTTTTAACAGAAGAGCAAACTATTACCTTAAACTATAACAGTTTTCAGAAACCACTATTCAAAAGGTACCTTAGAAGTATCTAAAAAAAACTAATATGATTGAAATGTAAAATTTACCAATATATTACAATAATATTTCCAAAGACTACAAAAATATAATGATGTTTATTAATAGTTTGCAAAATATGTGATATTAAATTTGATTAAGTTAAAATAACAAAATTTTTATAGTTTTAAGTAAAGTTTTTACAGGAGTTCGGATCTTAAATTTTCTATTGTATATATAATTTTTAGACTTGCATTAATCAGTATATATCTCATGACATCAATATTATGACTCCAACTTTATCAGAACTTTCAATATTTAGTGTTTTGAAACATGATTTCTACTTGGAAATAACACGATTTGAAAATTGTAAGCATTTATATATATATATATATATATATATATATATATATATATATATAAGCAATATATAAGTATATATATGTCTTATCTCCATTGATGTAGAGGGCTAAGCTTATGTAATCCCCTAGCGGCGACTTCGTCGCCAGAGAGAGAGTATGATTGAAGGAGTGAGGGTGAACGGACGTGGAAGTAGCCTCTCCTAGTTTAGGTTTAAGAACCTATTTCTATATTTTGCACGAATAAACCTGCTGTCCATTTAATTGACCTCTTTCACTTTTACCCCTTCATCATACAACATGGGGGCTCGCCGTGCTTTTTACCCGCGAGAATACGATGAAAAAAATATTTAAAAAACTGCACTTCCACGCATCCAGAGGTCAAACCAAAATCCTCTTCACGAAAAAAAAAACCCTTTACTTCCACGCATACAGAGGTCAAACCAAAATCCTCTTCACGAAAAAAAAACCTTTACTTCTACGCATCCAGAGGTCAAACCAAAATCCTCTTCACGAAATAAAAACTGCACTTCTACGCATCCAGAGGTCAAACCAAAATCCTCTTCACGAATTACCGCAGCAGTCAGCGACCACCAGTGGAATCTACAAATAAAAAGAAAACTCATCAACCAGCGTCGTCATTATACAACTGCATAACACTCGCTTGGCCGAACAAGTCCCACTTCAGCCGTCAAGCAGAAGTTCAACGAAGCTAGCATCGTTATTCCACATAGCCAGCAAGAATACAGAATCCTGAGCCAACTCGAACCTGCAACCACAACACTGTCGCTTCGCCGAACAAGTCCCACTTCAGCCGTCAAGCAGAAGTTCTACGAAGTCAGTAAAGTTATTCCACATCGACCAACTACTACGAACCAGAAACCAGAAGCAACGAGTACTCTTCGAAAGAGCAACAACATAAAACGGATACAGCTCCAAAAGCGAAGTAAAATCAAGAAACGCAGGTAGGATCCATCTTATTATTAATTATGTTTAAAAATATCAAAAAGCAAGATCTCGTATTTGTCGCCGCTGAGTTAGTTATCGTTGTACCGGATGATACCACAATTCTAAAATTAAAAGACTTAATCGAAAAAAGTGAAGTTTTCGTTAAAGATCCAGATTTCGTTAAAGATTTAATAACAACAGTTGTAGAGGATAGAAAAGCCCAAGAGGCTGATAGAAAAACCCAAGAGGCTAATGAAAAACTAAAGCAAATCGAAGATGATAAGAATGAAAAGCAAAAAGAAATCGAAAAAATTAAGTTTGAAAATCAAAAAGAAATCGAAAAAGTTAAACTTGCACAGATAGAACGACAACTCGAGCTCACAGCTCTTAAAAATACTACTGCATTAAACCAAACTAGTACTGGAAGTACCACAGCAACCGAAGCAAGTCCAAATATCGAAAGTCTTCTTCGCAGTGTTCGAACGCTAAGCATGCCAGTCCCGTCGAGACCAGAAAACTACAATTTATTCTTTCAGTCTCTGGAACGTGCGTTTACGACAAAAAAAGTCCCAGATGATGCAAAATCGGAAATTTTGATTAGTATACTGGGCGAACAGGCTAGTTACATTTTACTAAATATTTCGGAGAACGACCTAAAAAATTACGAACAAGTCAAAAGTATTGTCCTGCGCCAATTTCAACCCACGCCACAAGAATGTCTTCTTAATTTTCGAAGGAGCCAACGCATGCCGAACAAGTCGCATACGCAATTTGGGTCAAGGCTATCACAATCATTCGCATATTACTGTAAGGTACGCAACGCCACTGACTACGAAACACTATGTAAATTAATGGTGTCGGATAAACTTTTCAGCACACTTGACTGCCAAACACAAGCACACATCGCCGTTCGCCAAGGGGAAGATTGGCTAGAACCTAAAGAACTTGCAAAAGAGTGTGATATTTACTTTACGTCAAAACGTAAATCTCTAAGCGAAACAAATCATCAGCAACAAACATACAACAGCGGGCAGAATCTCCAAAACAAAAATACGCAAAACCAATACAGAGGGTCATTTAACAGACCGCCAAGGGGTTCTTACAATCACTGTAACAACAACGATAATTTTAGGCCAAATGCACCAAATAATCACGTCTGCGAAATAGAAACCGGAAGAAATTACAACCGCGATAAATATTTCAATAAGCTACAGTACGAAGATGTTCTTATCGATGATAAAAAAATAAAAACTTTGATCGATGGAGGTACTAATATAACTTGTGTAAAAACCAGTGTATTACCACCCTCAACAGTCTATGACGGATCAATAACCCTCACAGGAGCTTTCGGTTCCACACAAAAAGCGAAGTTGACAAAAATAAATCTAGCTCATCCAAAGAACAAAAATCCAATTCTAGTTACGGCAGCAGCTTGTGACGACTTATGTTCGAATTTAATAATTCCACCTAACGTATACGAAAGCATAAAAAAACGATACACACTTCCGATTGTAAACCAATTCGAAACCCGCGCGAAAAAAAAATGCTATGTTGCTTCAAAAAAGAACTCTGAAGATATCACTTTTCCTGCTGACAACAATAACGAAATTTTAAATGCTTCTGAAAGCCTTACGATTCCGGAAACTCAAAAAGAAGGCACGTGTCAAGGTCATACAAAGGATAACTCAACGGAAAATACCGGCTCTCCGTTGATGGAGGCGGGGCTTAATGTCCCCAGGAGAATAGACGAGCGGTCATTGGAAGATCCTGATGAAGTAGGCGAAGTTTGTGTTAGAACAGAAGACGCAGGAAAAGGCTCAAAATCAGAAGCTCATGGTCCAGAATGTAAACAAACAGCACACGTTGACTGTTTACCTTTTATGTTTACGATTGGGGATAGCGTGAGTTTAAACGAAGCGGATTTCTTGCACATTAACGACGATAACTTGCGGGATACTGTTACGAATATGGTAAAATTTTATAAACCAAATAAAATAAAAAGTACAAATTTTCAAATGAAGATATTTTTATCGGATGAAACGCCAATCTTTCAGCGGGCACGCCGTTTATCAATCACCGAGAAATTGGAAGTTAACAGGCAAATCAAACAACTATTGAACGACGGAATTATTTCAGAAAGTACTTCTGACTTTTGCTCACCAATAGTTTTGTGCAAAAAACAAGATGGCTCAACACGCATGTGTATTGATTACAGACGTTTGAATAAAGTGGTAATCAAAGAACGATTTCCAATTCCTATTATAGACGACGTCTTCGACAGGCTACAAGGGGCTACCGTGTACACAAATTTAGATCTCAAAAATTCGTTTTACCAAGTAGACGTTGATCCTGCAAGCCGCAAGTATACGAGCTTTATTACACCAGAAATCAGTATCAATTTAATAAAGTCCCGTTTGGACTTTGCAACTCGCCGTCTGCTTTTCAAAGATTCATACAGATTGTTTTTCGAGAACTTTTAGAAACTAATACACTGATCTTGTACTTAGACGATTTGATCATCCCATCAATCAATGAGTTAGAGGGTGTCGAAAAACTCAAGCAAGTCTTCAAAGTAGCTTCCGACTATGGACTTGAGTTTAACTTTAAAAAATGCAATTTTCTACAAAGAAAAATCAACTTTCTCGGGCACATTTTAGAAAAAGGTACAATTCGTCCCTCGACAGCCAAAACAAACGCTGTTTTAGGTTTTCCACAGCCCAAAACAACAAAAGATGTTCAATCATTCTTGGGTCTAAGTGGATTTTTTAGGAAGTTTATAAGGGATTATGCTGCCATTGCAAGACCCTTAAGTGATCTTTTACGGAACAATACTCCTTTTTATTTTGGTACAGACCAAAAACAAGCTTTTCTAACACTGAAACAGGCACTGTCAACAGAGCCTGTGCTACACCTATATAAACAAGGCTCGCCTTTACAGTTACATTGTGATGCATCCTCAAAAGGATTTGGTGCTATTCTTCTTCAAGCAGACTCGGATAACATCTTCCATCCTATACATTATATGAGCCATAAGACATCACCACAAGAAGAGAAATATTCATCGTACGAATTAGAAGTTCTTGCCATAGTTCAAGCACTAAAGAAATTCAGACACTACCTTGTAGGTACCAAGTTCAAAATTATTACAGACTGCCAAGCCTTCCAAAAGACCATGTCAAGGAAAGAAGTTCCACTAAAAATTGCCAGATGGGCAATGTTGTTAGAGGATTTTGACTACGAGATAGTACACAAACCAGGCAAGCAGATGACACATGTTGATGCTCTCAGTCGTTACCCAGTCATGTCAATCCAAGTTGATGCAACAACCCAGAAAATCTGCGATGCTCAGTCAAAGGACGAATTCACACAAAACATTAAAAATCTAATCGATCACTCTTCAACTACAGAATACAAATACAAGAACAACATTCTTTACAAACTGGTCAATGACCAAGAACTGTTAGTTATACCACAAGACATGCAAAAACAAATAGTCCAAATAGAACACAATAAAGGCCATTTCGGGATCAATAAAACTGAAGCATTGGTGAAACAACAATTCTGGTTCCCGCATATAAGAAAAACCGTCGAAAGCGTAATATCCAACTGCATTCCATGCATACTTTCTTCACGTAAAGTTGGAAAACAAGAAGGATTTCTACACCCAATCCCAAAAGGCGACGTCCCGTTGGACACTTACCATGTCGATTTTCTCGGCCCACTTCCAAGCACAAATAAAAATTACAAATACATCTTTACCGTGGTATGTGCCTTTAGCAAATTCCTATGGATATACCCTGTTAAGTCAACGTCAACAAAAGATGCTTTGGATAAACTTCATCTCCAACAAATTACCTTCGGAAATCCTAAACGAATAATATCAGACCGCGGATCAGCCTTTACAGCAATAGAATTTAAGAAATACTGCGAAGATGAGGAAATTGAACATGTCACAATCACCACTGGTCAGCCTCGTGGAAATGGACAAGTAGAGAAGTTTCATGGAACACTTATCCCTGTCATCACAAAGTTATCCCTCGATGACCCCAATAAATGGTTTAAACATGTGCCAGCAGTCCAACGCGTAATCAACAGCACCGTTTCTTCAGCAACAAAATACACACCTTTCGAGCTCTTAATAGGGATTAAAATGAAAAATAAGGAAGACCTTAACATCAAGAAAATCCTCGAAGAAGAACACATACATACCTTCGTCCAAAATAAACGACAAATGCGCGAACAAGCAAAAACCAATATACTACAGCTGCAAGAAAGAAGCAAGCACAACTATAATACTCGACGCAAGACAGCAAACAAGTACAAACTCCACGACAAAGTAGCCATCAAAAGAACGCAGTTTGGTACTGGTTTAAAACTGCGTCAAAAGTTTTTCGGCCCATACGAGGTGGTAAAGATTCGGCCAAATGACCGATATGATGTCCGTAAACTGGGGACAACTGAAGGACCACTTCTCACATCTACATCAGCTGATATGATGAAGTGCTGGGAAGATACTTAAGTTTCTTCAATTTTCTTCTACAAGAACTTTTTACAGAAGAGACTTTTTTTTTCTTTTTATGAACTTTTGAATGAAGAGACTTTTTTTCTTTTTATGAACTTTTGAATGAAGAGACTTTTTTTTTCTTTTTATGAACTTTTGAAAGGAGAGACTTTTTTTTCCATCATACAAACTTTTTAAAGAAGATACTTTTTTTTTCTTTTTATGGACTTTTGAAAGAAGATTTTTTTTTTCTTTCACACAAACTTTTTAAAGAGAGACTTTTTTTTCCCTTTCTACAAACTTTTCATGGTGCAAGAACTTTTTCCACAGACTTTAAATTTTTAAGAACCACACGTTGTGATCTTCAAGACATTAATGTTGTTTAAATTTTATTATTGTGCTGTATTTTTCAATATCTTTATTTACAGGTTTAGTATATATCAATGAGTCGGTGGTCCTCCTCAATCAGGATGGCGAAGTGTCTTATCTCCATTGATGTAGAGGGCGCTGCTTATGTAATCCCCTAGCGGCGACTTCGTCGCCAGAGCGAGAGTATGATTGAAGGAGTGAGGGTGAACGGACGTGGAAGTAGCCTCTCCTAGTTTAGGTTTAAGAACCTATTTCTATATTTTGCACGAATAAACCTGCTGTCCATTTAATTGGCCTCTTTCACTTTTACCCCTTCATCATACAACATATATATATATTAATTTTTTTTTAATTTAATTCAATATTAACATTGGAAGGTAGAGAAAAAGAAAAAATATATGTAAATGAATTACAAAGTCATTTGAAAAAAAATTTAGTTAAGAATTTTTTACAAAAGTTATAATATAAAATCAATATTAATAATCGGCTAGGGGCAGATGTACAGTTTACCCTGGGCCTTAAGTCCAAGCCCATTACAAAGTTGTTATTTTTTATTTGAATTTTATAAAACATCGATACATCAGTACAACTGAACAACATCAGCAAACCTCTCTATTTATTCAAGCAGGCAGAGCAGGTGCATGCCCACACAATGCCTTTCCTATGCATGCCCAAACATTAAGTGGGGGGGGGGGGCGGACACCGGACCACACTTATGACCAATTGAAAACAATACCCTTGGGCTTGAGGTCCAGCGAAATAATACAAGAATTTACGAAAACGATTTGTTTTAAACATCATTGTGAACAATTAAACTGATAATTTGCATACAAATTTTGCATACAAATTCCATATTTAATTTTTTAATTTTTTTAATTGGTTTTTGTTTTATTAATCATTTAAATTTACCCTTCCAGAAATCTTTTAAAAGAGAAAAGACAAAAATAT
The DNA here is from genome assembly GCA_963978545.1 of Linyphia triangularis. Classification (NCBI taxonomy): domain Eukaryota; kingdom Metazoa; phylum Arthropoda; class Arachnida; order Araneae; family Linyphiidae; genus Linyphia; species Linyphia triangularis. Next base: position 51,923,016 of record OZ021732.1, on the reverse strand, counting down.
GAATTGTGTGTCGATTGAGGTAGGACAAAATGTTTTTAGATAATACCTTGATTTTAACATTGTAGTGAAACAACGTCAATTTACTTTCAATGCGTTGCACAACTTAGACGACGTACAGTTACATTTTTAATTTACACAACTTTCTCTTATTTTCGATCCACCAATTTACGATATTGTGCTTAAGTCGCCTACCAAACAACCATTTTTCACTACGATATTAAATTTAAAAAGACATTTCCCATTTATTAATGCAACACACCCTATCATTAGCTTTATTTAATTTTATAACAATATTTGACTAATAAATGTAATTAGCATCAAGTTTAAATCCAATCAACCATCTTTAAAATGAAATTATTGAGTTCTAGAGTAAAAAGTGTTACTCTTATAAGAATGATAAAATATACGTCGGGTTTGCCAGTCAGATATTTTGAAGTTTTTCTGTCACCTAATAATCTATACCAATGGGCTAGTGCACAGTAACATTGTAATACCGACGGAAGCTACAATTACTGTTGAGTACTTAATTGACACCGACATTAAAACTATCCTCTGTTACTTTTGAATAGGCGCTTTAAGGTTACCAACTTTCATTTCCACCCTTGTTGGTTTCCATCCGCTTTCATGGAAACCAACAAGAGTAGGAAGGAAAACTGGTGACCTTGAAGTGCCTATAGGCGATGCCCATATTTACCAACAAAGCAACTCCAGAGGGGGAAAAAACCGGTTCCTAGACATTTTGGTTGGTAGAAAGCTGGCTTGTAAAGCACAGGATTCAATGGGAATTTGTGACTGTATTGCAATAAAACTGTAAATAATCAAGTTTCAATTGAGTAAATCATTAAACAGACGTTCTAAATGGATTTTAGACATTCTGAAATATATTTTTACTTAGTTAAAATTGCAGTTTTTATTTGTTAATGGCTCTTAATGATCGAATTTCGGTGAAATCGCGGTGAAAAGAGCCCGATTTCGGCGTGATTTTGGTTGGCGGCGTAACGAATTACCGGTCGTATGATGTCACATGCCCCTCGAGTATTCAAAAGTAACAGAGTATAGTACCTCACGCTCTCCCTCTCCTCAGCATTATTTCTACACCGAGTGTTTTGGTAGAGTAATGGATCGACCCTACGACCTTCCGGTCATAAGACCTACTCCATAGCTGGACCTCACTATCATTTAGATAACATTACTCAGTATTAGTAAGTGATACTTCTGCTTTTCTATATAATACACCTCCAGAATAAATTCTACATGGGAATGCATGAACAAAGAAATAGATATAATGAGTCTTTGTTATTCTGTATTGGGCAAAGTAAATTTATCGATTTTGTCAATGAGTAAAACTTGGAATGCTAAAACAAGATTAAAGAAAAACTGCATTATCTTTTAAAATGTATAGTATACGGCAGAAATACCAGTTTATCTTTCAATATGTATTAATAATCCTCACCTGATCATTTCTATGAAATACAGTTCTCAATTTCAACGAAGCTTATTCCAAACTACTTTCTTTATAAAGGCATGTTATTAGTGCAATCCTAGATGGTAGAGGTAGTTCAATATCCAAGATTAGTTTATCGGAAAGAGGAGAATTATAATCATTTAGCGAAAGGACTAAATTAGAAATTAAGATACTTGCTCCTAACCAATTAGATAAACTCATAAGGCAAACTAGAATTAGAGGTATCCTGAATGAAGCTATGAAAGGAAATCAAAGTTTCCAGCTCTAGTGGGAAGTTTTCCTTATCAGTTCATTAATTTTCATTCTTACTCAACTGAACCTGTAAAGTCTACTTTTGAGATAATAACTTTATACTTTAAAGTCTGATTAATACCAGAATTTAAGCAAATGTTCGAAAAAATTTTACCAATAATTTATACCAAATCAGAAAATCAAAAAGAATTATTTCTAACATATCGTTTTAGAAAATCTTTTTTAAATTATAATATGCATAAACTGTGAAAAAAAAACAGTTAAAAAAAATTCATTATTGAATAAAATACATTTATCAATACTAATCTCACAGTAATTTTTCTATATGTTTGAAAATTAAAACAAAATGAAATAACTGGTTGCAGTGTATTTCTACTCAGATTTAGTTCACAAATACCTCTAATTTTTTTCCAAATTTTGGAGAATAACATATGTTAATTGACATTGAATTAATTTGTCTTATACATAAAATATAGGTATCTCTGACATCAGTATTCAATTAGAGTGAAAAAACATTTTTCGAAATTTGTTTTGTTTTAGCTATTAAAAAATTTTGTTTGTTAAAATTTACTAAAAAATTTGGGAAAGAAAATATCCTGAAAAATTTAAGCAAATAATATACTATTTAATATACATCTTCTGCGAATAAGGGCAAAACATTTTTTTTTTTTTTTTTTTTTTTTTTTTTTGAAAAAGTGCTTTTATATCCTCCACCCTAATCTGTATTGTTTACAGAGATAGAAAAATTTGAATACCCTTAGAGTTTAAAAGTTCCAAATTTCAAAATAATTTATATTAATAACTCGAAAATATAACTTTTTACTCTTCGTTAAGTATAGATCAGTGTATTATAAGATTGAAAGTGTATTTGCAGATATATTTTCTCTTTTATTATAAGGCTAAAATGTATTTTTTGGAATGTTTGTGATATATTTTTTCCATGAATTAATACATGAATTTTTAAATGTGCATTGCCTTTTTTTAAGGGTTAAGTACCAATATTTTATACTGTTATAAATGAGACATTCAATAGGATATTATCTATTATAATTTTATAATTATTTGAGGTAATAAGATGCTCTTAATTTTTTTAATGTGAATTATTCGGGTTTTTTTTTTTCCCTCTATACTGGCTGTGATATAATCTAAATTTGTTACTTATAAAAAAAATGTATCTATTTTCGACGAGTTTAGAGTTTTAAAAAATACTTATGAGCAATATTATCATAACTGTTCCGAAGAACTAAGCATTATTAATGTAATATGTAAACGCTGTCGTTAAATGGTACACAAATGATAAAGCATTCATTTCTTGTCTATTAATTTTAGTTTACAAAAAATCCTGTTAAGTTATAGTCTTTCAAAATAATAAGATTTTTAAGGAAAAAAGGGTGTATGTAAATTGTTTACTAATAAATTTTGCTTGTCCTACCACTAAAGAAACAGTATGAAATATATATTTTATCTGAAACATTTGTATTATAAAACAATTTACGCTTATTGATTGTTTTTATGATACAAATAGAAAAGGATATAGTTATATCTAAAATAACACATTTATAACAGGATTTTAAGGGAAGGATTTCAAGAAAGGATAAGGAAAACATTTTGTTAAGAAAAGCTTGAAAAATATCCATCTCACAAGAAACAAAAATGACTGTTGTGCATCAAAACAATGTCAATTTAAATATTCTGAGGTTTGCAAAAATCCTGCCTTTAAGGCTGAAAAATAAATATTTCTAAGGAAATAGGTCTTTCTTCGAATTGACAACAGCAATATGAAATGAGAAGGTTGAAATTTATTTTAAATTTTAGAAAGAGTAAACAATTTCCAGAAACACTAGATTTGTTCTTTTGAAGTGTAATATATTTAAAAGCTTCCAATATCTTCAACTTAGAATTGAAATGGGGTTTTTTCTTCGAAGTGGAGGGGGGGGGGGGATTTTGGCTTTTTCCTAAAATTTATTATTAATATTAGATAAATTGACAAATATGAGATATTTTTGTTGAGGTTCCCTTGAGACTTTCTGAGACATTATTTATGAAGGATTCTTTTTCAATGTAGTTTGGTCATTTAATTCAGTTTTCGAATATGTCCCGGAAACATTCAGGATTAAGAGTTTGAAAACTGGATAGTTAGGAAATGCTGAATTCACCAATTTAGAAACAAGATTTGTAAAGGGACCTTATTATCCCAAATTTTAGCAGTGACACATTCGAAATATGTTTAGAAAATAAAACAACTTTTAATATCATAATTACAATTATTAAATATATTTCAATATCCATAATCCTTATAACATTAATTTTTAATTTTACATCTATCAAACATTTATTAAACAACCGAATTAAACAAAAAAATTCATGTAACTAGACTAACGTAACAAAGAGATCGTATGACATTTATTCACTTGAAAATTCTATTCCCTCTTTTGAATATAATACATTGACATAATGTTGTTTATTTATCTAATCTTATTTATTTACACTCTCTTTACACAAGAAATTAATGTAATTTCCATAACTTTTAAAATCCTAACTCGTATATCATTTAAGGCAGCTCATATAGTGTAATTTTAAACTTAACACCATTTAGAATTCGTTTATAAAACTTAATTAATACTTAATGTGAATAGTGCTTGTCAAAGGCGTGCCTCAAATTTCTTGTAATAAGGGCATAAAGCGTGAATGGCGATACTTTGGGCGTAAACTTGAGGGTATTCACCTGATAAGAAATACCTTCATATTAAAGAAGCCAAAATTTCATTATTCATAACTTCAACAGGAAAGAAACATTAGTGATTACATGGGGAATCAAGAGAACTGTTTTAAAGGTAAACTTAAAGTTGAGACAAGGAATAGTGTGCTAAGTAAAAATTAGGAAATCATTTAACTTGAGTTTTCTTAATTTCCCGTCGATTCATATTTTCAGTAAATTTACAGAACTGTTTATCGTAGAACTATATTATTATACTAAATAATTCAAATGAAGCAAACAATAATGAAGTATAAAATAATGTTAAGTGAAAGTATAGTCACGGTATAAAAGCAGATATATACACTCATGTGAATGAAGAGAAATCGGATAAGAGAGCTCTTTGTTTTTTGGTCAAGATGTACCTTAGTTCAATGTCATCTGCTGCTTATAATGCTAATATTTTTAGGTTATAACTGTAATTGGTGGTTGCGATAATAAAAGTTGTCATCACTAATCATGACCTTAATTTGAAAAAATGGATGAAAAATTAAAATTTCAAATGATAGAAAAACAATAATAGAACGATAGGTTATACCTATATAAGTTTGACCAAAATATTTATTTCAAATTGAATCGACAGTAATTACTATGCTGGATTCATTTAAAACACAAAATTAGGTAAATAAAACTTATGATAAATATAATAATATACGATAGCTAATTTTCATATAAATCTAATAGGTTAAACCAAAATCACTAGTTTGTTTAGAAAAAGCAAAAAAGAACTTTGAAAAACATATTTTATGATAATTTTACACATATTTTTATAAATTAAATTTAAATAAAGTTTAAAAAAAACGTTTCCCTTACATTATATTTTGCTGACCATATACTTTGCAAAGCTCTTATTGACCAAGTCAAAAAAAAAAATAAACTAGAAAAAATACAATAAATTCAAAATTTTGTTTTTATTATTTTCTTACCTTTCAAGACATTTTAAAACTAAATAAATGTTTATAACATTTTATCCACACAACCTTATCGAGGTCAGTGTTATTGAACTTCTAATGTTTAGGTATACATTCAGACGGAAGCAATTTGAAAAAGTGTTACTCTTTTTAAGTAACACTCGCACAATATTAGGATTTCTTTCAGTTAACAAAACCGGTGTAGCAGACAAATCGTCCTTAACACCTACTCTTTCTCTCAAAAATGTACTTTAAAAAATAATTATATCATCAAGCAACTTTCACACAAGGAAAACTTATCCAACTACGAAGCTTATCAACTCAGCAGGAGCTCTATCACACCTCGCTTTGCATAGTTAAGAAAAGATACATTGTCTCAAAGTAACTAAGTGTAAGAAAAGTGATTTGAAGCGTGAAATTAACGTGATTATTCTATAGAGTAACTCAAGGTTGCCGTAATTTCTCGCGAGTACCTGTTGAGACTGTAACAGCTGGTTGAGGAAGAAGTATTAGAAGACTGTCACCTCATTAACTTCATTATTGACATAAAAAAACGGACAAGGAAATTATTTTTTGTTGCGAAGAGAAGGTACGGTGTTGTTAGAAGCATCAGAAAGAAAACTCCATAAATTGAATTTTTTTTTTTTATTTGCTCCAGAAACCGTAAGAAATTGTGTCTAATATTATAAAAAAGAACTATCAAAAAGGTTTTTCAACTTGACGGTAAAAACTACTTATTCTATTGAAATTAACTGGATGAAACGGGATACTTTCGGATGGGTAATTTATCATATCTGAAGACTGCACGCTGTCTTGTACATAATTTCTTAATACAAGGATAAGAAGCAACCCACTTCCAACTGTGCAAGGATATCTGCTCGATCAATTCTTAGTAAAATAATAACACTATACAAATTTTAAAAAAACTTTGACATTTTTAGTACTAACAACAAAGCATACTTTTTGAGAAATAGCGTGTGTATATTTTGTACTAAATAAAAATGGAGTAATGAAAGTACAATTGAAATTCAGAAAATATTTTTTTTATAATTTTTTATAAACTTTTTGGTCAAATGAAGTCATACATATGAACTAATATAGAGTTTATGTAATTCAATACTTAAATTGAAGAGTGAGTGTCATTAACATTTTTAACCAAAATTAATGAACTACAATAATAAAATTTTAAAAATTAATTTGAAATTACAAATTCAAATTCCAAATCACAGCACCGCATAATTGCGATAGCAAAAAATTTCTTAAAAGCTGGGAATTCCATATTTGAATTCAGAACCTAACAAAATGGTGGGATACCACTTCATCAATATTTAATAATTGGTTACTATCTTATTAATAACTAAAAAATGAATGGAGGAAAGTTAAACACTAAATTTAAATATATAATAATAAAATATATTTCTTAACGATGCATGAATAGTAAGAAAATTAAAGTATTTTATTAGTTTTTGTGTCATATGGAAAATTGCTAAAAGCTAAAAATAAAAATTATTTATATTTTGTATCAAACTATTTTTGAAAAATAAATTATCAATTAATAAAGCAAATTTATAAAATATTAAATAAGAATACTTTATATATACTTTGATTTCATTAAAATAAAAGTATATCACCACCCAACCAAATAAAAATATAACGAATGCTTAGAGAAAAAATTGATCAGGTCAAAATTTGTAAAAAAAAAAATGAGTAATTGAGTAAATAATTATCCATTACTTTTGGACTATGTCAGGAAAAAAAAACTATTTTCATTGGAAGCTTTTTTGTTTTTGTTTAACCATACTTTATCAAACAATACAGTGCAATTTTGTACATAAAATAATAATAACGAGTTGATTCGACTTTATAAGTTCACCTTGATAAGTGTACTAAAATGTTCTCCTGTTCAATTTAGCTTATAAAACATGTTTCGCTATGTTTACACATGCCCTAATTGTTATTACCTTAGAATTAATTAAGAAAAGTGCAACCATCAAACATAAGTTGACTCTATAAAATACTCACGAAGCCATTTTCAACATACAAATAGAATTTATGTTTTTTAAAAACATTTTTTTGCAAATTTATGTTTTCATCTATAATTTAATAGAAAAAATTGTTGTGATTGAAAGAAAAACTCTTACAAATCAAGGCTCAATAAAGCAACAGTTGTTAAAATTTGCAATCTACCTTTTTTACCATTATCTAGTGCGTTGATTTTTATGTTCCTAGCACCCTTTAGCTTTTTATCAGATTCAGTATTTTTGTAGATTATGTCTAGATTGCAATATAAAACCTACTCTTAAGTTATTAAAAAAAATTAAAATTAATTATAGAGTAGATTTTGTGTTTTCAAAAAGGTAAAAGTACCATGGCATTTTTTCAATTGAACAAAAAATATTTAAAAATCCTAGAAGTTCAATTATCAAAAAAAAAATTGTAAGTACAACACATAAGTATTTTGTTCTGTTCTTTTAAAATATTTCTTACCAGGAAAATTTTGGAACTGTTTACAATATAAATGTTTTAATGGTTTGTAAACTATCAGAGACTGTAGAATATTGGCTAAAGTGCACTAGCACTTATCTTCCTTTTGTAACTTTTTTTTTTTCAACAACATTTCCCGACCTCATATGTACAGCTAAGTGACAGTGTATAGAAAAAAAATCATAAAAAAAAAAACATTCAGTTTTATATTTAATTTGTGTACCATTAGACCCATTAAACAAGGATAACGTATACCAAATTCAAGTTTCTTGCATACAATAAGAGTGCAAATTGTATTCAAAAGCCTGTTAATCCATGCACCTCCATTACTGCACACTAAGTGTTTTTCAATGTACAGCAGTGATATTTTTGTTTAGTATAATAAGAGGATGAAAAGTTTAATGACAAAGTAGAAAAAAATGGTTGTATTAAAGTTTCAGAGTAGAAACAAAAGTAACATCGAAGGTAGGCGCTCAAGATTTTTATACTATAGAACTTTCGAAACTAATGTATAGCTTAATGTTCATATTTTTTATGAGTATAAAATATAAAAGTTTGTTTACGTATAATTTTTATATGTATAATCTGGGTGCTGTAATATGTCTCTACATTCCTATGTATATCGAATTTAGAGATCATTTAGCTATTCCTTTCCGATTTAGTTGCATTAGTTTTAAAATTCAAAAATAAGTTTAAGTATAAGGATTTGATCTAACAGATCGAGCCGAAATGGAGCCTCAACAATAAGTAAACAACTTTCCCTTACTTTCTACGAAATTCCGTTGTTTCAATCCACAAGAAAAATATAATGAGAAACTTTCTGAAATACAAAACAAAATTAGCATTTTAGAAAAAACTAATAACTTGAAAGGTAATTTATAAAAAAGAGTTAGTTAGCTTTTGATGTAACAGTTTTTGACGTTTAAGTACTACTTGAGAATTTTTCACGTAAGAAATAAAGAAAGTATAAAACTATTCACCTGTGAAGAAATCTTATATCTTTTTTCTACCATATAAAAAATAACTAACTTGAAAAGAAAGTAATGGCGAAGATTTATATTCTTGGAAGGTTACGTGACTAAACCGTTAAATATACACCATTGCATTTGAAATGCTGAAGTTTGAATAATGAAATAAAATTCCAACAGTTCCTGCATAGTAAGGGTTATAAATAACTTGCGCAAAATAATTTAATGTAAAATTAAAATTAAACTGAATTTATGTTTAAAAAAAATGGGGGATTCGAGAATAACGACATATTCATAAACAACTCAAAAGTAATATTGAAAATATGAAGTGAATTAATATTTTTAGTTTTGTCAATATTTTTATATGGTGCTTTATAAATATGGATGCATGATATTGACTATGAAGGAAAACTTTTATGACTTACTATAATAAGCAGGTAGAAAAACTCATACAAATCAGATTGTGACAGTCAGTGGCAGTAAAAATCATCTACTTCACTTATTTTACATAATAAGTAACATTTAATGACTGAAGTCTCCTCTATTACGACTAATAACATCTAGTAAAAGAAAACTGTTAGTTTGGGGGTTTTTTCATATGCAATCCAACTCTAAATATTACCTAATACTATGCGGCTTTTTAATTTGCAACCAAGTATTTAGAGGATATGCAACTATTCCTTCCTCTCAATATTTTTAGGGATTTATTTGGACTTCACTCTCCAATTCCTTTATAATACTAGCTGCATAAACTCCAATTGTCAGGGACAGGGTTGCAACCCCTTCCCCTTCCCCCCATCATTACATAAAACAATTTAATGTACCTTTTTCCCTGTTTATTCACATATCTAAATATATTTATATATCCTAAGTAAGTAATCCTTTTAATCTAATCGAGTGAACTCTGACTGATATATGACACTGCTATGCTTAAATTGATGTATGATGCAAGAGTGAAGCATTTATATTTTAAGCATAAATTGCGCAACTTAGAAATTTCAAATCTTTTTCTGATGAATTTAAGTAAGAGAAATTGATTTAACGAGATCTTTTATTTGACATATATTTTCTTTAACATCTGTAAATTGTTCTGTTACGTGAGAAAGTGGACATCGTAAAGATGAACAACAAAGCCTTGGTATAAGCCTTTGACTTTCAATTACCCTAAATGTAATATAGGGTGATGAGTGGTTAAAAATTGTTAATTTTTGTACATTTCTACACGTTTTGGAAAGCTCAAAATTATTAAAAAAAAAAAAATGGCGGTCCAGAAAAAATATCCTATGTGTCTGCATAACTCATGAAAGGATTATTCTACGACGTTCAATTTTTACTTACATTTTAATGCGGCCCTGAGACCAGTCATTAAGGTTTATGAAAATTGCGCATGCGCTTTAGGTTATTTGAAAAATTTATGTTTTTACATTTGAAAAATTTATGTTTTTCAGCAATTGTCAGAATATTGCTCTAATGATTTTGATCAAAATCGCCGTGTTAATGCCTGTTATGCTGCACTAAACATCCCCACCTACAAAATTACCACGGAAATTAGATAACGGCATAGAAACTTGAAAAACGAATATCTTTAACACAGAGTTTTCTTCACCCATTGATGTAGTTTTTTCTTTTTTTTTTTTTACTTACCCATAAGGGTAATGTCATAATTATCAAAACTAATTTCGCCATTTTAGCGTGTTTTTTTTTTATTATTATTATTATTATTATTATTATTATTATTAATGTAAATAGGCCAATTTTCTTTAACTAATAAAAAACTAAAATAGGAAAATGAAAATAATAAATTTCATAAATCTACGTCAAATTTAAATGCAGCAACCAGCATTATAACGTAATTGAAAGTTTTGCGGTGTTCCACACCCCTAGTTCTACACTATTGTAGAGTGGAGGCTAAAAGCAAAAAAAAAAATATATATAAACGAGAAAGTGCAGAAAATTTGTATTACCAGTTTATTTCTTAAGAAAAAGGCTAAAAATTTGAAGTGGTAAATATAATATAACGATAAACAGTCACTATAAAATTTCGTTACCATTACACAACAAAACAAAAAAAAGTTTCCGAAACAACATCGAAATCTAGTTTAACAAAGATATCAATAAAATGGAGTTTTAACTAAGGATGCAGACACGTTGCTATTACAAACTACCTTTAAAATAAAATTGCGTTTATATGAACGTTATCCCTCAATTGTAATTTGAAAAACTAGATGCTACCATGCTCGACTGAAGACGGATATACACTCAAGTAGGTTAGGAAGCTAAATTCTTCTGCTTGGTTTCTATTTCGGACTAACTTAATAACGAGTGTTCTTTTCTATTTGATCACTTTCTTTTTGTTACGCTTGAACTTCAACGTGGATCAAGAAAAATAATGAAGGTATATTTCATCCTGATTAGATGTAGTTTAGAAGAGATTTTTCAATAGTAATCGCTTCTTGAATTAACTGTTTATTAATTTCTTGTAATCTCATATTTTTTTTTGCATATCGATTTTATAATTTAAATTACGATGTACACTTTGTGCTATTTAATGAAACTGCTTTAAATTATCATCTGTTTTTAAGAAGTTACAATATTAATTATTAATATAAGTTCAACGTCATTTACTTTCTTCTTTCTAGGCATTAGCTTTTTTTAATTATTATAAAATAGCTAAATTTTATTTGTATATTACAGTAAGAGCTATGCGTTGTAATGAAAATGCAAATTTACTGTGATACTTTGCATAATTTAAAAAGTTTTGTCTTTCAATTACTTTTCATTAATTACTAGCTATGCAACCAACATTCTTATTTTGTTAAGTTTATTGAAACAGCATAATACCATATTAAAAGGTTCCTCTCTGAAGTTGTCTCAATTGCAGTCTTAAAGTATTTAATAATTATATAAATATTGATAAAAATTCATGCTAATCTATTTCACTAAATATTGTTCTGCCATTGTTGTGCGTTTGTAATTTGCAGGGTGAATTTCTATCGTCAGAGATGTGGCATTGCTCCAACTGTAAGCAAGATGCAAATTTCGCTATTAGAAATTTATCAAATACGATTATTAACATTGAAGGAAATAATCACGAAGTCGAAGATTTTGGGGATCTTGATTTAATAATTATACATTTTGTAAGCATTCTTAGACGCATAAGGAAGAAATGCATATCATTGAAAATGAGTCTGAAATCAATTTATAAATATTCCTGATGTGAAACGAATGTATCAAAATGAAATAAAAATAAAATTGATGTTTTGCTCAACAAAATAATTTTAATGGAGGTATAAGAATTTATATTACTTATAACATATAATATACTAAAGAAACAAGGCTAATACTTTTGATTAAATGAATAAAACTTGTAGGATTAATATATTCTTTCGATGGCGATCCAGTGCTGTTCAATAAACTTCAGTGTTAATTAGTATGTTGCAATAAAATTCTACAGTTAATAAAACTTTTTTAAGAGTCTACCAAGTTATTTAGTGAATAATAATATAATTTTATTAAAATAATTATTATTTTGAATTTGCACTCACACTTTTTAAATTATTGTATATGATAAATGGTTCTTACTTTTCTACTGAAAATCTGTTTAAATTTTTTTATGATAAAAAAAAATTGAAAATACTGTCAATGCATACAATGATACAACTGAAACCATTGTTCATTGGAGGTAGAAAAAATTATAAGGTAATTTGTAATTTTCTGTGCATTTATTGAAAAAATCATAGTTAACACTTTTGTATTGAAGACAATTTTATCGGCGAATATAAACTTTGTTCTTTTTTAACGTAACATGAAACTCTACCTGAATAGAATATTAACAAGCGAAATTTTAAGTAAAAATTAAAGTGTTTCCTTATTGTGCGGCCTACTTAATGGCTGTGTGTTTAGAAATCTGGCCTCGTATGCTAAAGGTGCTGTGTTCGAGTTCTAGATTAGGCATGGATATTCGCTGTGGTTCGGAATCCACTTTAAACTGTAGGTCCCAGCCTAATTAGTCCTTATTGTGAAAAATAAAAATAGGTCTTAGACCGCAACCTTATTGTATATTTTCTTCATGTGATCCAAAAGACTTAAAATTTTCTCCTGTATACTATTTCCGTTAAAAAAGAGAAAACAACTAAAAATCAAAATATATTATAACATGAATTTCTCAAATCACTTGGGAGTTTAACAACAAAATGAAATTTTAGTCACAAAATTATAGATAATTGATGAATGATAGATAATTGATACATTTACTGAAAAAATTTAGCCAAACAATAGATTTATTTGTTTACCCAGAGCGATGTTTTATACATCAGTGAGAAAATCTACTTCGAGTGATTAATTTGAAACTGTTGAAAGAAGACCTTTGTCACTTTGTAAAATATTGGCTCTCTTTAACCTTCAGGAATCGGAAGGTTAGTAGAGTAACAATTGACTTGGCAAAGATTGTTTCTCGGAAATCTTAGCAAAACAAAGTATAACTACTTTATAAAGAATTTAGTTCCATCTGACATGCACTTTCAAGAGTAAACACACTTACGTCGTCCTTTTCCAATTTTTTTTTTTTTTTTTTTTTTTTTTTTTTTTGAATTCTTGTTACTAATAGTAGCCAATGTGAATGAATTTAGCGAGATTTTTCCTCCAATTATTATTGGAAGTTTTTTTTTTTTTTTTTTTTCTATTTAAACAGAAGCCAGTGTTATTAATTTGGTGAGTTTTGTTCTCCAAATATTTAAAAATATTGGAAATTAATTAATTTTGTTTATACTAAAACTGAGGCAAGTATTAATAAATTTGATGAGATTTTTTCTCCAATTGCATTTAAAATATTGGAAGTTATTAGGTGTGCTTACTACTAGAACGAAAGCCAATGTCAATTAATTTGGCTATATATTTTCTCCAATAATTTAAAAACAATCTAGGTTTTTTTTTTACTGCTAGAACAGTGAATTTTTTTAGAGTGTTCTTCAAATTGTTTTTTAAGAAAATGGATGTTATAATCATTTGCATGTTTTAAAAATATTTTTTACAGTGTACATTGTACAAATAATTTAAATATCAGTTTTGGAAGGCAAACTTTTCTCCCAAAGAAAATGTTATCATATAGCAAATATTATCCTGAACATGACTGGTAACACTCCTCATATAATCATGCTACCACCACCCAATGTTTGCGAAAGTAATTTTGGCAAAAACTGTCTTAGTTAGGTAGTTTATCCGTATAAGGAATGGTGACGTTGCAAAATTGTTCAGTGAGTAAAATTGCAACACGCAACGCTACAGAGTGGATTATGTATCACAGTGGTGTGTAGGAAGAAATTACCTCGATTATTATTCAAAGAAGAAACTCGGTTAATTTTTCATATTTACTTTGAGACAAAAAAGGCACTTAACAGTTTTCGCGCATTAGTCGGAATACATTCATTGCGCATTGCGGAGCTGCAAAGTTGCGTTAAATTGAGGTCATTTCTGAAACCGTCTTTGCAAAATGAGAAATAATAGTGAGTCGTCTTCAAACTTCTATTATAAAGATTCAAGTTGTTTATCTGTTTGAGTAAGATTCGTGATTAAGGTCAAAGGCTTTTCTAACGCACCGTGATCGAAGGATTATTTTGTAGATGACAAATGGAAATTTGAAATGAGTTGTTTATTTTTGACAGAAATAGTTCACAAAAAGTGTTGTGAGAAGTTTTGGGTAGATTGCAAATTTATAACTTAGAGAGAATTGCCCATAATGGGTGTTAATATAAATAATGTGAAGCCAACTGCAAGAACAGGTAAGAAAAAATGTTTATTATCTACGAACGAATAGTTTTTGAAACAATCAATCTTTTTCGAGCCAGGAGAATTTTTTTATAAATTTTAACGATACTTTAATCCAAGAACGCATTTTGTTATTTATGTAACAATTAATGGTAATTAGGAACACAATTGTAGTTAATAAAAATAACAGGTTTTTTTTTTTTTTTTTTTTTTTTTTTACGAAACTTAATATTCATAAAATAAAATCATCCAAGAATTCAATTATTTGCAATCCCAAATTTTAACTATCTAAATTACAATGAAAAATTCGTATTTGTTAAATTAAAATTCCAAAAATTCAAATTACTCAAATTCGTAAAAAACTGCTTTGTAAATCCATATTAATTATGCATTGAAAAAAGGAAAACACGTAACGTATCGAATATACACAAATTATAGAAGAATTCATTGTTGAAGAAACAAATTTAAAGTATTTTATTTGTTATTTTTACTGTGAATGATATAACTAGAATATATCCTATCAAAATATAATTTTCCATTCAGTTAAACTTTTTGTACCATTGTTTGCATAACATATTTCATAGAAAGAAACAAAATGTGAGATTTTTTTCTTAAACTTAATGCTGCTTATAATCTTTTTTAAAAATCCAACCGCAAAGTTGAAGGCATTCCTTCACTGTAATTTCTTGTTATGTAGCATTTGTTGTTTGAATCCTTTTAATTAAGGTTAAAAGTAAAATACAAAAACTAATTGATTTACTTTAAAATGCATCATTTGAAAACACATTTTGTGTGGTGAAGTGTGACCTCTAGAGGTTTTAAAAAAAATTTATTTGAATAAACAGACATGTTTATTTTTCAATAGATCAAAAAAATATTATTATTATTATTATTATTATTATTATTTTATTATTATTATTATTTTATTATTATTATTATTATTTTATTATTATTATTATTGTTATTTTTTTTTAAAGAATGCTTTTGAAACGCTTCCATATCAATAGACAAAATTAGGCAAGATGCATAAATAGTAAATAATTAAGCACTGTATTCTTAAAAACTTGATTCCACTTCCTGAACACTTTAATATTATGTTTGTTCATTTTTAGAATGTGTTTAGTAAAAGTAGAATGAAGTATAGAATTCTTAGTAAACCATCTACAAATTACATTGAAGATTTGTTTTAGTGAAATTGATAAACTTTAATCACGTATCATGACGACAAGATTTACATTTGACAATCGTAAACTATTTAGTTTAAAACAATAAAAATATTTGTATTTCGCAATCTTTTATTTTCAATCAATCAAACTACTTTAATTCAATTGAAATGTATTGCCTGTAACTTTTTTAAAATTTAGAACCACATAACTGCAATTTTTCCCATGTTAAAAAAGCAGCTGTTAATTTTCTTTATATTTTACGTATTTATTTGGAATGTAACAATTTTCTCAAAGTAATATAATATACATTGCTCTTTATAGAGAATATACTATAATGTTTGAGATGTAGTAAGGGAATATTAAATATTAAGTAATGACATTCAAGAGGTACAGTACCAAAAAAAAATCTGAACGATGGCTATATCTTCGGTTCTAATTATAGTAGAATCTTACGGTTTGCACCAAAATGTTTTGCTTACAATTTTCTATATATCTGATGCAATTTTTTTTTCTTAAGGGACCGTTTACTAAGTAAAAGTAACGCTATCTTCAAAAACTTCAATGCGAACCCTTATTTTTTATCATTTCATTCGATTTAGTCACAATACCAAACGATTCATTTACTCTAAATACCGAATTTCAATGCATTATGTTGAAAAACACGTCACTTATGAGCGAAAATGTTTCGACCATTTTTTGACCGATCTTCAGGGAGAATTTCCATGAAACGAAAGGTATTTTTAAGATTCTACTTCACAGCCGGAGAAATCGAACTGTCAGTGGTGCGTTTCATGACGTTAAAAAATACAAATATTAGTCTAAAATTGCATAGAAACTACTTGGATTTATAGTGTCATGTTTAAGATTAATACAAAATTAGCAGGTAAATGCAAAAGTAACATAATTTATTTACAACGTTAAAGATGTGCATTCTTCACACGAAATAAATAAAATATCGAAAACTGTAATGGCTGAAGTATAACGTATACTACTGATAACTTGAAAATTAATAAATATAAAATGTAGGCATTAGTAAACAGTATTAAACAAAGCGTGATTATTTATTTTAAGGAAACATTTCACTGTAAACACAAATGTAACATGATCGTTAAAATTGTTTATAAAATGAAAAAATCACAAAATTCAGTAAAATTTTTAAAGGATAACTTATTGAAATTGCTTAAAAAATGTTGTTTTAAATAAATAGAATTTAATGAAAGTATTTTTTTTTTTTTTTTTTTTAATCAGTAGGCTGTAGTTCCCATCGGGATCGATAACTTGTTGCATCCATCGGGGGAATGAATAGATCAAACTGAATTTGATGTCCGGATCAGCTCGTAAGGATTTCCAAGAGTTTTCAGCAGCTCTCCATACTTCTGCAGTTGATTGCCCACCGTAAAAATCAAACCTGGCTTTCCATAATGCCCACAAATTTTGCATGAGCGTAATTCCCGAATAAATGAATTGCGATGTTCAAATTTGATGTACGGGGTGGTGGTGGCCATAGGAACTGGTTTTCGTTAAAATCGGGCATGCACCTAAGGTTGAAATCATGAAAAAATCATGTTTTTCAACTATTGCTAAAAAACGGCTTGAACCATTTTGATTTAAAATTTCCATGCTAGCCTCTTAAGGTCATTCCCACCTCTGGAATTCCCATAGAAATGCGATACAAGCGCATGAAGTTGAAAAACGAGCTCGTTTAACACAAGCTCTCTGTCCTTGAGGCTGACCCAACGGTATAGTGGTTAGCGTGCTAGCTTCTAGACCGCGAGGTTGCGGGTTCGAGTCCCGTGTTAGGCATGGGTGTTTGTAAATGTATGTTGGCTTGTCTAATGACGAATGTTTCGGCGCATTATAGCCCTCGTGTTGCTGAAGGCGCCAGATAATTTGAAAACAACCAACCAACTAACTGTCCTTGAGCATCACCCAACAAATTGTAATGAGTAAATACCATCACCATTTTTCCCCCCTTCTTATTTTTCTTTTTTTGCTTTGGTAAAATTTTTTACTAAACACGGTAAATGACACCATACCAAATTTTAATGCAATGACCAATATTATAGTGTAATTGAACGTTGTGCGATTTTCCACAACTCTAATTTACCTTGAATTAATCTTTGATTATTTTCTAAAGTCATCTACTATACGGTCCCTTAAAGTGAGTGTTTTTTACATTTTCGCTAAAAAATCGAGAACTAAAAGTCAAAATGAAAAGAAAAAAATTGTGAGGAGATTTTAGACCATGGTAAATCTAATGAAAGCAAAAAAAATATATGTTTCTATTAAAAAATTTTTTTAATTGTTTTATTAATTAATAACTAATTATTAAAAAAGAAATTGATGCAAAAGTTGATTGCTATTTATGTTTGGCCATTTACAAACTATCTTTTGAAAAAAAATTACAGAAATATATTAATCATTTAAGTATTTATGGCCAAAAAACCAACTTTTTTATTTAACAGTAGTTTATCATTTTTATTTTTTTATTTTTTTTTCCATTTAAATTACAAACCATTCATTAGAAAATTACGAATTTTTGTATTTCACATTTTTTTTTAATGCTGATTCCAAATATGGGATAATATTATGAGGTTGCTATTGAAATTTTTAAAGTTCGGTTCTGTTTTAATATGTAGATGACCCCTCATGATAAATAAAATTACATGCAATTATTAAAAACCTTCCACGATTTATATTACAATGGTACAGTACCCAAAAAAAATAAATCAGAACGATGGCTATATCTTGTGCTCTAATTGTTGAAATAACAAACAAAAGGTACCGTTGTAAATCGTGGAAGGTTTTTAATAATTGCATGTAGTTTTTTTGTCATGAGGGGTCATCTACATATTAAAACTGAACCAAACTTTAAAAAGTTCAATAGCAACCTCATAATATTATCTCATATTTGGATTCAGCATCCAAAAAAAAGTCGAAATACAAAAATTCGTAGTTTTCTAATGAATGGTTTGTAATTTAAATGATAAAAAGAAAAGGATAAATTAATGTTAAATCAAAAAGTTGGTTTTTTGGCCATAAATACTTAAATAATTAATATATTTCAGTGATTTTTTTTTTCAAAAGATAGTTTGTAAATAGCCAAACATAAATAGCAATCAACTTTTGCATCCATTTCTTTTTTAATAATTAATTATTAATTAATAAAACAATTTAAAAATTTTTTTGAATAGAAACATATATTTTTTTTGCTTTCATTAGATTTACCATGGTCTAAAAGCCCCCCCCCCCCCTTTTTTTTTTCTTTCCATTTTGACTTTTAGTTCTCGATTTATTAGCGAAAATGTAAAAAACGCTCACTTTAAGGGACCGTATAGTAGACGACTATTGGAAAACTATCAAAGATTAATTCAAGGTAAACTAGAGGTGTGGAAAATCGCACAACGTTCAATTATCGTAAAATGGGATGAATCGGAACAGAATTTCTTGAAATTACAAAAAGAAATATTATTTTATACAAACAAAGCAGTTTTATTTTTTATATATATTTTTTTAATCTGTCTAACGTGTTAGGAATCGTGTAACATATGTTTTGTGTGGTTTTCAACAGTGTTCTTTTTTTTTTTTTTTTTTTTTTTTAAATCTTAATTCTTAAATTACATTTATTTAAAAGAACATTTTTAAAACAATTTCATTAAGTTTTCCTTTAAAAATTTTGCTGAATCATGTGATTTTTTTATTTTATAAATAATTTCAACGATCAAGTTACATTTGTGTTTACAGTGAAATGTTTCTGTAAAATAATCACGCTTTGCTAAATACTGTTTACTAATGCTTACATTTTATATTTATTAATTTTCTAATCATCAGTAGTATAGGTTATACTTCTGCAATTACAGTTTTCGATATTTTATTTATTTCGTGTGAAGAATGCACATCTTTAAAGTTGTAAATAAATTATGTTACTTTTGCGTTTACTTGCTATTTTTGTATTAATCTTAAACATGACACTATAAATCCAAGTAGTTTCTATGCAGTTTTAGACTAATATTTGTATTTTTTAACGTCGTGAAACGATGCACTGACCGTTCGATTTCTCCCGCTGTGAAGAAGAACCTTAAAAATACCTTTCGTTTTATGGAAATTCTCCCTGAAGATCGGTCAAAAAATGGTCGAAACATTATCGCTCATAAGTGACGTGTTTTTCAACATATTGCATTGAAATTTCGTATACAGGGTAAATGATGTATTCTAAATCGAATGAAATGATAAAATATAGGGGTTCGTATTGAAATTTTCGAAGATAGCGTTACTTTTACTTATTAAACGGTCCCTTAAGGAAAAAAAATTGCATTAGAAATATAAAAAATCGTAAGCAAAACATTTTGGTGCAAACCGTAAGATTCTACGATAATTAGAACCAAAGATATAGCCATCGTTCTGATTTTTTTTGGGGGGGTACTGTACCAGTATTTTAATCATGAATTTAATTTGAAGTGCGTATCTTTTTTTAAAAATTATATATATTGTAATGTGCTAAGTATTATATCTTGTAATCAATGTTTCTGAGTATGAATATATATAATGTTTAACTATGAGAGTTGAAAACATTTTATCGAAAATGCAGTAATTTTAACCTTTGCAGATGCAATAATGTAACTGCCCCTCATAGAATAATTATGTTAACGTGTGAGCTAATTTACGACTCAGACGTCCAAGAATGGTGAACCTTAGAATTCAGACAGTCTACATATGAAATGGATGCACGAATACATTGTGAAAGCATAACATCTACGAAACAATGAAATTACAAAAGTTGGTTGGTTGGTTGGTTGGTTGGTTGGTTGGTTGGTTGGTTGGTTGGTTGGTTGGTTGGTTGGTTGGTTGGTTGGTTGGTTGGTTGGTTGGTTGGTTGGTTGGTTGGTTGGTTTCAGATTATCTGGCGCCGTCAGCAACACGAAAATTACAATCGAAAAATTATATTTTAAGCGAAACATTCTTTAAAAAACGATTATGAATGTTTCATTGTATAAAAAATTTCATTAAGGATTTAAATTGTTAGAGATAAACGTTGTTACAACTAACGATATAGGGAGTGAATAAACTGTATGCCTAGTGGTGCATTGAAAGTGGTTTCATGTATCAGCAATAGAAATAGCGTCTTAAAATAGTTTAATAAAAATTAACAACTTTAACTTTTTTTAATCCTTTAGAAAAACCAGAAATTTAACCCTGATATGAATTTTGGAGTTATGGGTAATTTAACTTTCACCTTGATCATTTAAACTTTAAGCCCAAGCATCAACTCATTTAAAAAATATCTTATCTACAACCCCATTAAATAAACTTGCACCTTTTTTCTCATGACTTCAAAACTTCAAAAAATGCAGATACCTTTTTTAAATGAAAAATTCACCATGCAACCCAGAAATTTTAAGATGATTTTTCAAACAAAAAAGTCATAATCAAATTTTATCTAATCGTTCCTAGTCATATCTCCTTTAATTATCAAACTATCCAGTAGTAACCTCGCTAACATTAAGTAAAATGTTGATGCGAAAGTCAATAAGGCATTTAACTGATATCTAATAGCAACTACTTTTGGCTAAATTTCCTACTCTCATGTAGCCACAAATACCGGCCTGTCACAAAAATCCTACTCAACATAGATTTTATCGACAGTAAATGGTTTGACATTAGAAATACTAGCGAAAAATGTAATGACAGTGACAAAACAAAATGCCACACTTCAAACTTAAATGCAACAAATCCATTAAAAGTTAACAATTACGGAGTTTGGATGCTACGAAAGATGATCTCTACCCACTGAAATTGAGAGAAAAATTCTGGGTAATCAGTTTGTCTGAAAGCGTCAAGTTACGTAGAGAATCAAATCTGTCATCGTCTTTTGCTGCCAATTGCAGACTTTTAAAATCGATTTGTCTTCGAAGTGCTTTCAATCCTTCTACTTTCTGTTCAGAGAACCCCTATTCCAATAATAGTTATCTTCTTTGACTAGAAAAAAAATTCTTAAGAAATATGAAAGTTTGAAAAAAAGATTAGAAAGCTTTTGTTTTTTTTCAGAAAGTAAACTTGAGGTTGCCGTATGGCATTGTTGCTCTTTGGAAGCTCCAGTGACTCGATGGTTCTTCATTGCAAAATGCTATTTTACTTAACTCTCTAGTAGCTTATTATATTTAAGAGAACACCGATGTTAATTTTTTTAAGATATAAGTTTAAATTATTCAGGATAGTATGTGTAACTTCCCTCGTATTTAATCTACAGTCTTCCCTGATGTTACATGAAGTTCCCTTTTGATGTATATATATAACCATTTGTTTTGTGACATTTATAGTCCTGTACGAATGAACTTAAGGTATGAGTTGGAATTTTTTTTTTTTTAGTTCTTATTGCAGCGTGTCAAATTTTTGTGAGAATTACAAGAGCAAAAAATGTAATGTATTTCCAGTAACAAAAAGTAAAAAAATAAAATATTTATTTAATTAATTGAATTTTAATTCACTAATTAAGGCCTAATTGCAACGATGATAAAATAATACCTAATTAATTTTGAAACAAATTTCTTAGTGGAAATTAAAGACAAGTTATTGATACACGGGCCCAAGCAAAATATAATACATAACTTAAATATTTTTTAAATTTTAACATTTAACATGAAAAATACTAGAAAAAATAAAAAAATTTCAAAAATAAAAATATTATAAAACGCATAAAAAAATCTGTTTTTACCAAAATGTTTGTAAACAGCTAGCACCCGTGCTCTGAAATGTTATCTAAATTATACAGTTTAAATTTTAAAAATCAGTTAATTATCTCTTAAGATATCACCGTTGGAGTACATTCACTCAACAATGAAAAACAGTTCTCCAGAAATTGAGTTCAAAGTTTTCGACATTTTCTTTTTTCCATTATGTTTTAAACGTCGACCTTTACGAAATTGCATGTAATTAAAAAGTATTTTAACTATAAGAAAGTTATTGGTATCATTTTAAAGATAATGAATCGGAGAACATTTTAGAATGAAAAAAACAAAAATGCCTGTTTGAGTCAATTTTTGCGATTCCCAACGTATATGTATACCTTAAACATCATATTCAAATACGAGAAGCATCCATACAATACCCAAATTTAGATATATAACACTTTAAATATAATTCCCATTTATTTTTATTATGTTTCCACCTCAGAATAATTAATGAGATTACTTTGAATAATAATCTGAATATATCAACCAAAGTAATAATTTATAAATTTTCTGATAATATACGAGTGTTTGTTAACTTCTAGAACTAGAGCTAGTACAACGAAATCATAGGACTGGAGCTAGTACAACGAAATTACTTATAAAAGTGGGACTTACGGTTAAAATCCCTCAAAGCAATCACTCCTGGCTGCTACATACATTTATGCGCGTCTATACATCTTTTTAAAACACGTGGTATGATCATGTGAAGAAGTTTGTGGTTGAAGTTTATCCATTACCTTTTTCTGTAAAGCCTTCTGTCTAGGCTTGGACGATATATCGATACATCGTCCAAAACCGGTGTGAAATCAACATCGCTAAACCGATGTCACTATTTTCGCATACCCGATACATCACGATCTTTTTCGACGAGAGCGCGATTCTTGCTTAGCACTTCAAGGACGAAGAACCGTGATGCCACGATTGATGCGCGCGGGATTTCTAAGATACTATAGAAACGTATTGAAACCGTCGACACCGCGCCGTTTGAAACACGATACTTCAACACATCGCAGTAATCCACCCTGCATATGCGCGGTGTCTCCAAAACTGTATAGAAACGTACTAGCTAACACAGCGCCGTTTGAGACGATTTCTATTTGCTTTTGCTGAGACGATACTTCATTCGCATTCAAGGACGAAGAACTGCGCCACGATTCATGCGCGGTGTTCCTAAGATACTATGGAAACGTTTTGATACCGTCGACACCGCGCCGTTTGAAACGAGTTTCATTTGCTTTTGCGCGGTACTTCATCAGCAAGCTCACATTGTGATAATCCTATCTACCCTGCCCTGCATATGCGCGATGTTCCCAATATTGTATAGAAACATAAGGAAACCGTCAACATCGGGCCGTTTGACAGGTGGTGCCAGCAGTCTAGTAATATTGGAGATACGATAAAAGAAGTATTCCTTTAATGTTTGAACATTATTTATGTTGTTCTCTCAACTCTTGGAAAACATTTTGATTGTTATTTAATAGTCATCAGATATAAGACCTTGATATCTATTTTGGGGCATTTCCTACACTTTTTGTGTTTCATTTTTGATTTTTTTTTTTTCATTATTTCTCTAACTTGAAAGAAATAAAGTATGATTTTTTTTATCTTGCTATTATTTTATTTTGCTTTATTTATTAACGCAAGGGGATTGCGATATTCTGGCGTGGTAATTTCTGTCTAGTTCTTACTCAATTCTCTGGTTATTTATTACTATGAGCTGTTTGTTATATCTACCAAAATAAATGTGAACTAGTGCATGGACTAATCACAGTTGCTTCTCTAATTTGATTGCTTAAATACGTATAAACGATTTTTTCCCATCCACTTTGAGGATTTCCTCTTCGGTCTCGTAAGTAAATAAATGTTTTATAATTTTTTTTTTTTTTTTTTTCAGTTTGTACAATTTGAATAAAGTTTATTTCCATAAGTATCAATCCAACATTGCTTCTTAAAAATGCGGAAATGCAGATTTTTTGAGCACAAAATAAAGATCATTATAATTTTTTAAAAAATATACACATAGTTAGCATCGCGATGTATCGTGACATCGTGATGTTTGCTTCCCGATATATCACGATGCAAAAATGTTAACATCGCCCAGGCCTACTTCTGTCTATCCCTTCAAAGAAGTTATGGATTTGGGGAAGCGACAAAAGTCATGAAAAGACAAATCAGAAGCTGTTTGTTATATCTACCAAAATCAATGTGAACTAGTGCATGGACTAATCACAGTTGCTTCTCTAATTTGATTGCTTAAATACTTATAAACGATTTTTTCCCATCCACTTTGAGGATTTCCTCTTCGGTCTCGTAAGTAAATAAATGTTTTATAATTTTTTATTTTTTTTTTCAGTTTGTACAATTTGAATAATGTTTATTTCCATAAGTATCAATCCAACATTGCTTCTTAAAAATGCCGAAATGCAGATTTTTGGGCACAAAATAAAGATCATTAGAATTTTAAATGTCAAACAATAAAAATAAAATTAATGCATATTAGTTATATTGTATATTGTAAGTAATAAAATATTCATTATAAAGTATGTTTTTGATTTAATGATTAAGAATATCCAATAACTAAAGTAACATGTGCATCGCCAGGAAGTGCACTTGTCCTCCACCCCCCTCCTTCCCTTTAAAATAACAAAGTAAAATTTCATTAAGATAGAGAAATTGAAAAATCCGGATTAAACCAAAATAATAATAATAATAATAATAATAACCGGCTTATACCCCCTTGGGTGTTTTGTGTATCTCGCTGAAAATAATTCGGTCGCTGCTCATGTTATTTAAAATAAACTTCCTAAAACTATACAAAATTAAAATGAATTTAAAAAATTTTTACAAAGCTAATTAAGCATAACTTTCGGCTATATAGCGTGTTATAAAAATGTTGTTTTGTACTATTTTGTAAAAAAAATATACACATAGTTAGCATCGCGATGTATCGTGACATCGTGATGTTTGCTTCCCGATATATCACGATGCAAAAATGTTAACATCGCCCAGGCCTACTTCTGTCTATCCCTTCAAAGAAGTTATGGATTTGGGGAAGCGACAAAAGTCATGAAAAGACAAATCAGAAACGCAGTGAAGAGGACCTAACTCTACGACCTCACGTTTCATCAAGAATTCTTCACATTTACAGAATAGTGCAACCTCGTGTTGTCCTTCAGTAGAAGTCATTTCCTGTTCTTCTGAAATTGTGCTTTCACACGGTAAATCTGTTTCGCCGGCTAATTCCAAACTGCTTTTCAGTACATTTAATTGACAATTTGATCCGGTGGAACAAACATGTGGTGTATCACTTCATTCCATCAAAGAACGCGATCGAAATCACTTAAACTTTTGACTTTTAGAAGCAGAGTTTACTCTCTCTTGAAGAGTCTGGTCATCCCCCTTCTTCACTTTCTTTTCTTCCTTTCCGGATAATATTGATAATAATAGGGTTTATTCCTTTGCCATGATCCAATTCAGGATAACACAAATCTCCATCAGCTGTTTCGATTATTGCCACAAGCATCTAGTGTGCATTGCTCTTGTTCATCCGTGAAAGACTTCCATGTCACACAAACTTTGAGAAAATCTTTCTTTTTCAAATATCCTCAGTCAAAATGTTGTAAACTTTATATTTGTTGATGGTAAGTGCATACTATGTATAGGTTATACACAGTCCTCACCACCATATGCAGGGTAAAGGTTGTTAACTTTATATAATTTTCCTGACATATTGGAGAAAAATGACCCCTTTTACTTTTCTTGGTAGAAGAGTGTTGAACATTTTATGAAATTTTGTTAATTTTAATAAAATTTATAATGAGTCACAAAAATGGTTTGAAACGCCATCTATTTCTGTTTTGAAAAATCAAAAATAAATAAAACACAAACACAAAATATTAAAATAAATTTCATACATATACTAAATTTTACAATCTTTAAGTGATTTGCCTTTTATTGGAGTTTAAAATTATTATTATTATTATTATTATTATTATTATTTTCATAATTTTGTCTTCAAAAATAACTATTTTTTCATACTTATTCGAATTGATCTGGCAAAACTTATTGTTTTATCTATGAAAGTTGTTTTTAGACATATATTGACAAACACACACAGCGTAATCTATCTTTGTATAAGCTTCCTAAATTCTTCTCTACTTCAGTGGAATCTGAATTCTTCTTATTTCTGTTTGCGGAGCGAAACATTTACGCACTTTTTTCATTTGTTAATGCACATACTAATGTATATTTTACAATACTAAGTTGTAAAGTTAGAGAAAAAATTTATACAAAATCTAAAAAATAATTATTTAAAGGTCTTCCATTGTAAAAAAAAAATTGTGTATTAATAATTTAAAATCTACTTTACATTTTGTAACAACTAAACTTTTATCCATTTTCAGAAACACTGTCCAAAATTAGAAATGCTGATTAAAATTTGGAAAATGTGTAAATTTATTTTTTTCCCAAGTAAAAATTTCTATGGTATAATAGGTAATCAGTCCCTTTCTTCAACGTTTTAACTGAATTTTTTATGAAGTTAAATTTTATTTTTATATCTAGTTCTATACTCTTTTATGTTTTTCTCTTTGAGTTAGATAATAAATAAATCATCTATTTCATTATTATCTTTTAAAAAGTTCACAAGGATAAAATGAGTTTCATTTAAGGAACAAATAAAGATCACAATAAGTGTTTCTCTTATAAGAGTTACTTTGTTGCTAACTATTAGAAAGATAATGCCTGATTACAAGCTAAAAATAAACTATTCTTTTTTAAAGCATCTTGGGGCAATATACTAGTTTAACTAAAGTGGATTTTGTAATACTCATTGTTATTCCCCACTTAAAATAAATGAGGTGTTACGTGGGTATTTTTTCTCCATTTCAAAGCTTCCTATCTCTAATACCAGACAGATTACCTCAGGTATTATCGCTTACAGTCTACTGCCAAGTCAACAAAGACTGCTTATACAAGTCTTTAAAATAATCTCATTTATTTTCAAGCAGACAAGTTGTAAAGAAGTCGTCGACTTCTACTAGAATTTTTCAACGCTGAACGATTTTGAGGAATTTTTTCCTGCCAGATTTCCAACTTCCTATATATGTGTACTACAAATACAACAAATAACATCTAAGCAAAAATTAAATTCAGAAAATAAAAAGCCGATGTAAGTTATAGTTAATTCAAAAGTTTTTGAAGAGTCTATATTCAAAAAAAGCAACTTAATCCCGATGCACTTGTAGACACACTAAGAAAATAAAAATAGTTGCTAATTTCTACTTTGTATACTAGAAACGAATTAATTGGAAAACAGATAATAGCAGATTGTGTCTTCAAATTTGACTTTCATTAAGTACGTTTAGCAGGTTCAAAATGATATGCTGGATAAATGTCAATCACGGCTATCTTATTATGAATTCGGCTAGTTTATAAAAATGCAACTGGATAAGAGGTTGACTATTCCGTTAGAGTAAGGTAATAATGAGTATTTTACATCTACTTAAGAATTAAAAGCAGAAAATAATTAAATGGTAACATAAAGACACAAATATTTTTAAACGTATTCTTCTGTCATTATGTGCAAATAAAAAATTTCACAAGTAATTTCATTTAACTACTCATTCAGATAATTAAGTATTATTAATTTATATCGATAAAGAAAGTAATTTTTAGTAAATAAAACATAAATTTGATTAAACTAATTATTGAAACGACTTCAATGTAGCTCTCTATCAAACTTCCATACAATAATTTAACCAATGAGCATTCAAATCCTTTCTTAAAATCCCATTTCCCCCTTAAATCTCAACAATGAAATTATCCAGACTACTACTTGCAAAGTTTCCAAACGTATCAACTTAAGCTCTGATGCTGAACAATTTATCAAAACGTAACGGTTTGCGATAACAATTCAGAACTCAGGACAACAATGCTCCTTCTGAATCCAAGGTATTTCTAAGTCCATACAGTTCCATTTGCACTAGGACATGCTGCAATTCTTGAAAAACCTTGAAAGAATCTCAAAGTAGGTCCCTAGAATAACTTCAAATTGAAGTTCGTGGACTTAGAGCACTAAAGCACTGACTTCTTCTTCTTATGACAGATGATGGTATCATGAGCCACATTGAAGGAGTCCCTGTAGATTCACTCACATGAAACCGATCTAGAGAAAAAAAATCTTGATCTATCTATTCCACCATCTCTTCAAGATGATGGGGAAAATCTGGAATATGTTTTTTATTCGACATAAATAATAAATATTTACTCGATTATGGGGACTTGTAATCAATTACTAACTGAAAGGAAAATATCTTTAAAAAAATATGTGGATTCTTTTGACCTGAAAAAAATGACATGTAGAGTTAGGACTGGATCGAAATATATATAACTAAGGTTATATTTGAGCTTGGGATATTGATGATTGCCGACTGTTTTGAATTCTATGGTAGAATGAGATAACAGTTAGACATCTTAAAAAGATACTAAAGGAGCTGAAGGATTATTAAAGTCTTTAAAAAAAAATTAACATACTAGTTTGAACAAAGACGCGATGCATTTTCAAGTAGCTGTAATTGTTTTGAATCTGAAGAAATTAATTGAAAATAAATTGAAGAAATTAAGGTAAATAAATTAATTTGTGATGTGTTTTATTATTGATGAACAAAAGTGTAAAATATAAAATATAATGTAGACTGGATATTCCTAAAAGAACAAACTTCTCAAATAAAATTGCATTTTTATTTAAATGTAATTCAGTTAAGTTTTAATAATTTCTAACGTTTATTAATGTTTCCTCGATTTAATTTAAATTAATAGTTGAAACTGATCAAAATATGTATAGTTATTTTGCAATTAATTCCCGCTTTGACTCTAAAACCAATTCAATTTATTAATTTCACACTCAAAGAAAATGGAGAAGTTATATTTACCATGAATTAATAATTTTGAAAAGATAGAGAGTAGAGGTTTACAATTTATAAAACATTCCGTCAGTAGTTTCTAAACCTCACAAACTAAGCGTCTTAGGAAAATTCATTAAATGTTTGACATTTAAAATGATATATATAGCAAAATCGTATTTTAATGAAACTTATTCATTCGCCTTATACAAGAATTGAAATGGTTAATCGTGAAAATTGTTACAACCAAATTGCATTATAATGCTAATGTGAAATTGTATTAGAAAAATTCATATTTTTGAGAGAAAAAACTAGCATTATATAAATAAGCCTAAAATATGGAATATGTATCAAAAGTATTTTCTAATTGAATAACTTGAATTAAATTAATGATAATTAAAACTTCCAACCAACATGTTTTTTTACGATTTTTCATTTATATCTTAAATACATGCTTTATTTTTACGCAATATCACTACAGTAAGAAAATATATCAAACATACATAGCAAAAAAGCAAAGTTAGATTTATCAGCAGCTCAACCTTCAAATACCTTTATACGGAGGCTAATAACAAATCATAAAATATATTTTCTTCCTCTGAACAGGAAATTTGCTCTGCGTGAATGCTGTTTTATCATCAAGTAAGAAGATCATCGAAATCTGTTAAATTGGCTACTAACTGCTTAGCATAATTAGGAATATATAAGTCACCCAATTCCAAAACTCGTTAAGTCCAAAAAAATCTTTTTAGTTTTTTACGTTTCTTGATAAATGGTTAGCCATATGCACAAATGAGGAGTAGAAGTTTAAAAAACTATTTCTACCTAACAATTGAGTTTATTTTTAAAAAAAGTGACTTGGAAATAAATCATAAATTTTTTCGAACTGCCTTTAAAAATTACTTCAACTTTGGGTTGGGATCGCTTGCAACTGATATTTGATCATTTTGCTTAATGTATACAGAACGACTAAAATAAAGCATTGATGAAGAAGAAAAGAAAAACGTTATTAAAAGCCGGGCTTACTGTCCTCAAGGTCAAGCAAAAGCTTTTAATGACACGCTTTGCACTCCAGTTGAAAGAGTAAAAAATATGTCTTTAGATAGACAAAAGAATGTCATCCTTTCAAATTTCCTGATTATTCTTCTTACTATTTCAGACTGCTTGGCATTATGCAAAGGTTTATTGTAAGATAAGTTAGAGGCATATCAAACAAATTTTCGAGAGTATGGGGAATTTTTAACTATGTTGGAACAATTTTAAATAAGATACATATCTGGAAGCATATGACTAGAAAACACCCGTATAAATCATTCCAAAACATTGGAAACTGTATGCTTTGACAAATCATAAAAATGATGTAACAGGTACCGCCAAAACTCTAACAAAATGACACTTTCAGTTTATGTCCAGCAAGAAAATTATCATGACAAAGCACAACAACAATTAAAGTGTAAGACGAAATTAAATACAATTTGAATATTGATTTCCAAAGAACAACGGCTAAAAAAAGCAAATCTTGGTAAGAAAACACTACCTGGGTCTTGCGTGTTGGTAATGTAAGAGATACTTAACTAGATCCCCGGTAAAATGAATATCAGAAGGTTGTTTTCTTGTTATGAAATAGTGGATAAATCATGGGATGGATCTTGATAACAAAACAATTTAATTACACTATTTACGTGGCTACATTCTATTTCTAATAAACTAAATCATATTATGTACAAGTGATAAGAAACTTCGTAGAGGAGCAATGAGGCCGCATGTCTGGTGCTCATGAGTTTTCGTAGCCGAGTGTAAAACAGAGATGTTACTTTAACAAGAATCAATTTAGAATGAGGAAAAGGCTCTACACCATTGGTTGGTTTGGTACCACGTGGGGAACGGATCTTTTATAATAGGATAGGAAAAATCTCAAGTTGGGTGGTATGGATGACCTGGAATGGAATGTCTTCTGAGAAAGGAACTCAAGAAAACACCATATGCTGATGATTGAGATTTCCCATTGCTATTGCCTTTGTGTGAATGCACCAGAACATGTCCGCCACAGTACTTCCCCTCCAGTGTCTTCATACTGATGACACGAAATATTTTGGAAAATGTACACGTCGACCATACCGTGTTGTGATTGTCGGAGTGTTCTGTGGTTGCACTGAGTCATTAGCTTTAGAAGAACTATTTGCAAAAGTCATTTGTCTTTGCACAGAAGTAGTTGAAGGGGTAGCATCGTTGATGTGAAATGCAGGTTTTAAACCATCAATCGAAACAGTCACTTTTTTGCCACGAATGCTAAGTTGAAATACTTTATTGTCACGTTTAAGTACTTCATAAGGTCCATCATATGGTGCTTGAAGGTTTTTTTTCACTGAGTCACAACGAATGAAAACGTGTGTCGCAGTTTGCAGTTGTGGATACACAAAAGTCGCTTTTGACCCATGGTTTGAGGTTGCCTTTGGATGCAATTTTTGGAAATGGGAACGAAGTTGTTCCACGAATGAGAGTGGGTCGATTGTAGC
This sequence comes from Linyphia triangularis, assembly GCA_963978545.1. Taxonomy (NCBI): domain Eukaryota; kingdom Metazoa; phylum Arthropoda; class Arachnida; order Araneae; family Linyphiidae; genus Linyphia; species Linyphia triangularis. The sequence goes on along the minus strand of OZ021732.1, from coordinate 51,891,106 downwards.
AGATGAGTGAAAAAACTCCGATGGTAATCGCAGAGTTGAACCGTACAACATTTCAGCAGTAGAACATTTGAAGTCTTAATTCAGAGCAGTTCGGAGACCAAGCAACACAATTGGCAGGGATTCTGACCATTTTGTATCGCTATGACACTTCAGGGCAATTTTTAGTGGTCGGTGAAATTCTTCGATTAACCCGTTACTTTGAGGATGGTACGCCGTGGTAAGTATTCGGGTCACGCCCAAGAAGTTAGACAGTGATCGAAACAGTGCAGCCTCAAACTGAACACCTCTGTCTGAAGTGATTGTTGCTGGACAGCCAAACCTGAATATCCAACACAGGACAAATGCTTTTGCCACAGTTTCTGCGGTGATATCTGGAATAGGATAAGCTTCGGGCCAGCGTGAGAACCTATCTATAGAAGTAAGGCAATATGTGTTGCCATTTGAAGGTGGTAATGGGCCGATGAGATCGATATGTACATGTTCAAATCGTGACGATAACACTGGAAAGGATTAAAGAGGGGCTGCAGTATGACGATGTACTTTGTTCCTTTGACACTGCAAACATGCTTTTGCCCACTGTCTACAATCTTTGTTGATTGATGACCATACAAAACGAGTACGTATCAAATCTGATGTACGTCTTATACCAGGGTGGTCAAGGTTATGAAAACATTGAAAAACATGTTGCCTATAGGCAGTAGGAATGAAAGGTCTTGCCCTTCCTGTAGACACATCACATATTAATTCAACATCGGAATTAGGAAGTAACACCTTTTTAAATTGCAATGAATTTGAAGTAGACATTAAATCTGTTAACTCTTTATCAGTTATTTGAGCGGATCTATCTCTTTATAATCAATAGAGGTGGGCATAGAGATTGCAGCAATCCTTGACAAAATGTCGGCTGCTACATTCTGTGAACCTGGTATATGTCTGATATCAGTAGTGAATTGTGATATAAAATCCAGGTGCCGATTTCGCCGTGGCGAACAAGATTCAATTTTTTGATTAAATGCGTAAATTAAAGGTTTATGATCCGTATAGATTGAGAATTCGCGCGCTTCCAACATATGCCTAAAATATTTAACAGATGAATAAATGGCCAAAAGTAAACAATCATAAGCACTATAGCGTGATCATAGCGCGATTCCGCGTCAGAAAGTTTACGTGAAAAAAAATCTAGAGGTTGGAGACCGTGTTCTGTTACTTGTTGAATTGAACTTCCAATTCCATAATCACTGGCATCTACGTGCAAAACGAGCTTAGCATTTGGAGCGGGATGAGCCAATAATGCAGCATTAGCTAACTGCTCTTTTGAAAGTTCAAATGACGTTTCGGTTTCTGATGTCCAAGTGATAGGTCGTTTATCATTTTTCTTTTTAGAACCCTTTAGAAAATTGCTAAGAATAGCTTGATGTTTGGCTGCATTTGGCAAGAACCGTCTATAAAAATTCAATAAACCCAAGTATTTGCGGAGCTCAGATACTGTTATGGGTTTCGGAAATTTAAGTACTGCTTCTACTTTGTTTGATAACGGCTTCAAACCTTCTTTGGAAACTAGATGTCCTAGAAATTCGATTTCTGGTACTCCAAATACACATTTTGTTACATTTAATTTTAGCCCGTAAGCATTTAAGCGTTCAAAAAGAAGGCGCAAATGTTCCTTATGCTGTTCTTCGTTTTCCGAAAAACATAAAATATCATCAAGATAAGCTTAACAAAAATTTAGGCCACGCAGAACTTCATGTATAAACAGCATAAAAGTTTGTGCTGCGTTTTTCAAACCGAAATTTAATTTACAAAATTAGTATAAACCCCAGGGCGTCGAAATTGCTGTCTTATGAATGTCAGACTCAGCAATAGGAATATGAAAATAAGCTTTTAAAATGTCCACTTTGCTAAAAATGTTTTTACCATGAAGGGCGTGAGAAAAATCATGGAGATATGGAATTGGATAGGAATCAAAAATAGTTTTAGCGTTTAAAGAGTGGTAATCTCCAACCGGTCGTATACCTTCCGGTTTTTTGTTTACAATGTGTAAAGGTGAAGCCCAATTAGATTTTGATCGTCTAATTATGTTTTCTGAAAGCATAAATTCAAATTCTGCTCTAGCGACATCCTGAACCTTAGGATGTAACCGCCTAGGTCGGCAGTGTACAGGAGGGCCACGAGTTAAGATATGATAAACAGTATCATGGGGTGCAGATTGAATCTTCAAAGAAGGGTTAGTTATATCAAGGAATTCTTTTAAAATGTGGTGATAGGGATCATTGGCGGATATAGTTGTGATAGATTCCTGTGTTGAAGAACGAATACTTCCTAATGCATGCAACCAAGTAGTTGGATCATTTAATTGTTTCTTCTTTAAATCTATCAAAAGACCAAAATTTTGTAAGAAGTCTGCTCCTATAATTGGTAGCGAAACATTTGCAATTAAAAAATCCCAAGAAAATTGACGACGCAAACCTAGACTTAATTCTAAACGCTTTGTTCTGTATACTGGAATTTTCGTTCCATTTGCTGCAAAAAGTTCTAAAAACTCTGCGCGTGTGGAAGAGGAACGTTGTGATACTGGAATGCAACTTACACAGCTCCCAGAATCAATTAAAAAATTTTGATTAGAAAAGCGATCAAAGACAAAGAGACGGGCATTTTGTTTGCTAGCTGAAAACCCGCCCATAAAGCTATTGCAGGTTTCCCTGAAGGGTGTAGTTGCATGGAGCATTGCATTTTTTTTTTGCCTTATCCTGAAAACGAGCATGATAAAAACACATGCCTGATGTACTATCATATGAGTTATCCCGAGGGCGGCTAGGAGATCGGGAAAAATTTTGTTTCTGGAATCTGTTTGTAGAGAAGTTACGAGATCGATTGAATGATAGCTTCTCGACTTTTTCTGTCAGGTTTTGCACTTGATCAGTGAGGGCTTTGATCTGATCAGTGACAGAGTTTTGACCAGAATTTGTTGCCAAAGAAAATACCGAGGAATCGCTTGTTACCTCATGAATTTTATCAGCAAGCATAGCGAGTTCCTGAAGTCTCTCTGATGAAGCAGAAAGAATATATTGCACTTGTTTAGGCAATCGTTGCATCCAAAGATTTTTAAGAATATCATCTGTCAACTGACCAGAGGAAAGCTCTCTCATTTCCCTTAACAAAAAACTTGTTTCTGGAATCTGTTTGTAGAGAAGTTACGAGATCGATTGAATGATAGCTTCTCGACTTTTTCTGTCAGGTTTTGCACTTGATCAGTGAGGGCTTTGATCTGATCAGTGACAGAGTTTTGACCAGAATTTGTTGCCAAAGTCTCTGATGAAGCAGAAAGAATAGATTGCACTTGTTTAGGCAATCGTTGCATCCAAAGATTTTTAAGAATATCATCTGTCAACTGACCAGAGGAAAGCTCTCTCATTTCCCTTAACAAAAAACTTGGTTTCTTATCCCCCAACGGCAAATCAGAAAGTAGTTTTTTAATCCGTTGACTATCGGATTCGGCGAATTCCGCTATTAAACGATTTTTAAGAGTGTTATATTTATCATTTGGTGGGGTGTTTAAAATAACATCCGAAAGGTGTGCTAGGATATCTGAATCTATAGTTGCTACTAATGCATTATATTTAGTATAATCAGATGTTATTCTGGATAGTTCAAAAGCAGATTCAACTTGTTTGAAATATAATGAAACATTATTTCGCCAGAAATTAGGGATTTCTTTGGCTACTGCAGCGGCTTGAGGCGGGTCCACATTGTGCACCCCCTCATCACCATTATTTCCTTGCATAGCGATAGTACAAATAGGAATTACTTAATACATAAAAACGTAAATATCAATAATACACAGAAATGATAAGCACATCAAATAAATGGAAACTGATAAAATGGTGTACCATAATGAGCAAGTAAATATATAAGTATAAAGTATAAATGAAAATAAAACTACCCTGGTATAATAACTCTAAATGCTTAATCGTAGTGAATAGAAACTTTGCGGGGTATTTCACCTTTCAAAACTCACTAATTTCACAAACAACGTGAAAAGAAAGATCACCAGCTTCGTATAAATACGTCGACATGAACACTGCACTGCGAAACAGATGGGGGAACGACGAAAGATGAGAGCTGCGGCGACGGAAACTGCTGCGACGGTGTCGGAAGAAGTGTTGTAAAGCGATTTGGTGAAACTTGAGATGACACTTGGGTTGGGTGGTCTCGGAGTGGAATCAGGCTTGGACGGAAGAGAGATCCATGATATTGTAGTTGAGCAGGGGGACGGAATTCGCTCTCCCAGGAGTGTTGATGTTGACAGCAGACCATAGTTTCCGTGGTGAATTTGGAATTAGCGCATTGCAGTTTCATAGGAGCAATGGCGGATCCAGCCAGGGGGCGCCCCCCCCCCCTCAGGTGGAATCTTTTTTTTTCACAATTTACAGAAATAAATAATAATAAAAATATTTTTTTCCCCCCAAGTTTTTTTCAATAAGTTCACGCAACAATTATATTTTAACCTTCATCTAATTTCCGAAAAAAAGCAAAAAAGCAAAAAAAAAAAAAAAAAAAAAAAAAGGCTTATTTTTGTACCAAGGTTCTATTTACAGCCTTCTCTCTTCCCATTCAAACGGATGTTGGAAGACTGCACAAGTCTTCAAACCTTCACCCTCTTGACCTTGAAGATATCTTGGACCCCTGATACCCGATCCCTTTTCTGTCGAGCGGGAGGAAGAGAATTTGACTCACATGCGTAATGTCCAACGCCAACCAGGGGAAAAAAAGAATAATAAGAGGTTGACTATTTGGGTTACCCCCGGAAATGGCCACCCCCATTCAACTGGACATGGTAATAGGCTAAACTTAAAACTCTTGAAAAAAGGAAGAGGAAGGTTATTTATTAACTGGGGGGGGGGGGGCATAAGAACTCGTCCAGCTCTAATTTCTGCTTCGGCTTGTAAATAAGCGTCATATTTTAATTTCGATTAACAATCCTCTTTTGCACCACACTGGAAAGGTATGCCAATTTTTTTTTTTACATAAAATAGACTTATAAACAATTTTGTATAAAGTATTATATGTGTAAAGTAGCACTACGGTAGCAGAATTAATTATTTAAAAATATATCGCTTTCAAAACCTGTATGAAATTAAACTAACGAATTAACAAAATAAATGTGTATGTTTTTTACGATAATTTGAAAAGTTTTGTACAAATATTTACCTGGACATGCTTTCAAATTCTGGTTTTTTTTTGTTTTTTTTTTATTTATTTTATTTTTATTATTGTAGAAGTAATGCAAGAAATATTGCACTTTATAAGTAATTATAACGCTTACGGCATATATATACATATTTTTAGAGAAGGCTAAGATTACTCTAATTTTATTCTAAGCCTATTCTTCTAAAACATATTTTTTATGAAACTTCTGATTCTTGTTCAAAAGTTTCACGAAAGAAGTAAAATGATATTGCAACTCAAAATGAAGTTCTTAAATTTTTTTAAATACAATGATCCTCCTGCAATCTCTCTTTTCCAGTTGTAATTGAAGAATTGGAACAAAATATTTCAGTATGGGGATGTTTTTTTTTAATTTGTCACCGGATTGATATAATTTACCTATTTTGTTTTCATTATTTAAAAAAAATGCCCAGTTTGCGATTATCCTAAAAAAACGCCGCTGGAACAGTGAAAATTGTTATATATTTTTCAATAAACACAACCTTATCCTTTCTGTTAAGTGCAACAGAGTAGAAACAGTCGTTGATGGGCGTTCGCCATTATCTCATTTCTACGGAGGTGGGAATGATTAGAACATCTTTAAAGGCATTTTTATAGCGATTTTAATCAAAATCGTTAAAACCATTTCTTGGTAATCACTGAGAAAGGTAATTTTTTCAATATCAGCTAATACTTAATGCAAAATGCAATTTTGACGAAAACCTTAATGCCAGGTCTCATGGCCATCAATAACCTGTACATAAAAATTGAACATCGCAGGTCAATCCGTTTGGGGAGTTATGCTGATAACTAACAGGCATAAACATTTTTTTGAACTCATCAGGTTCCAAAACGTGTAGAAATGCAATTAATTCGATTTTTTTTTGGACCAAATTCAATACTTTTATAAATTACGGGTAATTGAAAGTAAAAAAAAAAAAAAATATGGATGTATAAAATCGCACGTAATATATATATTAGTGTTGGTAAAATAGTACCTAAGACCATAAGAAAAACAAAAAAAATTGGTTCGTTGATCAAACTTGGCAAAAATGTTATATATTTGTCATGAAAATGAATATTCAAATGAGTTCATAAAAATATCTAGCAAAGAAGTGTTTTTTTTTGGGTATGGGGCAGGGTGTTTTGTGGTTGAAAAATTAATTTTGGAGCAATCTAGGCATGTGACACATGTTTTTAGAGAACTTTTTTTTATGCTGAATCGAATGAAAAAAGCAAAACGATATAACTAATCTAAAAAAAGTTGCAGTTCTTTTTATTAACGAAAACACATGTAAAATCCAAGGAAAGGTAAAATACGACATTAAAAAATAAAAAATTGGTCCGTTCATGAAACTTTGCATAAACGATTATAAAAATATTTAGCATAGAAGGGTGTTTTTTGAGGAGTGGAGTGAGAGGGGGGAGGGTTTTTTTTAAAACTGAAAAGTAATTTTGGTATAACCTGGGCATTTCACCTTACGCTAAGATATAGCAAGTCAGAAATGTGACGAAAGAGGGGGGGGGGGGGTCAATCAATGAATACGGATTATTTTGAAGTATATTTCTAGTACACTGCATAGATTTTTTTTTCTTTACCTCTTTAAATATTTAATTTCATCCTGGCCAAGACACAGGTGTTGCGCCCCCCCCCCCCTCAGGAAAATCCTAGATCCGCCACTGCATAGGAGACGGATTGAAAGAAATCTCCAAACCAAATGTAGGGTATTTCGCAACCAGAAGATGCGTCACGGGCAATGGTGCTATCGGATTTTGCCACACCATTCACGATAGATAACAGGAAAGTTCATTATCGGGGTTACCACTGCCGTGGTCTTGCGTGTTGGTAATGTAAGGGATACTTAACTAGATCCCCGGTAAAATGACTATCAGAAGGTTGTTTTCTTGTTATGAAATAGTGGATAAATCATGGGATGGATCTTGATAACAAAACAATTTAATTACACTATTTACGTGGCTACATTCTATTTCTAATAAACTAAATCATATTATGTGCAAGTGATAAGAAACTTCGTAGAGGAGCAATGAGGCCGCATGTCTGGTGCTCATGAATTTTCGTAGCCGAGTGTAAAACAGAGATGTTACTTTAACAAGAATCAATTTAGAATTGTTTGGTACCATTGGTTGGTTTGGTACCACGTGGGGTACGGATCTTTTATAATAGGATGGGAAAAATCTCAAGTTGGGTGGTATGGATGTCTTCTGGATGACCTGGAATGGAATGTCTTCTGAGAAAGGAACTCAAGAAAACACCATATGCTGATGATTGAGATTTCCCATTGCTATTGCCTTTGCGTGAATGCACCAGAACATGTCCGCCACAACACCATACAGTCGCTATTAATAAAAGTGTTATCGTAAAAATTGACAAATGGAATGACATGATGTCTTTTTAAAAGTACCATGGATCTCAGTAATATATGCAGCCAAACCTTTAGTTTTTCAAAAAACATTTTAATGATCAAGAACATAGATCACATATAAAAGATATCAGCTAGGAATACAAATCTTCGGAAGATACTAGTGGAATATCTTTAAAAGAGGAAAATAATTTTCCTCTTACATGATTCAGAATTTCTGATTGCTTAAATGATAGATTTATTAAAAATATTAAATAAAAATACATGCAATAGATAAAAATTCAGTCAATTATGATCTGTAAAGGTTAATCGCCATTCTTCTAAGTGTAGATAATTACTGTTGAAAAGATATCTTCTCATCTGACTCTGAAGCATTATGAAATCAAATATTTCATTCATTACATTAGCTCATAATAAATCAAAGCTTCTTAAATCTAAACTATAAAAATATAAAGTTGAACAACACCTCTAATTTAGGGTTTGAGCGATGAGGTATAGAATTATGTATAACTTCAGCCGTTCACGATAAATAAAAAAAAAAGCACAGGTCTTGTCTCATCAAGACAATGTATTGTCTTTTTCAAATTGAATAGACACGTCAATAATCGCGAAGCAAAACATCGCATGTTTCCGAGTTGTCTGGTTAGAATTTTCGGGATTTTCTCCTATGCGAGGCACAAATCTGAGGCAGATTCCCCCTCGAACGTATGTTATTGTATATTGAATATTTCTTTAAAAAAAATAACCATATCTATTTTCCATTACGGGTAAGGTATTAGAATAACAAAAACACGCATAATAACAATCATTCTCTATTTGTACACAAGGATAAGTTTTACCCTTTTTCCTCCGATACAATCACATGATAAAAGCGTACTGTACTGATTTGTACACTGCTCCTTTTAAGAATTGACCCTTGGGTTACTCATGCCTCGAAGCAGCCAATTAACTCACATGGATTAATTCTAACGGCAGATTATTTGGAACTGCCCTAACAAGTAAAATACTTATCATTTACAAACTTAATTCAATTTTATTTTATTTTTCTTCACATTTTACAGAGAGTCTTTCAATATTTTTAATTACATTTTTTTCAGCAGTTGACTAATTTTCCGCTGATCAATAGTTAAAATCAATTACCCAGATTGCTTTTCACATATTCTTTCCCATTTGTCAATATGTTCATAAAACGAATCGAAAGAGTTTCTTCTTTCAAGAGAGTAATATGTAATTTCGATATCGATGTAATTTACTTTTCTTGCTACTTTTGCGTATACCAGATTAATTTTTTTTTTAAGAAAGTATTCTGAAAGGTATATCAAAAGAAATTCCTATAAAACAATACTCTTATTTGAAAGCTGGACTTACTTTTTTCCTAAAATTGCTGTTCACTAAATTAATTGATTTAATCGAAGTCTAAGAAATTTATAATCCAATTTTTTTCAGGAAATACCATCTCTTGCCATTTTCTGAGGAATCGACACATGATTCACAATGCAAATATTTGCGATTGTACTTTTTTATGGAATCCTTTAAAAAACTAAATTTAGATGTTTCGTAAAATTAACTATATATTTACATATCCATAAAAAATATCCTTAACCTTAAAAGCACTTTCATGCAGAAATCTAATTACATTTTTAAATACAAGTGGACTCTAAAAGTTCCTAGGGTTTGAAAGATCAGTTATATCAAGATAAAGCTTCAGTAGCTGGAAGCTAAAGTAGCAAAAATATTTTGTTTAAAAAGAATGCCGGTAAAACTTTCTTATGTAACTTAATGAGAGGAATTAAATCTGACAATAACATAAGTGAGAAAGTATGTAATGTGACTTTTTCGAAAAAGGTACTTTTATGAAGTTATTAAAAGCCATTCTCTTATTAGATAAAAACAATATTTGTTTGTTTCTAGATAATTGCAGACAACTTTTAGAATTATAAATTATTAAATTATACAAAAAGCTGAAAATATTTGTTGACAATTTTCTCAAGCGAACCGTTTATAACGAAACAATTTCATATGATATACGTTTTCATTTTTTAAAAAATAAAGTGGTAACGTAATCTTGAATAAATTTTTTCATTCATTTTTTATTTAAAAGCAACCATTTCTGAATGCAACAAGATAAATTACAAAACCATTCGTGTTTCCTTTCCTAGTTCTTAAATACTTATTTTTATTACTAGCATGATAGCGATATAAAATATGCCCTTCTATTTTAGGTGATCACACATAAACAGTATTCATTTAAAATGTTTACATGACTCCTATCAATGAATATTAGATCGATACCTAATAAAAAAAGATCAGCACGGGCCATCATCGTCGCGTTATTCGTGCATTATATTCAAGAAACATTTGTTTTGCATGTGAGCTACATTTGAACACATTATTTTTATGCACTGCTAAGTTTCAAAAATTTTTAATATGATTAAAGGGCATTAAATTTTTCACGAGCTTGCAGTGCTAATAAAGCTGGTTGAGCAGTCTTTATTTGTAAAAAAATAATTTTAATGTTATCCCAGACAAGTATCAAGATATTTAACGAAACTTCAATTCATACTCTAACAATAATTTTCATACTTAACTATGGAAAAATATAAGCTCCTATTTTAATGTGTTTCTTTTATTAATTAGGAAAAAATTTTCTTCATAATATACACTACCCATCTATTTATTCATCAAAAAGTTGATGTTAGATTTTTATCCAGGCAACTTTAGTTAATTGTAAAGTAACCAACTTGATGTATGCTTATTAATATTATTAAACAATAAGTTGCATACTTCACATTATATATTTTTTTAATAAAATATTTAACTTTACAATAATTTTCTAGCTTATTACAAACTCAATCAATGCTATTAAAAATTTATTTTTTTATTTATTCATTTTTTTGCTACATTTTCCGTTTTAATATTAGTAATTAAAAATATACTCGAACTTTTAATTGCAAATACATATATTCACATTACGTATCAAAATTAAAAACCGTGACCACATAACAACCAACAAAATAATTATTTCAGTAAGAAAATAAGAAAATGACCAAAAACTAAATTATTATTTAACATCAACTCATTAAAACCAGCACAAAATCTGCTATTTTTTTTTTTCTTAAATGCACTCGAAAAATATTTATCCAGCCATACACCGATAAATTTATTCAATGACACCAAACTAAATTATTTATGCAGAAACCTATAAATCCCATTTAATTTTCTTGTGATATTTATATAGCTGTATCTAAATACCTAAAAAGAAATAGGTTTGCTTGTTGCGATTTATTTCAGTCTTTCATGAACTTAGAATTCACTTTATAAGGGTTGGCATTTTTGGCAAAACAAACTATATCTACAAATCATCGTTAAATGTTACAGTACTTATCAGAATCATCTTATAAAGCATTATATGAAATAAGATATCACATTAATCAATCTGGAGTAAGATAAGGTGATACAATTAAAATGATAAAGGAGACAGATTCCTTCCACTATTTAAACTTTTAGTGATACCTGACAGTAAAATAGTCGCAATTTTGCAGTTTGTAAAAAAACCCTCACTTTTGGCAATTTTTGACGTTCTATTACCGCTACTGGTTGTAAACGTTCAAATCAAGAAAGAAAACTATTATCTGTGTCTTTAAAACAAAAAATATACAAATATGCGTAATCAATAGCTAACAGCACAGACAATTTTTAATTACTCAGTCAAGAAACAGTTTCCCCAAATTTTAATAAAACATATTGATTTCAATTAGAGTGAATGATATTTATCTATTGTTCTTCGCATTAAAATACGTTAAAATACTGCCTGAAAAGCGTCTGAAAACCCATTCATACACTAGCTGTAAATACTTTAAATAAAAGCATATGGGAATTTCTATCCAGGAATTGGGAGAGTAATTAAACAAATGACATTAATATCATCTGTTTAATAATGATATAAAAGAATTCAGGAATGATTTTCACTGCATCATGAGACAATATGTCAGTGTATTTTTTACGGTTTTGTGTGTAAAGCTTGATATATAAATTTTGAAGTACTGGTGAATTGTTTTAACCATAAAGCAATAAATTTACCATGACTTTTTCAGTTGCTGATATATACTTTTAGTTATAGATTAAAAACTTTTAGTCTCATCTGAAACATCAAAATCAATCGACTGATTCATTTTATCTGGAATTTTTTTTTTTTTACTCTAGTGTCAATAATAAAGTAACAATTTCAAATAAATTGCACACTTAGTTTTTAACTGGAATAAATTATAGGTATAGGTTTTCACGATTTACTAAATCATGGGAAAACTGGTTATAACATTTGTTTGAGGATCCTCAATTATTAAAATAAAGAATATCTTCATATTGACATTTATGGCCTTAAGCTAAAGTTTGGACTTAAAGGTAAAGAAAAATCATATTTTATGATCAACAACAAATTAAGAAAATTGGTATTGCATTAAGAAATTTGTCTCTATTCATTATATTAAAAATTTGTTTAAAAATGATCTAAAGCTCTAAATTTTATAAAAGACACAAAATAAATCGAATGTAACGGGATTTTAGCTGGAAAAAAAATGACCAAACACAAAAAATTCATTTATGCAGTTAGTCCAAGAATTAACTTTTGAAGTATTTTTCACCATCTTTGGGAATATACGGGAATTTTAAATTTTATTCACTGCAACATTGCATTATTACTCATCATAAAGATATGTGAATGTTACATAATGGATATTATTTTTTTCAACTCCTTCCTATTAAAAAAAATAGTCTATACCTGCGCCCAAAAATGCGCGCAAATACTTCAAAATAATGTCTTATGTATGCAATAGAAACTTTGTTAGTTAAATAAAAAATAGTTAAGTACTCGCAAATTTGCTTTGTATTTATCGAAAAAATTTTATTCTTCTTCTAAATAATTGATTGTTCATTTGAAAACTTAATTTTTTTATTTATTTTTTTTACTTTTTTTTAACTTTTTTTTTTAAATCATATTGTTACGAATTTTTGTATATTTGTAAATATTTCGTAGTGTTAATTTTGTAAATAGTAATTTATGTACATTTCGCATAAGGCAGTGCAATAGTTCGTCGTTAGTTTGGTTTCCCTGCAGTGAGCATCTCAATGCTTGATAACGGGTTTTACAGAGGTAACTCTGGGAAGCGAGTTTCAAGGGGCAGGGCATTTAACATTATGGTAATAGGAATCTCACGGAATTGGCGAGATAGAGCCAAGTTGGCGACGGTTTTGACGACTAATTTTTGTCGCCAAATTTGGCGAGAAATCGCCAAATGTCGCCAAACTTGGCGACCATTTGGCGACATTTTCGGTACATGTACATGTATAGGACTTTTCGACTACGATCTGGAAAGTTCTCCAAATTTCTCTCCCTGGAAAGTTCGTGAAGATTCACCACTTCTATATAAGGACGGCCGTGAGTAGGGTTAGTAGTTCTTGGATTTTGAGTCACTGAATTAGTTGACTGGAGATACTGAGCGAACTGTATTGCATTGTCTTTTGCGGCGATTTAGCAGTTATTGTCAAGTTTGTAACTGCTGTTTTGAGCTCTATTGAGGTGAAAAGAGCTGTATTGTGTCTACTAGAACGAGATGTTCTGGAGCTGTAAGAGAACTGTGAAGAGTTATTTTGGAATAAATTTCTGCAAGTGTTGATCTGCTTTGGCTTCAAATCTTTCGAATCCGTCCCACGCAACAACTGGTGTCAGAAGTGGGATTTGATGCCGATTACCAGAGCAATGGCGGAACAAGATGAAAAGTTTCAACAGCTTTTTGCTTTCATGCAAGAGATGGAGAAGAAAATGTCCAAGGGGCAGGAAGAGATGAAGAAAGGCCAAGACGAAATGAAAGCGGGCCAAGAGGAAATGCAAAAGAATATGTCTGCTATCTCTGCCGGACAGGAGGAATTAAAGAATCATATTTTAGCAACTATGGAAGAAAGGGTGAAGCAAATCGAAGACAAATTTGAATAGAAATTCGAGAATGTCGAAAAGAAATGCAATAGTTTAGAAGGAAAAGTCGAGAATGTATAATTCAAGTTTAATGATTTGGAGAGAAAGATAGAGATTCTGAAAAAGAAGAATTTAGAAGAAAATTTGTGTGAGATAGAAGGGGAAAAGATAGACCAAATGTTAGAGAAGAGACTGTCGAGCAGAACTCTTTCGGAATATTTGAAATGTGTACCATTCACCTCCAGACCTTCAATCAAGCTTTCGACTTACGATGGAAAATCTTCCTGGCAAGTGTATAAAACTCAATTCACAATTGTCACCAACGCCAACGGATGGGACTCCGTGACAAAAGCCTGCCAGTTAGCTGCATCTCTGCGAGCTGAAGCTGCAGATATACTACAAACGCTTTCCGAAGAGCAACGCTTAGACTTCAACGCACTCTCAAGTGCATTAGAACTACGGTTTGGCGAAAAATGTTTGAAAGACTACAGCAGGCTGCAGTTGAAATCTCGCCAACAGAAGGCTACCGAAACACTCCAGGAGCTCGCCACGGATGTTGAGAGGCTCTCCCATCTCGCCTTTTCAGACTGCCCTGCTGAAATAAGAGAAATCCTGTCTCTACAGTACTTCATTGATGGCATCAGGGACGTAGAGATACAGAAGGCCCTACGAATGTCAGATGTCAAGGATTTAAAAAGTGCTTTAGTATATGCCATGAAGTACGAGGCAGCCCAGCAAGCAACTCGTAGAGAACGCCATCCTATCAGGACTGCAACTATACAGGAGCCAGAACACCTAATTGCTGCTCGTCTGGATGAATTGCAAAGACAAGTCAGTAACTTGAGACGAAATACTCCTGTTGAAAGATTCGATTAAATACTATGGATTTAATATTGAGAAAACACTTTATTTGCTGATATTTACATGAAGTTTCGTAACCCTTCTTAAAATTCATAGAACGACAGCGCAAAGTCAAAAACCATATCGAGTGGAGTTGAGTAATACGAGTTGGAGCTGGTAATACGTAAACATACTCCCACCTTGCAATTGATAAGGTCTCTGGAAATTGCAACAAATATCACAAATCAAGTCTATTGGGAATTTTAACACGTCGACCAGTTCTTGTGACAACATCTGGGACTACTTGAATTGAAGAATCATCATCTTCAGGGAATCTGGACAATCTGAATTTGCAGAGAGCAAAGGCTTTGTTTTTTCATCCCTTTGCTGCGCAATGAATGGTAATCTTTTAGAACAGCTGATTTGTGAGGAATAAAGTATCTGAAAAGGTCTCAATAATTTCTCTCCGTTCGCTTTTCTCACTTTGGCGACTCTTGAGTGTCCATCTGCTCCAGGGAGGACTTCAATTATGATTCCTAACAGCCAGTTTATGCCTTTTCCTTTTCCAAATAATTTGAAGTAATACTTTTGGAATCAATGAGACGGGACATGTCATCCCAATAGGGTCGAATAGTCTATGGGCAGTAGACAACACAATCCTTTTAGTTATCTTTCCTTCTGGAATTTCAACAATACTGTTGCAGAAAAGTTCGTCGCATTCGGTATCCCAAGTGAGACCCAGAATTGGAATAACTCTCTTGTGTGCCTCTTCTACAATTTTTTCAGAAGCAACCCACCCTCGTAGTTCAAATTGTGCCGAAGCCATCAACTCCTTAGCTTCAGAAATAAATTTCGCAGCCTCTTCCTTAGTTTCTAAACTTGTGACACAATTGTCAACATAAAACGATTTTTGAAGATGACGAGCGATTTTCTTCCTTTCATCTGAAACGTTTTCTAGATGGTGGGCTATAGTTGCTCCTAATAAGAATGGACTGGTAGAAGCCCCAAACACTACTCTACAGTGTCGAAGAGTAATAAGTTCTTCTTGTTTTGAAAACTCTTTCCACCATAAAAATTTGAAAAAATTTCTATCCTTTGGATTCAGACTAATCTGTAAAAATGCTCTTTTAATGTCTGAGGTTATGCCAATTGCATTTTTTCGAAATTGCATTATCAAATTTGGCACCAACTCTAATAAATTTGGGCCTTTTTCCAAACAATTATTCAGGGAATTTCCTTTGGAATCCTTTGCCGAGGCATCGAAAACTGGACGAATTTTCGTTGTTGTATCACCAGTTTTGATTACAGTATGATGTGGTAAATAGTGTCCTTTATTGTCATCTTTTTCTACAATCTCAATGACTCCATCTTGAATCCACTCGTTAAACACATCATTATATTCATTTATATGTCCAGACCGAATAAGATTTTTAGTAGTTGACATTAACCGTTTATTGGCCAAATCTTTGTCGAGCTCTAACTCTGGACGTCCACTTTTCAACGGCAAACATACTTCATACCTTTCGTCTTCGTTTCTTTTAATAGTTGTACGGAAAAATTCTACAGTTTCTTCATCCTTTATCTGTCTTGACTTGACTTCTACCGGATCTCTTATACCCAGGACATCTAGGTTCCATAATTCCGTCAAATCCAAATTGGTAGCATAAGTGATACTCTCCAAAGATTTAGAGTAGTGTGTTTGTTTACCTTGAAGTGTCCATCCAAGTTTTGTTTTAATAGCAATTAGATTCTTGTCAAGGGGTTCAATTATTCCCGTCAATAACGCACCAAGATAATCTGCTCCTATTAGTAAGCCTATTTCAGGTACATCTTCACCTGTATCATTTAAAATAATATTTTTTTCTTTTCAAAAGGGGATAAATATTAGGATCCTGCACCCGTGGAATAGCACCACAAATTTTCCTTTCATCCAAAACGGAAATATCAGGCATAAAATTCGAACACAAGCTTTGCAATGTAATATCATAGACATTGTGGAATTCTTGTTTAGTTTCGTTGCCCCCGAAAAGTCCATGGCTCAATAATTCGTGATCTACTGGTTTCAAGCCTAATTCCTCAGCAATGTCTCTCCTTATGAAAGATCGCTGCGCACCAATGTCAAACAATCCTCGGACGATCCTGGACCTGTCATTATTGACGATTTTCACTAATACAGTTAACAATAAGGTTGAGGAATTCTTCGGTGACAGGAGAACCTTTCATTCTGATTCAGGTGGTTTATCTTGCTTTGCTGGATTTATATTGGGGCATATTATACTATGATGTTTTTTCTTGCATAAGATGCACTTCATATAGGTTTTGCAAACCTTCGAATTGTGACCTGGTTTTAAACAGACGAAACACGCACCCTTCCTTTTCAGTGCTTCTTTTTTCTCCTCCAGCGACATGTCAACAGCCTTAAAGCATTCTGATGCACTAAGAAAGGACTTATTACAGAATACGCATTGCTTGTCATTTTTCTCTAACTTATTCCTTTCACTAGATACAATGCAAGCAGCAGTAGGAATTTTATCTTTCAGTTTAAACCTTTGAAATTCTTGAGTTTTTCCGAAACCTGATCGAGCAAGCTGTAGCCTCTCATCACTTCCGATCGAAGAAATTCTAACAAGTTTCCCAAAATATTTTCCTTATCTTTATTTTCAACTCTACTACGAGTTCGTTCCCACTCCTTGATGAGATCTTCGGGTAGGGCAGATTCTACTAAAGGATATAACATCGCTTCGTACTTGTCAGACGTCACACAAAAAGTCTCAAGTGCTCGTAGTTGAGTTTCTAATTTATCGTAAAGAATACGCAAAGTAAAAATTTTCCCACTCTTTGCTTGAGTTAAAACAAGATTTACAAGTTCACGAACATAAATTTGGATTAACAGCTCATCTTTAGCAAAACGTGACTTCAGTTGTTCAATAGCTTTATAATAATTTGTACCGGATGGTGGAAAACTTTCTACCAAATCTCTTGCCGAAGAACCAATTTCTGTTGCTTGCAGAAGATATTGAAATTTGTCACCTGAGTCGATACTATCATCTTCATGAATTTTGTTGAACTGTCCCCAGAATCCAAGCCAATGCTTGATATCACCGTCGAAACGTTTTAACTTCAACTTAGGAAGACGAAAATTTCGCTTTGTTTCATTTATAGCGCCCGAAAATTCATTTCCTTCAGTTGGCGACAAAATTAATTCAACCTTTGTTTCCATAGCAATCCATTGATCACGATACTTTCCGTTAAATCAATGTCACTAGAAAATTCATATTCATCAAAAGTTTCCATTTCTAACCACACCACTTTTAATTTTTCATCTAATTGAAATAATCGGTTAGCTTTGTCCTTCAAAATATTGAATACAGGTATCAATTCATTCTTACTTACGGCTTCTGTCTTCATAACGGTTTCCACTCCTTTCAATGACATCGTAAATAATCGCCGGAGTTGCGTTCTCTCTCGTTTTAAACTATCCATAGTCCTGTCATGGACGCCACTTGTTGAAAGATTCGATTAAATACTATGGATTTAATGTTGAGAAAACACTTTATTTGCTGATATTTACATGAAGTTTCGTAACCCGTCTATAAATTCATGGAACGACAGCGCAAAGTCAAAAACCATATCGAGTGGAGTTGAGTAATACGAGTTGGAGCTGGTAATACGTAAACAACTCCGGAAAAGAAGCAAAGCCTGAAGTGCTGGAACTGTGGAGGCGAGGGCCACATACGGAGAAACTGCCGATCCCGCCAAAACACTGGAGCTAAGACCACTCCCAGAAGGAAGGAGGAAAACTAAATTCTGGCCATCTCGCGGGGCGGAGGTTGCCAGTTGTTGAGAAGCCCCATCTTAGAGCTCTACGAATTTCTGCAATGAGTGGCGGCAGTAATGGACTCTTCGTCATGGGACACGTAAATGGAGTTCCCTGCGATATGATCATCGATACTGGAGCCAATGTGACCATCATCCGGAAAGATTTGGCTCAACAACTGGATGGAAGACTAATCTGGACGCCGCCCTGCGTTACCCTCCAAACTGTGTCCGGCGATAAAATCAACATCCATGGAAAAATGAACATCAACATCACGTTCGGGAATGCTTCTAATCATCACACGGCATATGTGGCAGACATTATGGACACTTGTATACTCGGACTGGACTTTTTAAGGAAATATAATTTTTCCTTAGACTTTAAAAACAATGAGCTGCATTCAGTTTCTGATAGACATAGCGTTATTTGGAATCAAAGATAGTGAAGTTAAATCCGTACATCAAATAATTGCTGAAAATGACATCACATTACCCGCAAGAACAGAATTATTACTTCCTGGATACATAGCTGAAGATAAAAGTTTCCGATATGGCATAATGGAATACCCTGAAAATCACAACAGCCCCAAAGGAGTACTGGTAGCTTCAACTCTCGTCGACCTTCCAAGGACTGTCATACCTGTGAGGGTCGCCAATGTGAATGATAAAGCGAAAGTCATAAAGAAAGGTGAAGTGTTAGCCAACTGTACTCCAGTAACTTGCATAAATCGAATTACCAATCCTCCAGTCACTGTATCTTCAGAGAACTTAACATCAGAGCTTCTGCAAAATGCACCGTTAAACAACGTAGAAAGAAATGCTGCACAACTGGTCATCCAAGAATTCCAAGATGTCTTTTCCCGCACAACTTCGGATGTCGGACGATCAAGTTTGACGCAGCATAGAATTGATACAGGAGATCACCTACCTATCAAGCAACACCCAAGACGGCTACCGTTTGCTAAACAGGAAGAGGTAGGAAGTCTTCTAAAAGAAATGCAAGATAGCGACGTGATTGAAACTTCAGCCAGCCCTTGGGCATCTCCCATCGTCCTGGTTCGGAAGAAGGATGGATCAACCAGATTTTGCGTCGATTATCGGAGGTTGAATGATGTCACGAAGAAGGACAGCTATCCTTTTCCTAGAATTGATGACACTCTGGACATTCTTTCTGGAAACAAGTGGTTTTCGACACTAGACTTAAAGAGTGGATATTGGCAAGTTGAGATACACCCTGATGATAAAGAGAAGACAGTATTCACAACCGGGCAAGGACTTTGGCAGTTCAAGGTGATGCCTTTTGGATTATGCAATGCTCCAGCAACATTCGAACGCCTCATGGAAACAGTGCTAAGAGGTCTTTCCTACGAAGCCTGTCTCGTTTACCTCGATGACATCATTATCGTGGGGCGAAGTTTCGAGGAACATCTTGAAAATTTTAGGAAGGTGCTGCGGAAATTAAAAGACGCCAACCTGAAGTTAAGTCCGGCCAAATGCAAGTTATTCCGACATGAAGTGACCTACCTCGGACATGTCATCTCTGGTGAGGGTGTACGCACAGATCCAGAAAAAGTGTCGGCAGTTAAAGAGTGGAGACGCCCCAAAGATGTACATCAATTGAGGAGTTTCCTGGGGCTTTGCACCTACTATAGACGATTCGTGAAGAACTTTTCTTACATCGCAAGACCCCTTCACAGACTGACAGAGAGCAAGCAGAAATTCTTGTGGACAAAAGACTGTGAGGATGAATTTGACCAACTGAAGGAGGCTTTAACATCCGCACCTATCCTGACGTATCCGCATCCCGATAAACAATTCATTCTTGACACGGATGCGAGCAACGAGAGTGTCGGTGCTGTTTTATCTCAGGAAATAGACGGCCAAGAACGAGTCGTAGCATATTGGAGTAAGTGCCTATCTAAACCGGAGAGGAATTACTGTGTCACCAGGAAAGAGTTGCTCGCCATAATTAAAGCCGTAGAGCATTTCCATCATTACGTCTACGGTAGGAAATTCCTGCTCCGTACTGATCATGCATCGTTGACCTGGCTTCTAAATTTCAAGAATCCTGAAGGTCATATAGCTAGATGGATAGAGAGACTCCAAGAGTATGACATCGATATCCGTCATCGGAAAGGATCATCACATGGAAACGCAGATGCCCTGTCTAGGAGACCCTGCCCAGAGAGCTGCCGATATTGTTCCAGAGTTGAAGCGAGTTACGGGCTGATCAATCAGGTAATACGCCAGGTTACATCTTCAACATCTTTGAATCCAGACCCGTGGAGTGCGGAGAAGTCAGAAAAGACCAATTGGGAGATCCTGACATCAAGCCTTTAATCGATTTAAAGGAGTCTTCGAATGCGACACCTACTTGGCAGGACATTTCCACCTTTAGTCCTACAACAAAGCAATATTGGGCCCTCTGGGACTCCCTCCATATTCGAAACGGCGTGCTGTACCGGAAGTTTGAATCTGATGATGGAAAGACATCCCGATGGCAACTATTACTTCCAAGATCCCGAGTCCCAGACGTTCTTAAAGAACTTCATAGTAGTCCAACTGGAGGCCACTTCGGAGTAATGAAGACATTGCAAAGAGTTCGATAGCGGTTCTACTGGAGTAAGGCGAGGGCTGACGTGGAGAAGTGGTGCAGATCATGTGATGCCTGTGCAGTCCGAAAAGGACCGAAGAAACGCAGTCGTGGAAAACTACAACGTTACAACGTGGGAACTCCTTTTGAACGGATTGCGTTTGACATCTTGGGACCACTACCACGATCTGCTGACGGCAACAGATACATCCTTGTTGTTATGGATTATTTTACGAAGTGGCCTGAAGCGTATCCTATCCCTGATCAAGAGGCGACCACCGTTGCAGAGGTAATGGTTCAGAGCTGGATTTCCAGATTTGGAGTGCCGTTACAGTTACACTCTGATCAAGGAAGAAATTTTACCTCTGCTGTAATTAAAGGACTTTGTGATCTACTTAGCTCTGACAAAACACAGACGACCCCTTTACACCCACAGTCGGATGGCATGGTGGAGAGGTTTAACAGAACCATCCTCAATAACCTCTCACTGATGGTTTCAAGAAACCAACAGGACTGGGATCAGAAGTTACCTTTGTTTCTTCTGGCCTATCGCAGCGCTATCCACGAGACTATCGGCTATTCCCCATCCCAGATGCTCTTCAGTCGTAACCTTCGTCTGCCTTGCGATCTGTTGTTTGGCCGCCCTCCGGATGCACCTTCATCGCCAGAGGAATACGTCGAGGATCTTCAGGCACGGTTTGAAGATGTGCACAATTTTGCCCGAGAGCGAATCCACTTGGCGACGGATAAGATGAAGACCAGATACGACACGAAGGCTACAGGACATCAATTCCACGAAGGTGACAAGGTTTGGTTCTGGAACTCGAAACGACAAAAAGGACTCTCTCCGAAACTTCAGTCTCACTGGGATGGTCCTTACTCAGTCCTCAACCGGCTGAATGATGTCTTGGTCCGAATACGTAAGTCACCAAATTCTAAACCTAGAGTCGTTCATTACGACAGGTTAGCCCCTTACTATGGCCATAGTTTGTAATACCCATAGTGTGTAATCCCCATAGTTTGTAATCCCCCTAATGTATAAAGTGTACATAGTTATTAAGACCATGGTCATATGCGTATATAAATTTTTAAGTTTATTGTTTATTTAATTGTTTATTTAATTATTTATTTATTTATTCAGTAATGTTTCTGTCTTTAAATTAGTAAGTTTTATAGTTTAGTTATGAACACAGAGTGTTTGCTATTGCATTGAAAGTGAGCCTTCTTTCCGCGAACTGTACTGCCCGGGACGTGCAGTCCTTGGGAGGGAGGCAATGATATGAATTTTTGTATATTTGTAAATATTTCGTAGTGTTAATTTTGTAAATAGTAATTTATGTACATTTCGCATAAGGCAGTGCAATAGTTCGTCGTTAGTTTGGTTTCCCTGCAGTGAGCATCTCAATGCTTGATAACGATTTTTACAGAGGTAACTCTGGGAAGCGAATTTTAAGGGGCAGGGCATTTAACATTATGGTAATGGGAATCTCGCCAAGTTGGCGATAGAGCCAAGTTGGCGACGGTTTTGGCGACTAATTTTTGTCGCCAAACTTGGCGACCATTTGGCGACATTTTCGGTACATGTATAGGACTTTTCGATTACGATCTGGATACGACTGCTCTATTGAGGTGAAAAGAGCTGTATTGTGTCTACTAGAACGAGAAGTTCTGGAGCAGTAAGAGAACTGTGAAGAGTTATTTTGGAATAAATTTCTGCAAGTGTTGATCTGCTTTGGCTTCAAATCTTTCGAACCCGTCTCACGCAACCATATAATTAAAGAAAATTATGCATTTGATTATTTTGCAACAATGAATATTTAATAAACTATACTCTATTTCGTAAAACATTTTACTGTAATAGAATTAAATATAATAACTTCATAATTGTTTAACATATCAAGTTTTACATTTATATATCTTATGCACAGGTCTATGTTTAGGACTGTTATGTTCATAATTAAACTGCACCCATACTTTTCAAAGTTGTATAGTTAACATGTAATGTTGCATGTGTATCAAATAAAAGACAATAAACTTAAGAGTCAGAAAAAGATGAAAAAGGAAAATAATGTTTAGTTAATTTTATACAACAGATATAATAAAAAAAACAAAAAAAAAAAAAACAGAACATCCTAATTCAAGGAAGCACCAACAAAACAAGAAAAGGATTTATTTATTTTTCCCTTCGTTAACTTTCAATTCGAAATCGAAACAATCATGGGCACCCCTAGGAAGGTGCAAGGGGGTGCACTTGCAACCCCCTGGCTTTTGAAAATTAAATTAAAATTGGCAAAAATAGTGTAAATTCTAAGGGGGCAAAAGCACATATGTCATTTTGAAACTGTAGTTCCATTTTACAATGAATTTTTTTCAACTTTATTTTATGACTCCTGTTTATTTCTTATTTCGTTTTTCATCACTGAGTGTTGCTATTGCAAGCATTGATCATTGCGAGTAGATTTTAAAGCGCCAGTTGTTTAGAAATATAGAGTATTGGAAATTGAGTACATCAAATGAGATAAAAGACTTTGATGTTTCATTTTTAATTTTTTTTTTTTTTTATTATTTTTTTTTAATTTTTTTTTTTTTAATTATTTATCTAACTTGGAAGAAACAAAATATTAAAATTCTGTATTTTTAATCTTTGATATTAACCTCAGGGTATGCTTCCTGTGGAGATTATGGTAAATCCTATGGGTGAATCACAACAATCTGACTCATCCATTCTGACAGCTAATTGCAAATTATTACTCTTTTTTAAACAAAATGACTGAGCTCAAAATGGAAAAAGATACATAACTGCAACATCGAACAGTTTTTTTGTTGTTGTTTTTTTTCCCCAAATAATTTCAGAGGTTTGTTTTATTTATTAACAAAGGATTGTCTTCTAGCTCCGTAATTTCTGTTTAGTTGGTATAAATTTAGATTTGGTTATTTATTACTCTGAGCTACATTATAATACTTCAGTCAAAGTCAATAGGAACTAGCGCATGAACTGATAACATTCGTTTCAGTATTTATTGCTTATAAATTATTGGTTTTTCTTGCCATTTTCGTTGGATGATTTTCTCTGCTGACTGCTAAGTAAACAAAATGTATAATTGTTTTTAGTTAATTACAAGTTGCATTACACAATTCAAAATTGGATTTCCTGTTTTTTAGTATTCCTAAGTTGCTGAGCATAAAAGTACTTTTTTTCTTATTTTGACGAAAAAATTGAGTAGGTAGAGGGCTCGAAAAATAATTAGTGTGAGAACCCCAACCAACTACGTTATGTCATGGGCGTGGATACGTCCGGTAAGAACAAACACAAATTCAATTTAGAGGAATTGTTTTTACTCGAGGACAGGCGACAAGGCAATTACACAAGAAAGATATAAGGTTTTTACCGAAAGCAGTCATACATACATTAAACTATTGATAATAATATATTTTTCTGATAGAGATTACTGTTTGATGCTGTATTTCCTTTTCGAGAATTTTCTGGCGATTTTCTTAAACTTTAGATTTGATGATTTTGTAATGGGCTGTTGGCGATTTCAGCCATTTAAGAGTTGTCAGCTATGGCTTCGAACTTATTTGTTCATTTATGTGTGGTCAGAAAATTTGCGTATGGCTAATTAACCCAATTACCATAATTCAATCGGGCTGAAACTTGACACAGATTCGTGGTCGATGAGAACGTATTCTATCACATTTTTGGGTTTGCCACAAAAATGCCGTTTTTGCACACATTACTATATTACCACTTCGTAGGTCTAATTAACTCGCTTGCTGTCATCCAATCGAGTTAAAACTTAGTAGAGAGTTTCTTTGTGGATGACAATCAGTACAATTAAGTTCAAATCAAACAAAACAATTTGTAAATAGTTAAATGGATGATTACTTCGTAGTAGTCAAAAACTATGAAAACTCGATTTGAGCTTAATAACTTACAATTGCACCTAAAAATTGATAATGCATAGTATAGGGGATTTATATTAAAAACTTTATTTTTAATAAGTTATATTTTGTGATTTCCGGTTCTGTTCCAAACACTATCTTTTGAATACCACGAGAACTACTTAAAAGATAAAAAACAAAAAAATAAGATAAACTTTAATTATTAATATTATTATTTATTTAATCCATTTTATTTTCATGCACAAGATTTTTTTTAACATGATTGCGTTGGTTTCCAAATAAAATCTGCAGAGGAGAGGATTTCAAAAATATATACCGTGATTTTTTTTTTATTTTCAAAGTGAAAATTATTGCATAATTGTTAATTGACAATTCATTAGGAATCGCAATCCACATTTTTGAAAAATTAATGATTTAAACAAAATTCTATCAGTCTTGCACCCCCCTGCAGATAATCCTTTGGATGCCTGTGTAAACAAGTCCTAATAAAAAAATAAATGAATATATATATATATATATATATATATATATATATATATATATATATATATATATATATATATATATATATATATATATATATATATATATATATATATATATATATATATATATATATATATATACTTATATATATGGTACTTACCCACGATATATATATATATATATCTTTATTTTTTTCTTTTTTTTCCCCCTTCTCAACTATATGTTTTAACATAGAATCTAAACGGAAGGAAACTTTTTACGTTGATCGAATATATAACACCTCAGTGCAATATTACAGTTATATCATATAACATATATCATTTAACATTGATATCTTTCTGTCCATTTATATCAGCTATGTCGGTTTTCATCAACAACTTCCCGACAATTTATGGCAGTATCTTTTTCTGGACCTCATTCGGACATATCTATACCTTTCTACAAACCGACGTACTTTTGCCTTTTATACATATTATTCCCTTCCTGTTATCATATTGCAATTGCACACATTTCCAAGCCCTAGTATCTTAATCAATCCATAAACATAAAATACTTTTCGACTTATTTATGGGATGCAGTAGGCTTATATTACAAATATGTTAACTTCAATACAGAGAAAAGTATAGAAAAAGATCAACTTTCTAAGCTCACAGAGAGTAAAAATATTTATAAAGTGTTTTATTGGATGGAATGGTATTTTGAGATCTTCTATTCATATTTTCCTTTAGTAATGGTACTTACCCACGAGAAGTAAACACCCAAGATAAATATTATTTATTTTTTTTTTTAAATTACAATAATACTATAGTTTTCAAATAAAAAGTTCCGGAAAGTGTTTTTGTTTTTTATATATTAAATATATCATATAACTCTCGATTTCTTCCTACGCAATCTGAGTATAAGTACCTTTTTGATAAATATTTTTACGAAATTCTAGAAAATATTTTCAATATTCTTAAGAAATCGGAACTCACTTAAAAAATTATAAATAGAAATTAGTTTTCTACGGTAATGTAATATTATTTACGCCATGTAGCCAAGCGTATCCTAATACAATAATGTTCTTTGAAATTATGATATTCAGAGTTTGGGGTGTTTTTTTAAGATTTTTCTAGGTTCTTTACTTTTTGAGACTGGAAATATGAACTCTCATATGTATCTAGGAGCATAATATGAGCCGAAAAAACCACTCGTTTTAATTTCCGTTGTATTAAATGTATTCATAACTCTATGATCACATTCTAATAGAAATGAGCTCTGAATGTGTTGAATTTTTAAGCTCTTTGTTCTAAAAAAGAAATTAAATTCCCTAAATTAAATTTCAAATTAAGTAATAAATACTATTTAATATTAAAATTGAAGTTGAATATCCACAATGCCTTTGTCAAAAGATATTTGGAAAAGCCCATATTTATATTTTCTGCATTACAAAAAATCTTCTTCAATAGTTAACTTCTGATTATTTACGCATTTCCTACACCTTCTTCACTAAAAAATGCAACCCACACAATCCCCTATAGATTCCCAGTGGTCAAGAATATGAGGCTCATAAGATTTTACCTTTTGAATTTTTTATTTCCTTTTCCAATATATAGTACTTTGCTATTGAATGTTTCAAAAATATCAATTCATACTATCAATTTACAGAAAAAGATTATACGATACCATTATTCATTCATAAAACCTTAATATTACTCAACGCTAATCTTAAATTCAAAGCTAAAATAGATTATAATTGACGTTATTTGTTTACTTATGAGTTTATAAAAAAAGCAATAGCTTTCTTAAAAACTATCTAGTAAAGAGTAAATGACAGTTTAAATTATATTATTATTACTATTATTACTATGTATATTTACTACTTTGAGTTTAGTCCCTTCCTTAACATTTGAAGAGCTTTACTAAATCAGGAAAAACAAAGATTTAAAGACGTGAAGGGTCCCTCTATCCCATGGTTGGTAGTGGCAGAGGAGTCCTGGTGGCTCCATTGCCCTTGCCTGTGATAGAGCCGAACAGACGTGCTGTCTAGATTTGCTAGCGGTCACCTGAGGAGTTCCTCCTATAGCCATGGTATTAAGTTTTTCCCGGTCTGTGCAAAGTGTGGAGTAGAGAGTGTGTCCGCGGAGCTCATCCTCACTTGTCTAAGCCTATCTAGGGAGACTTTTGAGAAGCATCCTTTGCTTGCCCTGGATTTGTTTAGGGTATGTGGGCTCATGGACGATGTCTAGCTGCCTCTAGACAGAGAGGGATTAGTAACAACCACATATTTACTACCAATTGGTAGTCATTTTAAAGTAAAAAAAAATCCTCACCTTCTATTGCATTTTTTTAATGAATTCAATTCTGCAATTTTGATAATTCTTTATGTAAAAAAAAAAAAAATACAGAGTAATACAATATGGTGCAATAAATTTTAATATCACTAAACACTTAAATAGAAGTATGATTCTCGGCATTTTTGCATATAATTTAAAATGTAGAATTACAATCGTATCAAGGTTGCCAAAGCTTTTCACTTAAAACATTAAAAATATTGAAGATTCACGAAAAGATAATTATAATCAAACAAGAGTCTGAACTATGTAAATTCTAACCATTGATAATTTAGTAGAATTTAATTTAAAATTAAAATCATTATCCCCTTCAGAATATGAATACTAAGCAATCAAATTAGACAGCTTCATTGACTTGATTTCAAATACAAATCAAAACGTTAAAATAGACAAAAGACAGAAGTATAAAGATAAATATTGATGCAAATTCCTTTTTATAATCTTCCTATTTATACATCAAGTTCATGTAGTTTTATATGTAAAAATAGAAGAAACACGAAACCTCTGTGGAAATTTCAGAGACTAAACATCTGATCTATCAAATACAGTTCTCGTAAAAATAACTTCTCTCCGATATTGAATATCATTCCCTTCCTATTTATTTCAAAACGCTTTTCTGGAGAAATAGAAATAAGTGAAGGAAAAAGAGGCATATGTTTGTGGTACATTCTTCAACTGCTAAGACTTCGAAACTAGGATTTAGATTACCATAAAATAAATGTCCTCGAATCTGATCCAAACTTGGAGCAGGATTACTAAAGTCAGCAAATTTAACTGCATTCTATCTTCTTAGAAAAACGAAAGTAAAAAATTGAGGAGGTTTATATAATGGTTTTAGTGGTATATAGTATTTGGATGATATTTTTAGAATGAAACTTTTTCTATAATCGTATAAAACAAGCACGAGACGTTATTATAACAAAAATATATATTAGACTACTCGATAAACGTAAGGAAGAATCTTTCAGATACCATGTGCATAAAAGCCTATCTGGACACAGAAAAAGTATTGAAGCTAATATGTCGAGGTTTAAAATTCTAACTTTTCAGCTAAATCCCATATCATACAAGCTGCAAGTCAATTGTGATAAGCGGTGTTTTATTACCTTATGAAAGCGTTCGCCACTAACTTTTAGAGGATGGCTGTATGACTTATGTTGGAGCATTTCGAGGGCCGGACACACCAATATATGTATCCTTTATTAATATTAAACTGAAAACAAATATTGTTTTTTTTTTTTTTTTTTTTTTTTTTAAACTACAATTAATATTTGATTTTTTTCAGATAATTGAAAATAACAATTTTCATTATTAGTAAATCAAAGAAATAAAAAGTTCGTACCGAAAAAATTGATTACTTTTTTTTTAATTTTTTTTTTTTTTTTTATTATTTTCTGAGGTGCCGGCGCACAGTGGGGCAGAAGGGATGAAAACCTGGCCAAAATTCACAAGTGTATTTATTAAAGCCAAATGTCGATAGTAAAATTTTTAATGAGTTTATAAAAATATACTACCACCAAATTTTGGTTTTATTGAAAAAAATTTAACCATTTTTTGGTAAAAATTGATATTTACATTGCGATATCTGAATTTTTTTTCTCCTAAATTTACTTACCAAAATTTAACTTTTAATTAAAGTTTTCTGTTAAAATAAATATAATATGTGCATTCATTAAAAATATTTTAATATTTGATAGCTTTTCTATTGCATTTTTCAGCAATTTACAAACAATACGTAACATAATTGCTTATAAAAATTTAAAATATAGACATTAAAATCAATTTCAATGTGCATTGTTATTTTCCTTCAAGCAGATTTATATAAATATTATACCGTAGGGTATCACTTATAAATTTCCAGTTACAGTTTTTAAGAATAAAATTTGTAGATAACATTGATATTGTAATGCATTTAACTCAAAACTTCGAATTAGGAAACAAACAACAATTTGTTTTATTCAATGGCCAAATCGTGTTTGAAGTTATACCTTGGTAAAACTATATGAATAAGTAAATTAGATGTTATAGACATACTGTGTCCACATTTATATAGGCATACTGTGTCACACATGTCATTTCTAAACTTCTCTTTGATGGATTTCTTGTTTTCATGAAACTTCTTTTTGTCCTCTCCCTGACGAACCTGCCATTTACAGATATTCAATCTGTAAGATATGTGAAGTAAGCATTCGAAAAATCTAATCCAAGCATGAAGTGGTGATAGTCCAAATCGGAATGTGTCTAAATCAACTTCTTGCTTTATAACTTTCGAATATTTGTTAAACTGTTTTAAAGTTAATCCACAAACATAGCACCTCTGTTGTGAAGCAGCAGATGTGACAGCATTGCAAACTTTTCCATTGACCATTGTGAATAAAACTGTATGAGAAATATTAATATTTGCATTGTTAGCTATTACTACGGTTAGAACAAGGTTTTTAATTTGGTTTTCGATGTGATCTACAAATTTTTGCGTTGTTTCCTCCGATTCAGGAACACATTGCAACAGTATTGGGCGACAGAAGCGAGATGATGCTGGTCTAGGATTTTTCCGTTTGACAGTTTTTGTATCGTCATCATTTTCAAAAAACATTTGGAGTGGAACACATGACACAAGAAAGATATGGGAGTCCAATGAACTACTGGATAAAAACCTCTGCTTATATT
This sequence comes from Linyphia triangularis, assembly GCA_963978545.1. Taxonomy (NCBI): domain Eukaryota; kingdom Metazoa; phylum Arthropoda; class Arachnida; order Araneae; family Linyphiidae; genus Linyphia; species Linyphia triangularis. The sequence continues at coordinate 51,860,914 of OZ021732.1, read as the reverse complement.
CACTTTGGACTGAACTTCCGTCACAACCCCATTTGGTTAAAAGTTTCACTTTATGCAATTGCTCATTTGAATATTTTTGAACATCACATAGTTTACTTTCGATAATGCGTCCAGCTGTGTGATCCAGTAAAGATTGAACAGCAACTTCGACTTTCAACTCGTCGCATTGTAAGGAACTATTTTCTGGATAACAGCTTTTCTTTGCTCTTTGTATGGTTTTGTAAGAAGGAAAAGTGTTTTTAAAGTGACTTCGAATTATATTATATTGATGTCGGGATAATTTTGCTTCAACAATCACCGACAATGCTACGTCCACTGAAACTTGATCACCGACTTATTTTTCACTTTCTGAAAATGATTTAATATATTTTGATGCTCTTGATGGGGAAGTAAATGTGGCATCTTTGACGAGTTTGGACGCATCTATTCTTCCACTAGCTCTCAGATTCATCTGTGCTGCATAGGCTAATGCTTCTGGTGTTGCTTCTGAACGTATAAGTTCCGTTTTTCAGCGTTTCGATCTTTCGCTGCTTTCCAAAAAGTCTGAAGATGGTCGACCTAATCTTTTATTTAAATACGATGGGAAGTAAATACTTTCATTAAGCCATTCTTCATTTTTATTTTCAAAAGTCCTTCTGGTTCTATTGCTGGCTTTCCATTTTTTCTTATAAGAGTGTTCAAAAATTGTTTCGAAATATCTTGGATTTGATATGAATATTCATGCGGACAGTTCGTATTTTTTTGTATTTCAAGTTCCATGTTTTTTACTTTAGTTTTAAAGCACAGAGAAGCGGGCATGTTGGAAATTATATCAAACAACTTCCTCCTTCTTATAAATTTATAATTTTCTTCTGAACCTTAAAAAAAACCTACTTTATAAATCTACAAGATTTTTAAAATTTTATAAATAATATTCTTAACTTGATTGCATTTAATGTTTGGAACTTATTGGTATGCTAAAAAGCCTAATTTTTGTTATAGATTTATACACAGTGCACACAACTATTCAAATGTAAAATCGTAATACATTTTACAGTAAATTGAATTGAAATAATAGTTTAATTAAATATTAATAAATAGGAGTTCAACTTTACATATTTCAATAACTATTAACATAAAAATAATTATATTATGTTCATGTAATCTGTTACAAAGCGCCTAACTAGATATTTGAATTTAATCTTTAATGCAGTTATTAATAAGTGGAGTTATTTGCGTTTTATTTGGAATAGATTTACTGTCAAATCGGCAAGTTGCGGCAAGATGTGTAAACAGTTTCTAATACACAATTAAATGCTCTTTCAAACTGTATAAAAAGTTGGATGACCCAAGATGACCTTATCAAACTTTTTTACTAATATAGGTATAAGGTCATAAAAAATGCAGTAATTTTTTAAGGTGCATTTTCAAAAATAAATAAAAAGTATTAAAATTCAAAAATTAAGAAAAAATATGTTATGTTCTACTAACCACTTGCTATAGGCTCCATAATAAAGTTTTACTTCTTGGATAAAAACAAGAGCTGAAGATGGGTCTGGAAAAAGCAGTCAGTTTGATGAAAATATGCGCTTTACTGAAAACGTTTCTATAAGTTCCATCTTTCACCCATAACAACTGCGCCGAAAAACTCATAAAGCAGCTGAAAAGGGTAGAACCAGATGCTCAAGATATTTATAAACAAAACCCTGTGGTTTAAATAGCCAAATTAAATGTTGGTCTATTAGTTGTCATGAAGGTTAGCTAGTAAACTTTATGTTTTTAACCAGATAGCATATCTTCTAGATTAGTTTTAATAGCATCGCTGCATCATATGATAATAAAAAAACGAGTTTCAAATAAAAGAACAAAAAGGGAACGAACCTACGCAATTTTATAAGATTAATTTTAAATTGAGGTAACTGTGTTTTTTTTTTTTTTTTTTTTTTTTTTTTTACATATATTTTGAAGGTAACTGAATTTTAATATATACATGTGCCATGAGTTATATTAAAAAGGAATTTAATCTTTTTCTTGTTTAGCAGTATATTAAAAAAAAAAGGTAAAACCTATTTACATGCAGGCTACAGGTTAAAGTATTTTAAGTTTACAGGTTTACAGAACCATACCGATTGTTAGCAGATGATAGAACATGACTTTGAACCTTAAATACCTACATTCATCTATTCCATTAAGTCTACACCAATATTGATATTAATCATATGAACAGTTATGGGAAATAATTCTGAGTTGCTATGTATATGTACCATAAGGGACTTATTAAAAATAAAAGAGGCTTTAATTAGTAAATATTGGATATTCATTTTAATTAAAAGCATACAATAGCATTAATAAAATTAAGTTTAAATTCACTAGATTGGCAAATATTTAAATGATAAAATGCTTTATAAAGAATAACTAGATTAAAGATAGTCACTACCTTTTCTCCAACAAAATGTAAAGTTAAATTAATTTCAGATCACACATAGTTGTAATTCATTATCACGCAGATAGCACATAACTTTCTTGGCTCTAGAATGCATTTCTTCATAAAGTAAGAGTTTTAATAATGACTATACAGAAACTGAACTGGTAATCAAAAACCAAATAACCACACTTAAAGGAAACTTTCTTAGAATGCGCAATCACAACATTTTGAAAGAAAATGATCAATCACTTGATAAAGGGAAAATATGTGCCTTCTACACCTAACGCAAACTAGGGGGAATTTTTAATCATTGAAATTTTCACTGCTAGAACTATAATAACAAAGACATATGTGGTGAATCGGAATAATTATTGAAATAAAACTAGAAATCTAACAATCAATTTCTTCATTTATGCGCAACATCTCATTCAAAAAGAATTTAGTTCCAAATTAGTACATTGACACTCCGATTAAAGTAATTTCTAGAACAAAAAAACAGATAAGAATACATTAATCTTCGCAAAACAAGCTAATAATATGACTTAATTAAAGAAAAGTTCTGGTTCGCCAATCTTAATTTAGTTTCTCACTAAGCAATGGTCGTAGACACCCTAGTTCCTATTTTAAATAACTTTAAGTTTTTCACCATTAACTAAAACTTATTATTCTTCCAGTGTTTCTCATTAAAGGTACATAACTACTCATTTTTTCTTTCACTTACAAATGTTTTCAAAAGTATCCAGAAATTTATGATTGAGTCCATGAAGTTTTTTTACAGCTTTTATGTTATCACTAGAAGAGTGGACTTAGAAGTTTTTATGGCTTTATGTACCTAAATGGCAGAAATGATTTGGAAACATGTTACAGTATATGTAGTTGACAAATTTATGACAAAAGATATAAAAATAAATGTACTAGTTTGAAAATACAACACAAAATATAATTTACAAAGCTGCATTGCGATAAATATGCAAATATACTATTCCAGTGGTATTTTAATAGCATTTCAAGAAATGTTAATGGAAAATAATACATTTTCCTTATAAACATAGTTACGTCCTTTTCTTCATTATTGTAGCTTTTCCCTAAATTCTGCTAATTCTAAGTACTTTTTTATTCCGTATTAATTTAAACCTAAAAAAAACTTCAAAATCTTTCATATGACTAAAATACTTTTGCTTCAATCACATATTTTATAGTAAAAGTTTGTAATCATTTTAAAAAACGTAAAATTACAAATTACAAACAACTGAAGCTCAGAAGCGGCTTGGTTAACGCTCTGGCCTTGCATGGCAAAGATGCCAGTATCGAATCCTGGATTTGGGCATGAATGTTCGTTGTGGTTCGGAATCTACATTAAGATATAGGTCCCGGCCTAGGATGATTGGCTATTATTTGACCCAAAAACAAGTCGTTGAGCATGCAAACCAACAAATTACAAATGGGGTTTTTTTTAGTCAAAAATTTTACCTAAATTAATTTGTTTAAAAAAAAGAAAAGGCAAATTAATTGATTGAAAAAAATAGACTATTTCAAAAATAATAAAATAATAATAATAAACCGTAAAAACTTACATACATTAAAAATTAAATTCTCATTTATAAAACCTTCCAATTCAAGTTAAATATCTAATTGTTAGAATATTTACCTCTTCATGCCAAAGAATGCACGTATCTTATTTAAGAGCAACTGAGTTGAAAACCTTTCAATACGCATGCGCGTTCCTCTTCCTTTTGGCGCGCTGAGTGTCCGGATAAAAGTATCCATACATTCCCTTACACTTCTCGTTCCCGGAAACGTCCGGGAAACTTCCGAGTTGCCGGATATCTCAACGCCGCTACGTCCCATTAGATCTACAGGATTCTATTTATACAAAGGTAGGAAAATACGCATTTCTCTCCTTTTTTTTTTTAGTATATTTTTCTATCTCTCCTTAAAATGTTTTTACCTTTTCTTCTCTTGATTATATTACCTAAAATAACTTTCGAGACCCTTCAACAAGTCGAGATTTTTGTTGAAATGAAAACATTTTATCATAAACGTTCTTCGTCCTTTTTTCAAATTTTAGGAATAAGTTTATGGAAAATACTTCTGATTACAATTTATTTATGTTTCTGAAAATAATAAATATATTCATTGAGAGTTTTAAATAAAATTTCTGTGTATACTAAAACATTTAAGGTTTATTGGTGAAGTGGTACTTAGAGTACATTTGAATATGTCTAAATTAGTTGTCGTTATTATTATAGAGGTAATGCTACATCTTTTACCTTTATAATATTTTAAATATTATACAGAATATTTTAAAAGAATGCTTCTAATATCCTTATATATTTTCATTTAAAATGTGTTTTAATTTTACTATACAGTGAAATTCTTTCAATAGTAAATTATTTTTTTTAATATTGTTATATTTTAATTACACCACATCACAGTTTAGACATTAAAGCTTATTTGTTTATACAATTTTTTTAATTTTTTTTTGTGATTGCAAATATTTCTTAGATTTCAAGAAATATTTTATTGAAGTTTTTAATTTCAAAATTGATTATCATTATTAGTTATTGCAATAGGTGTTGTTGATTTGTGTAAAGAAGAAAAATTAAGTCGGTTTACGCAGTTTTTAAAGTCAAGCAAATGTTAACATTAAAAATTCATGAAACAAATTTAAGTAATCAATTTTAAGATTTTTCTACCCTCAATGAGTTAAACTCTTGTCATTTCAATTATAATGTCCATTAAAAAACAACAATTTTCTTTCTGAAGTCGAATGTTTTCCAAGTACCACTTATTTAAGTATCAAACTCTTTATATGATGATTATTTGTTATATTATAAACATTTCCAACAAAATATTATTTTGTAAATATTTAAAATATATATAAAGGATATTTCACTTGGTTGACGTACTTATTCATGTTTTATGATAATAATTTAAACTTAGATTTTTAGTTATTTGTTATTTTTTGTCACGTAACTTGGAGTAAATACAGGTTTTAAAATACAGATACAGAGGCAAGAAAATGTATACTTTTACTAATTAACAATCCTGAGCGGTTTCCAGAAAACTGTTACAGAATTTAAAAAAAAAAAAAAAAAAAAAAACTTCGGGTGTTGAACATCGCACAACTTTCAATTACACTGTAATTCTGACGAGGATTTGTGTCATTTACCGGTTTTTTTTTTTGGTTTTTTTTTTAAAGGGATTTTTAAGAATTTTTAAGGGAATTTCTGAGGGTGGGGATGTTTAGAACACCTTAAGAGGCATAACCACAACGATTTTGATCATAATCGTTAGAGCCGTTTTTTAGAAACCATTGAAAATCATGATTTTTTCAATGGCAACTACCGTATGCGCATGAGCAATTTTGACGAAAACCTTAATGGTAGGTTTCATGGTCACCACTAACTCGTACACTAAATTTGAACTTCCTAGATAAATTTTTTAGGGAGTTATACCAACACCGACTCTAAGACAAGGCATTGCCTCACGTGACCTTTCGGCGATTGACGTCACCACAAGCAGGCCAGGTTGAGTAGGTTGAAGGAACACATTCCCCTTTCAAACCCCTTAGTTATAAAGAAGCGTCTTTGAGTTTGTCACCAAAAAGTCACTTGTTCCAGCTGTTACTGACTTAATAGTTAATTCCATCTATTGCATTATGATCTACAAATAATGTAAGCAATGATGTACAAGTGCTGTGTTCCAAATTGTCACGGAAATTATGCTAGTACTCCTAAAGTTCAGCTCTTTATTACAGAAGAACGAAACATTATGCCGAAAGTGGATTCTGTACATATATTGAAATGTGTGTTAACCAAAAGGATTTGGATCAGGCTCTTTGTTACCCAGATTGGGATGACTTTAGCTTATTTCCACTAACAACGGCTTCCTTTAAAACAGTCAAAAAACTTGATGAAGTTGAATGTGGAAATTTGCTTAAATGTGCTCATGGTGTGACTTTAAAAGCTTTGGAGCCTTCAAATCTTGAAAGACAAAACGTTAAGTTAGCCCTTCAAGTTTTTAACAAATTTCTTGCAAATGCACTAAATACTCCGAGGGAAAAGCACTATCTTTTAACTTGGAAGGGGACGTCAGATTTTATAAAATTAATCTGTGATTGGTGGGGGATAATGAACACCAAAACAGCTCTGAAGGCACATTGACATCAGAAACCCATTGGGCCATTACAGAAAACAGCCATTGTATTTTGGAATTAAAGAATTACTGCTTTAATGAATTAGGTTTTGCATTTTTCTTCCAGGAAATGTGCGAACCGATTCATTGGAAGACAGGTTTGGCAAATACAGAATGATGGCTGGTTCACAATATTTTATATAAATTCGACAAGTGTACGAAAACGAAGCAAAATTGCGCATGCAAAATTTCTATCCATTAACCATCATCGATTTATGGGGTTATTAATGTTGAAAGTATTGAGGATAATGTGTACACTGTTGATGGTAATGTCGTTAAAAATCTTAATAATGAATGTTCAATATCATATTTATATTTGGATATAAATGTATGTGAAAAAGATCTCAAAAATATTGAACATTCAATGCCTGTTATAATAAACTTTTCTGGTTATTGTGCTCATTCAGCCTTGAAGAAAATACACTGTAAGTAGTGTTCACAGCAGATGGTTGTCGACAGAACATTAAAATGCAATTATAAATATAAACTAATTGAGAATCTCGATTGAGGTGGTTTAGTTTATCCATCTGCTGATGTTGTAAACGCTATAAGTTACAATTATATTGTTTTTCAAAAACTGCTCCTAAAAGAAAATGAACCAAAAATTTGTTCAATTAATCGACCATTGATCATTTGTAATTGAAAAGACAATGGATCTAATTAATAGCAATGAATTTTTCTTTATTGATGATTGTTGTAAAGCTGGTTACAGATCGGAAAGTGTTTTAAAGCTCATATTAACTTCATCTACGAATGCTTTATTAAAAAATTCCTGTAGGCAAAAAAATTATATAAAAAGGTTCAGAGCGTAAAAAGATCTAGAAAGATTACAACGTTGAAGAATCTAGTTATTCCAAATCTTCAAATCTTAAGAAATGAAGATAATGCAATTGACTGTCCATAATCAGCAAATATTTGTGTAACTAATAAAACTAAATTATTAAAATCTAAGAAAAAGGTAAAAAGTACTTGTGAAGGAAAGTTACTGCGTGCAATTCCTAACTTAAAGTTGATTGTAAAAATAAAAAAACAAAATATCTAAAGTAAGAAAGGGTAAAACATATTGAATGTTTTATTTGTTCGATATTCATTTGCATTTTATATGTTGTCAATGTTTTATACTACAATAAGGAATTTTTGTTTTATATTATATTCATTACTTTCATTTACATGCTTACCAATAGTTTAAATTCTTCTTTGTTACAAAAAGCAATATTCCCTGAATCAGTGTTACTCCATTAAAACAGTTTTCAGAAAAAAAGAACATAAAATCAGATATCTATTCCAAACGTGAGCGAGACCTATTCAAACGTAGAATCAGGGCCTCTCTTGGAAGAAAGCGCGAAAGGAACGGAGAAACGGCCTGCTAGTGATGACGTCACGAACTAGAGGCAAGGCCTTGTCTTGGAGTCGGTGTTGGTTGTACTGACCATGTGCACACAGACATGCAGATACTCAGCCAGACATTTTTCTAGACAACTTTTTTGAATTCAAGATTTTCCCAAACGTAAAGAAATGCAAAAACATAGATTTTTTTTTTACCGAATCCTATACTTGTATTATCCTATGTATACATATGGGTAATTGCAATAAATTATGAATTTTTTACATTCAAGTACCCTTTATGTAATATAGGGTAATAAAAGTATTGCCATTCGATAAAAAATAATTTTTTTTCCTACACATTTTAGAACATGATTAGCTCAAAAAAGTTGTTTAGAGTAAATTTCTCAGTTTTTGTCTGTTTGAGGTCAGCATAACTCACAAATGGATTGACCTACGATTTTTAGCTATCATATATGGATTAGTGATGATCATGAGAAGTTTCTTTAAGATTTTCATTAAAAATTTATTGCAGTTCATTTTTAGGTAGATGCCCTTAAAAAATTTATGTTTCTCAGTAATTGCCAAAAAAAGTACGGCTCTAACGATTTTGATCAACATCGCCCGCTGTGTTTTTTTATTTTCCCGCCCCTTTTAGTATTTTCTAAACATCAGCACTTCCGAAAATCCAGTAGAAATGCTATATAGGCGTAAAAATTAAAAACGAATATCTTTAACACAGAGTTCTTTTTGCTTGAGTACCGTTCATCAACGACTGTTAATTAAATTATTTCTGTTTCACGTACAAGAAGTGATAATGTAAAATATATAAAAAAAAATATCGTCAATGTGGCGCTTTCTTTTAACCAATGTAACAATTATTGCCAATAATATCGTTAAAATGTGAATATGAAAACGAAAACAGTAAATTACCCCAATCCGTGGCAAATTTAAATGCAGTGACCATTATTAAGTATAATTGAAAATTGTGTGATGCTTCCCACACAGTTCTTTTTCCTTGAGTGCCGTCCATCAACGACTGTTTCTCCTCTATTTCACTTACAAGAAAGGATAATATAAGAGTTGCTTTTTTTTTTCAATGTAAGAATTAATGTCAAAATTATCGATTGGCTTGCCTTTTTCTTTAAATTAATAAATTACATCAATCCACGTCAAAATCAAATACAGTAAACAGTATTATGAGTGTAATTGAAAGCTATGCAATGTTCTACTCCACCAGTCTCTTTCTTTTTCCCCGCTTTAAGGAAAACAAAATTTATAAATTGAAAACAATAAATGAACTTTTAATTACAAAAACCGAAGATTTATTAGTGTATTTTGATACAAACGGACGGGATTGAGCGATATTGATAATATTAAATGGATGATGCAATATTTCATATTTAATAACAAAATAGTGCTCTAAATCTTAATATTTTCTACCAACTAATTATAGAATGGCACCAGGGCATTTTTCAAAATTGATTTTAACTTGGTCCATTGAAGTCACACAGCAATCGCAAAATGAATAAAAAACTTCACAATACTTTTTATTCACATAAAGCTTATTTCATATTGGATAGGTTATAAATATCAATAAGTCCCAACATCTAAAACTATATTTTTTATGTATAAAAGTATGCGAAAACATTTGGAAATACCTATTACTATAATCCCACTAGTATCAGACTGGCTTTCGATTTCTTTTGTATAAATAAAATGTTGCACTAGTTCTTTTTTAATATATTTATTCTATATGAAAAGGGTATTATTACAATAAATCGAGATATTTTTCTCTGTCAGTATCGGAACAAGATTTCTTCATCTATTATTGAAAAGTTCATTTCGATATAATTATATGAAACTGGTGTATTTGTTACGAAACTGTAAATGCAATACTCGAAACTAAATATTTAATAATATCATCACTTAAAATGAGTTTTATGTAAGAACAGCGTTTAGCGACGACAAAAACCACCAACAAGCCTAAATCCTCGATAATATAAGCAGTTCAGAACTCAGCACTCAAAACAGCTAAAGACTTAATTTCTTGATAGATGTAGAGATTGGAAAAGTTCATGGGTGGAACCAAACACAAAATACATTTAGTTAAAGTAGAGAAAAATGTGTGTGAATAATACATTTTCTTTTTAAGATTCTTCTTATTCTTATGCTTCCTCAACTTTGTCTAAGCTACAGACTAAACAACTGTATGAAACTTTCTAAGAATTAATTTCTATTGTGCCTCTTTCTTGCCTCTAATAACTTTTGGAATCAGTTTCAAGAAGAGTTTCGTCATATTTTTTTTTTCCTTGAAAAAGTGAAAAATTAAAAAAAAATAATAAAGCCTACTAAAACGTGGCAATTCATTACTTTAAATATACATGATGAAGTTTTTCTTAGTGACAGCTTATAAAGCTCTTAAGATAGTGGATTACAGAGTGCAAGATCTCGAGTCTCCTATTGCTAGTGACAGACTGCATCAAAGCTTTTGCGACAATTGCGTAAACAATTGAGTAATTTTTCCACATATTAATTGTGATCAAATCCTGAATGTTGTTAGGCCAAAAAAGCAATGAAATATGAAATGGACTCCACCAAAATACTTCTGATTCATATTCAACAGTGCCGACCAAACGGTATAGTGGTTAGCGTGCTGGCTTCTAGACCGCGAGGTTTAGGGTTCGAGTCCCGTGTTAGGCATGGGTGTTTGTAAATGTATGTTGGCTTGTCTAATGACGAAAGTTTCGGCGCATTATAGCCCTCGTGTTGCTGACGGCGCCAGATAATCTGAATACAACCAACCAACCAACCATATTCAACAGTATGCCCTTTTGTTTCCTATTTTTATCGATGACGTACTGTTATAGGAGATTCGTTTCAAACCAAATGTTCAAGTTCATAAATTTGACAATTTGGTGTAGAAACGAAACTTGTGAACCACTATTTCGGAAGGTAAAAACCAGTAATTTACCAACAATACCCTTCCAATTATTAAATAGCCCACTACCAAGACAAATAAGATGTAAAATTAGATATTGTTAAATATGAGTCAGATTCTCGACTTTTTTTTTACTTTTAACTTGGAGGGGACTATTTTTACCATCGTATTGGGTATTTTCTTAGATAAAACAATATCTGAAGATGATTGCATAGGATAAATTTTAAATAAAACCAACATGCAACATGCAGTTAGAGGCAGTTAGAGCAAATGCATGACCCACGCGAATCTCAAAAGGAGCATTAAAAACAAATCCAAACAATATTTACCACACCCTCGTTTGTAATCATCTTGCCAAAACTTAGGTTCTAAGTATTAATCGATCAGAAAATGTAATTTTCGATTTTTTCTTCTTCCAGTTCTTGCTTCGAAAGTTTTTGTAACATTATTTTTCTTTTCCTTGCAATAAAAATATCGGTACTGCAAATAAACTGCCGGAAAGTCTTGAGTACAATGTCATTTCTTGCAATACAACATCGGCAATTAACTATGAACGATTAATAAATACACATACAGCAAATTCAACTTTATAAATCAAACATACCGTTAAACGAGGTGGATCGGAACACTTTTCAACTTTCAGCGTAAAAATCGTGGGAAATAAGATCGTTAACGAACAAATTACTGACTTTGAAACTTAGGTCCTTTGAGGATGTACCCGAAAAAAATTTTAAGAAAAACGTGTTCCGATCTATACATACAGTAATGGGTGAATCGGAACACTCGTTAAAAATTTATATCTGTGCTTATTTGAACATTTACAGGGTTAAATAACCACTATTGATGCATTGGAAAAAATAGGAACACAAGATTAAAATTTTTAAAAAATCCTTAAATATGTCTTAGAGAAAAAAAATTGACAAAATTACTGTCAAAACAAATCATATGTTTGAAAATGTGTCGACTCTTCTTTTAACCTAAATCAAAACAAGATCATCCAAATACTCTTTAAAACTACACCAGTAGTACAAATACGTTTACCAATACTAGCTCGACACTGGCCTATTCTGTAATGGACCTTTATAGATTGCCTGTTGCTACGAATCTGGGCCAATCTCACCCAATGCTAGATAAAATATACTGGAAGTTTTGATGCAGAGTCTTAAACGTTGATGAAGAGATTTAAAATTGAAAAATAGCGTTATAAGAAAGGACGGAGGAGGGAGAAAATATTGATTGATTTTTAAATCATGTATTTGAGAACGATACTCAAGATCCGACATCAACTGGTCAATCTTCTAAGAACTCCTGTTTCCGTCATTGCCCAATACCGCTGTGCTACTTGGTTGATAATATTGTTTTAATATACTTAATGTTAGCGTGCTGTTTGACAACTTCCTCAAAATATCTTGAAGAAGGAATAAGTATCCTTATCGGTTACAGAAATTCACTTCGTTTCTGAATGCTTTTTCTAAAACAAGCCTACACAGCCATAGTCTTGATGGTGTAAAACTTTGCTCACATTTAGTCGACGTATGGATTGCGTTTTTATACATAGTTAGTACCTTCAAGATAACGAAGTCAACTGGAAAAAAATCTTCTGGTACAACTAGGTTTTATGGAACGCCAAAATTATGCTCTTCTGAGATTGATTCAGTCCTGAACTCTTGACCACTTTCTTGAAGGGACTAATTAGACTCTTCTTCAGTCAGCTTGTGTTCAACATAATCTTGTCAAAAACCACTTTTCAACACCTCTCGTTTGAGTTCCGATTCTAGGTAAATTATTAATATTCGTTGTTGGTTGGTTGGTTGGTTTCAGATTATTTGCCGCTTCAGCAACACAAGGGCTTTTATGCGCCGAAACATTCGTCATTAGACAAGCCAACATACATCTTAGTATTTACGGGGAAAGTTTTGAAGAGGTTAAAATTCACTGAATTGTAAACACGCTGTTTCAAAAATTATGTTCCGAGATTCCAAACACGCTAGCCAAATTAAATTATATATATATATATGCATAGTTAATAAACTGCTTTATTTATATAAATGAGTAATTTCTTTGTAATTTCATGAAGTTTCATTACGATTCCCATCATTGTTCTTATTAACCCCATTTCACGATATTTGAAATAAGGAAATCAATATATTTTATGTATGGTGACGTCTCAGTTAACTGCAGTACGAAGAAAAGAGGAAATTCACGTTTGTGATTAGTCCTTATAAAAATATATATTATGATTGGCTGGATTGATAGGAGTGGGCACCTGATGCTCGAAACAATTCCTTGTATAAGACCCATGAACTACAGATAACTAACCTAGATAACTAGGCCACTATGTAGTATAACAATAAACACAAATTGTATTCAGGGGTGCTTCTTACACGTTTTTTTACCATAAAACACCAAAAATTCTTTTTATGCAAGAAAAATGACAATAACCGACCATACTGAACAACAATAAAACAAATTTATGTTTTGTAAGCTCTTCATATGTGCCATCTTCACGAAAAAGATTATACGAAGCATGTCTTTGTAAAGACCACTTGAAATTCTTAACACTCTTCAATTTGTACTGCAGCGATTGAATAGCCACTAGAAGTTGTTAAATAATTTTAAAAGATTTTAAAAGAATAAATAGTGTGTATTATTTAAGAATTATCACGTTAACTAATTATAAGTTTGCACAAAACACTAAAACCCTTTTGTGTGTTCTATGGTTATTTCAAAAGAGAGATTTGTAGTTATGAAAGAAATACAAGACTGTTCTCTAGTGCACTCAAATTTCGTTTTCATTGTGAATTACTTTAATTAAAAATTTTAAATACATGTTTTTAGTTAAGTTTTTTTTAACGTTTTTTAATTTCTTATATTCAACTAAAATTAACTACTTCAATGTTTGTCAGGGTTCAGTAATCTAAGAAACAACTCAACAGACTTTAATCTAGTTTAAAAAGTCATGCAATATGTTTTTCCCGCAGGTAACAAACCATAAATAATTCAAATTTATTTTGTATTCAGAATGTTCAAGTGAATTTTAGATGCTCTATAATGAAATTCTTGATTGTTTAAACAAAACAATAATATTTTATCTGCATGACAAACGAGTCAAAATAAAATTCAACTTCGTGCCAGATGCTTTATGTCAAGTTATTAATATGAATCTCATTTTGAGTTATTGTTATTGTTCTTTTGTTATTTAACTTTTAAAACACTAAACCTTGACTACGTTCAAGTGGTTTGTAAAGCGAGATTAAAATCCATCATTGTAAAATTTATGCAGTTGAATGTTAGCCACTGTACCATAAAAAGTGGAGTATTAGAGCTACTAAGCAAATATTTGTAACTGAAATGTCTTGTTAGTATAAAAAAGTAAATAATATTCCCGTTTTTACTCATTTCTTTTTCAATTTAAAAACAAATGTGTCTTATTTCTCACTCTCTTTTTATGCATGAACTTTTCAAAAACAGTCGTGAAGACGCAGGTGACGTTTTAATAAATATGTTAATATGTCAAACTCAATATAATTGCAAAACAGTTAGAAAAAAATGAAATTTTAACTGTATAAGAAAAGTCACTGTTTTATAAGATTTTATAAAAATCTCTAGAATAACTCGACATTTTATCCATTAAACAAAGGTGTACGTATTTGGGGGGGGGGGGTACGTGCGTGCGTGCGTGTGTGAATGTGCGTGTGAGTTGTGCGATTAATAATACCAAAGATTTTTTTAATTTAAAACAACTAATTGGACTTAAACAGTAGAGAAGTATAATTTTTGTTTCGTTGTAAATAAAATTAATTTTTAAAGCAATATAATATATTTATGATATTTTTTATAGACTTTAGATCAGTTTAGTAACGTTCTTGTGACTCATTAGTAAATAAAGTAAAGAAAATAATGATCAGGGAGCAAGAAAAGTTCATCTTCATAAAAAGAGTATCATAAGTGCACTATGTAAAATTATTTTAAGGAAAAGAACACGTTATAATGATTTCGAATATTAAAAATTTATTTTATTTTATTCTATGCATTTATGTATTTCTTTTATATTATTTGAATACTATGACTGAAGAACACACAGTTACAATTTTAAAATAATAATCATATTTGAATTATTATGATATTTCTTTATTTTCATACTGTATTCTTCTAAAGCTACTAGTGATCAATCTTAATCCCACTGTTAGTAATCAGGTTAGTTCTGAAAGAAACTTTTAATTGAAATGTCCTTATAAACTTTAGCAAATTTCGAAAGCCTCAACTACAAGAAATAAATCATAATTTTGAGTTGGAAACAATAAGGTTCCTAAATTAATGCTGGTGGTGCTTTGGTTTTAATAGCACAAAGGCAGCAAGAAAACTAAAATAATGTAAAGCAAGAAAACTAAAAAATACTTTATTTACAAAGTGGCACGTCCTTATCTTTGTTGTTTTTCAATTTGTTTAATTTTTAATTTTTTTTTTAACTGAAAAGGGAACATGTTTGTCCAGATTGTAATTAATAATGCTTACGTTGGACAATAATTTATTTAATTTTTATTTTATCATGTTTTAAATATAAAGGTAAACAATTATGCTTCTAACTCGGATAAATCTGATAAAATCTAAAAATAGCTAGGCATAATGCATAGCTTAATCGAAAACAATTTTATGACTTGAATAATATCTTCTTTATAGATGTGTATCTTATAGACTAGGCCATAAAATGTTCTATCTTTGAAATATTGATCGAAAACTAAGATATATTTATATTTTTTCAATTGAATCTTGATTTTTTTTAATAAAATCTGCAGAACATTTCTGGGAAAGGTATTTATCATTGGAGTATATGATTGATTATTTTAACTAAAGTGACGAAAAGTGTATTCTATTTTCTCCAGTTGTATTTATAATCAAGCATATATTCAGTAGATACATGTACCTACATTTCATTTAAGTACTAACCTTAAAATTAAAAATTTTACATTTAAATAGAAGTACTAATTGTTGCTTTTTACAATTATAGGTATGAAATAGAAAACAAACTCACTTTTCAAGACTAACCAAAAAAAAAAACAATTAAGTTGTTACTATTTTGAGTCTAACTATACTGTAGTTTTTCTCTAACCTAAAAACATTCAACAGTTTAAACTTTTCACTGCTTTTTATTATACTATAGTAGCATACTAAGACAATGGTTTAAACAAAATATTATTTTAGAAGTGTACCCATCGAAAAATCATAAAACTGTACGTATCATAAAATTTAATTCAAATACACATTTAAGTTTAAAGACTACAAATTTATTTTACATAAATTAGTGTCTGACTTAATTTTTTTAACGTCGCACATTTTCTGCATGAATAATATCATCCAAGTGAGATAAAAATCCTAATGATTAAAATACACAACTTCAATATCTACTTCACTCCTATGGTCTTGGATTTTTATTTAGTTAAGAATCCTAGCTAAAAAAAATTATATATTTGTGACGCGAAACTTCTTCTACAAATATATTCTATTTCTACTATGTTAGCTCATTTTCGCAGCGTTTTCTTTGAACGTTAGAACCTTAGAATAAAGTTAAATATTTACATTATAAACTGATTTTTTGCCACAGATTGGTTCAGCTTATTCAAGCTAGTGTTGTGTATTTATCTGCTTATACTATTTCTCGCCGAGTGGTGAAAGATTTACCATTATACAGCCAGATATATTTTTCTCAATCACTTATGTCGGATAAAATCTTATCTTTTATGCATTTTATCCGCTCAGAAAATACAGATACATTTCTTCCTTTTAAATCTGAGTATTCGATAAACGTAATTTATTTGCAAGTTTTCCGTTTTTTGGTGAACTTTACCTCGATAATCTTTAAAATTCGATTTCAAAAATTCTTCTCCACAGCTAAAATGTATTTGTCAATACTTTATCAGTAACTTTCCCAAAGGCGATTTCGTATTAAATTCCAGTTGATTATTATATCTAAGAGGCTATGGAGAATTGCTTAGCATATCAGTGAAAACCAGTCGAGTGAAAATACGTTTTCTTTATAGCATGAGTTTGGTTCATATATTTTCTGATACTCTTTACTTTAGGTTAAAATGCAAATATGAATATAAGAAATTTTCACGAGAAAACTTTGGCTGAATATGAAAACTCGGGAAAAACTGTAGCCATTGTGCCAGCTCGTTATAGCGCAGACGTTAGGAGTTTAGAATGAAATTGCAAAGTTAAGGATATAATAAAAAATAAAATTGATGATAAAAGTTAAATATATAACAGAGTGACTCGCGTTTTACTATTAGAGAATTATACTAACCACTAGTTCCTTTTGATTCTAAACCTGATTAATAATTCCGTAAGAATTTATTGTTTAGAAATAATACTTTTATATAATGAAATGTTTATTTTAAAATATTTTAATATAGTTAAGAGATTTAATAACTTATTATCTGTTTTTAGTAGTGAAATTTGTGGATGTTATTTTAACATTTGCTCATTTCTATAAATATAAAAATTCATAGTAACAGTATAATAAATGCATAATAATGCTAATAACAGTAGTTACCTTCACATTTATAATTTTAATAAAAGTTTTAAACTAGGAATCTGCTAATAATTAAATGTTAATCGGAGTTTTTTGCATTAAACATAACCTAACCTTATTATTATATATAAAACAATAATAATTAAGTGTAGGTTTCATACTTAACACCAACAATTTAATTACTAAATTATTCTGAATAAAACCTTTATGTAAATAAACCGCACTTAAATTAAAAATAAGCTTTTGTGATTAGGGAGCGGCTGTCTTTCAAACCAAATTTAATCACAAGAATCTGAATTCTACATATATCAAATAACTAGCTAAAATAAATGAAGATGAGATCATTGATGATCTAACAATGTCAATTAATAAAACTTTTAAGTTTGGACCATAGTATGGAGTAGCAAATAAAACACATAATAAGATTGAGGATTTATCCAACAAATTTTCTCATCTTAATCTTTGAATATCATATCTGTTATTAATATTATTATGCATTTATTATACTGATATTATGCTTCTCTTCATAGGGAACTAGTTTACTTCATAGGGAACTTTTCCACTTGATAGGGTTGGTTGGTTGGTTGTATTCAGATTATCTGGCGCCGTCAGCAACACGAGGGCTATAATGCGCCGAAACATTTCGTCATTTAACAAACCAACATACATTTACAAACACCCATGCCTACACGGGACTCGAACCCGCAACCTCGCGGTCTAGAAGCCAGCACGCTAACCACTATACCGTTTGGTCGGCCCACTTGATAGGGAATTAGTTAAGCCGAATTTCAACTATGCCTTGCAATCACCCCGTCTTATAAAGGATATTTAATTCTTAGAAAAGGTTAATCGTAAGACTACAAAAATGGTACAGGATAATTTTAGGAGATTTTAGTCTCAGATGCGATATTGGGGAACATAAATATGTATGCATTGGAAATGTTTGAAGGGATTTGATAGAGTTATTTAAATTTATCAAGCAAGATGCTTTTTCGTTTAGGATAGTATACATGGGATTGTACAAGTGGTGTCATGAATACAAGCTATGAAAATCGCATATTAATTTAGGGAACAGGAAACATTTATTTTCCAGAGGAGTGATCGATAAATGGTACAAACTGCCTGAACACATCACCAGATCGTAAATGATGCAGGAAAAAATATTATTATAAAAGAGGAAATTGTAAAGAAGAATTAATCTGGGCAAAGCTATATGGCACTTGAGTCTGTAGGTGGTCATTACTATTACCTTTTACATTACACTAATGCAGATAGTTTATACAAAGGCTCTATACGCCTGTTTGAATCCTATCAAGCATGGCTTCAATCTAAAGATCAAAGAAAAGCCAAAGAGTTCGATCAACAGTCACCCTGGACTAGATCGAGGGAGCTACTAAAATTGATCAGAAGAGAAATAAAGGTTGCTGTAGGCCTTTTAACTGGACATTGCACCTTAAATATAGACATCTTAATCTGTTAGGTGTTGTAGATGACCCACTATGCAGGGGTTGTCGCATGACAGAGGAGAGCTCTACGCATATGTTATGTAAATGTGACTACTACTCTGCCCAACGATTTGAACATCTGGGATACCATTGTATGGACCCCTGGGAACTGTCAAATGTTCTAATCAGGTCTATACTGAAATTTATTTCGGCAACCGGTCTTCCTTAGATCAAATAGGGGGTTTCAGTACAACAGACTTCAGTCGCGGTGCTGGTACTCGGTAGAGTCACCCCCATTCATAAGTCAAAAGTCATACGCCTGTCTAAGATCAACATTTTAAGACAAAATTAAAAGTGCTGCAGATACATATGATAGGTCAAATGATCTGTCTATATATTCAACTGGAATTACCGGAATTTATTATAGAAAATTTAAGTCTAAACTATAAATGCTACATATATGTGAAATATATAATTTTGAAGGTGTTGATAAGATTAGTAGAAATACAGAAAATTCAACCGAAAATTCCAATTAGAATTGCTTTGAAATGTGACCTGAATATTTCTTTTATGTTAATTCTATGGTAATTTCATATATAGGCTGCAAATAGAGTTACTGAATAGGAACTTGGATTTGGAGATTCACGCCAAATTTTCACCAAACTCATCCCAGTGGCGAAGTTTCTGGTAATTCATAAAATTTTAAATTGGCTAGGTATCATATATCATGAACCTGAACAGGACCACACTTCTGTCATTAAATGTCACCAAACTATAAATGTCTGGTATCATAGTTGAATACTTAGTAATACAAACGTGTGTAGAAGCTTCCATATAGTGACAGCAACTGTCAAAATAA